>JAXCLO010000114.1:75783018-75822775 GCA_035583995.1 Arremon aurantiirostris
CCCCCCCCCCCCCCCCCCCCCCCCCCCCCCCCCCCCGGTGCCATGATCCGATATAAGTCTGATTGCTACTACTCTTGTGCTAATTACATGTATTAAAAATGAAATGGCTTTTCCCATGTTCTGCTAGATAAACCATCCAAATGCCATCTAGCACCACTGTGTGGTTAGCACTGTAATTTTTTTTCTCTCAAAATAAAAAATAAAGGAAAATAATATTCCTTAAAAAAAAGGGAGGGAAACTTGGCTTAAGGGTAGTGCTGTATACAGTTCTCTGTAGAGAGTCAGAAATATTTCTATGTTAGGAATAGAATTATCATTCCCTCCCTTGTCTAGCATTGTTTAATAAAGTGTTTACTGCATTTGGTATTTAGATAGCATCTTCTATTGTACCTGAATCTTCAGCAAACTACAGTGGTTATAAGCTATAAGAAACATGGTGACAGAAGGGGCCATCTCCTTCATGCCAGAGTATAGTGACCTCAGAGGCATGAGTTCCACGCAAGGGACTGATTTTGAAATCTTTAATGAACAGGCACAACAGTAAAGGAAAATAGAAGGTTCCAACCTTCTCTAAAAAGTTGTCACTAAATTCATTAAACCAAGGATGAGTTTATACAATAACCCCATTTTTGCGCAGAAGACTTTTAATTAGCTCAGCATGTGCTAATCCAGAAACTGAGTAGGGTTCAGGCACTGAACTTGTTCTGCTTGAAGACATTGCTTTACTAATTTGTGTAGTGTTTCATTGAAACCTTGGAAAACAACTCTTTCTAAGCTCCACCTGTTGTGATCCTACACTGCTCCATTACACTCGGTGAACTTCTCCACATGGTTCAGTGGAAATTCAGGGGACAAACACATCTTGTTTTCTGTAAGTTGTGCACCATGACTAAAACTTACTGATCAGATGGCAATGCTGTGGCCATGAAATCTCAGCATGCCATAGCATTGCACAGTGAAAAATAGTAACTTTAGTGATGATAAAATAGAAGAAATTGTGAGACAATGAACAGAACCAGAAGCTGCAGGAAAGTATTAGGAGTGTGTGCTTGCTTTTAACCTCAGAAGGCACTTTTTAGAAGCTTTTAATGCAGTCAGTAAATAGTGCTTTGACTGTGGGCTAAGTTCAGTTGTGTTGCCCGTGGGACAGCCCAATTACATAGCTCTGGGATGTTGCTGAAATGTAAGAAGAGTCTGAGAACACCTGTGCCACACAAGAGTGAGCATAAGGCAGACTCCCAATGTCCTTCAGTGAGAACTGTGTTAAAGCTACTCCTTATTTTACTACCAAAACTGTACAGATTTCTCATCATGAGCCACCCCACCCATTCTTTCTCCAACGACAAGGAATTAACCCTGCAAGTGTTAGCACAAGCACTGTCTGCCTGTAATCATAACTTGTGGGTTTGTGGGAGTGCAAATAGTGGTTGTGCATTTTGAGGACGAAGAGCAAGTGGTATGAAGTCCTTCAGTACAGGCAGAAATTAGTGAGCTGTGTGCAGATACAGTCTAAAAGAACAACAGGAAAAGTAAGGAACAGGAGACCTTCGGACTTCATAGTTTGTGGATAGAGCTGGTTGGTTTGGTTTCCCCTGGAAAAACAACACCTTCAAAAATGCATGAGACACTTGAAAGCAGCAAAAAACTGAACCCCTGACACTGGTCGGCTTCTCCCCTTCTCCAGATACAGATCAGACATATATTTTGTCCACTTGCCATCAAATCTCAAAATACTCACTACAGATCTCAGTTTTTACTGTGCTTTCTCAACTCTAACTAATGAATGTTCCTGGTTGATCTAGAGACTACTTTACAAAACCTGCTCTGTAATACCACTTATTCCCTTATGCTATTTAGAAATCCAGCTACTGAAGTTTAACTGCTCATCTGGAAGTTGTGTCAATGCACAACAAGTTGCCTTATGCCAATATTTAACAAAATGCATAGGTGCTCAACCCATTCAAAGGGGAAATTGTTTCCAGCTTTTGAGGGCAGCACATATGACCCAGAGCTATTCTGCAATTGCACAATGCTACTATGAAGTCAAGCCTAAGTTATTATGCACTTTCTGTCAACCTAGTCTTACTATCCATAACTATCCATATGTCCTGGGACTTAAAATCTCATCCCAAAATACAGCTTTTCCATCATTTTAGGTGAAAGCCTCTATCAGAAACAATACTCTCTTATGTGAGAGAGTATTTCTTATGTGTGGAAATCTATGTATAAAAAGCAGAAATTTCTGGAGTTTCCAGTCCTGTCTCTGTGAAGCAGAACAAACTGATGGGGTTATTCTTTTATCACCCTTGTTGTGCTTATCATTAGAATTCATTGGACCATATTTTTTCTTTCAGTTTTTTAATTATTTCTCTCTTTCCCACTATAGCAGCATTTCTTAACTTCTGCCTTGAATGTGGAAAAGAGCAACATTTCAAAATATGTTTATTTCTACTACAGACCTGTTTTTGTGCTGTCCCAGTCATAGTAAATAAGTCCATTCATGGTGCTTACAAGATTGGAAGGTAAAGTGATTTGTCAGTATGTATTTGATTTGGGGATTTGTAGAATGGCTTTGCTGTGCACAGGTGTGTATATGCTGATAGCACTTAACTAGGCAAGTATACAGAGCTGCTTGTAACCTCAACATAGGAAAAAGCTGATGAGGACAAGTTGAGGGGGCCCAATACATCTGTTCTGTCAGTGGTACATAGGATATCAATTAGAAATACCCCAGTTCTTTAATAGTTCACAGTTAATAAGGCATCACCTTACTGTTGGCAAAAATACTGTTTACTACACCAAAAAAAAAAAAAATAAATTGCAAAATAAGAGCCTTATTCAAATTTTCCTTCTGCATGCAATTACTTTTGTAGTAGAAATAAATATTTTTCTTGCTTATTAAAAAAATCTATGAAGCAATTTCATTAAAATATGGTTAATTGAAAAAACATTTTAAGAACCTTACAGAACTGGTTTGGAGTTTTTTGTATGATTCAAGAATTTTACTGTGTTTGTTTCCTTAGCAGCATTCCAGATTCAAAATAAAAGTGGAACTGAGCACTCTCAGACAGCTATTATATAACAGCAAAAAACAGTGATGGGGTTGTTTTTTATGTTTGTTTGTTGGATTTGTTTAGTTTTTTTTTTTGTTTGTTTAGTAACAAAAACATGTACAATATTGTGTGGACCACTCATTAACTTGACAGATTTTAGTGATATCTACTAAAAATATAATAAAATGTTTTTGAAACATATTTTAAACCAAAAATCAAAAAATCCAAAAGGTTTTGCCTGAGACCTATGCAGACATTTGATTCTACTGTTTTCAGGCAGACTCCAGACAGTTCAAAGCAATGCCTAAATCTTAAACTGCCAATGCTATCTATATGACTCAACTATTCAAATATGGGAAAGCCAGACCTGGTCAGGAGATTGTAGTATGCAATCCCCATACACACAAGACAATAAAACCATACTCTTGTTACATGATATATGTTGTATAAAATATTTTTCTATTTGAAATTAGGTCCTAGCTTTACCACTTGAAACATTTCTCAACTCTCCATACATTTCAGCTGTGGTTTAGCCTCACTTAAGCAAAAGGTTAATTTCTGCTATTTTGTGGGAGTCTGTCACTGATTTCGTTCTCTCATGATGGCTCATCATTTTCAACCTGTCTCTTCTTATTTTGACTGCCATCTGTGCTTTGCACTGGCTGCATAACCTCTAACTATATTTATCATCAGACCCATAGAAGGACAGAAAGAAAGGATGAGTTCCTCTGAGGTTGCAGTGGAAAAACATTATCCCTTCTTGGGATCTCACTGTGGGACCACACTGTCTTTTTCAAAATATACATTAGTATTTCCCCATAATGCTGGGGGTAGAAAAATAATGCAGCCACTTTTCCTGCTCCCTGGGTATCTGTGCAGTGGAATATGCCAGTCTGAACACACCAATTAACAGAAGAACTGTTTGAAATCCTCCTGCTTTCTGCTCCCCTTGCATCATGAAATGTTGTGACTGGGCACTGGCCATGCACCATGGTCTTGTATAAGTGTTTGAAGAGTAATTTGGTGAAAGACAGCCTGCAAAGACTGCATGAATTATGGCTCTTTCCATTAATAAATTTCTTTGCAAATATACTGATGTATTACAGAAGCCAATCTGAAAAGTTTTAGTGCAAAAATTTAGTGCAAATTTTGTGGTATGAAAGATACATACAAGGTATTACCCAGAATTACTACCTATGTGGGAGCTTAGATTTCTTACTTTCTTTGTCTTAATAATTTATTTCTTGTTTAACCCCTGACTTTTTCTTCTCCAGACTAAGTCCTTAAACTTCATATTTCTCTTCTTATTATGTTTTTTTGAAAATATGTTACCAATTGATATAAATATTTGGAGAAGAGTTGTCTTGGTTCTGTTTTTTTTTTTTTTTTTTTTTTGTTAAAATTATTTTTGCAATTCATAACAGGTGTGTACGAGCAGTATAGAAAATGAAAATATATTGTGGCAGCAATTTGGATAGTGGACCAACTTGTCTATTTTTAGTGAAGGCAACATCTTAGGTTTTCACCACTGGGACATGAAATCTACCAGACTTAATTTTGTCTGTTTCTTCTCAGGCTCAGTTTCTTCTTCTTTCTGTCAGTCCAGACACAAGGGTACAGCACATACTGGCTTTTCTGGTAATTTTGTCTGTAGGAGGATGGTTGTGTTTGGTAGTGAATTACTTTATGTAATTATTTCTATGTGATTATTTCTATGGCATTAAAATTTATATGGATAATTTTAGGTCCCCAGCTCAAAGAAAAAAAAAAAGACTTAGCATCTAGTCTATTTAAATGACAAAGTCTTTTTTAAGGATTTATAATCATTATGGTTCAGCTAATGCAAGTCAAGGTAACTCAATTGATTTTAATGGAGCTATTTCAATTTACACCAGTCATCTGGCCAATTATGTCCTGTTGTGACAAGGACAGAAAACTGAAGAATTTAAATCTATCCTGGCTGTGACAACTGTCTGAAAACACTGGGGAAAAAAAACCAGACATTGAAATATTCTTGTTCATACACATGTGAACGTGTTCTTTTTGTGTTCATTCCCGATAGCAAATTTCCAGCTTAACAACTATAGGCAGAAACCACTAGGTGCCAGTGTTACCCAGACATCAGGAAAAGGCTTTGTTAGAAACGTTAAAAACAGCATGAAAGCCAATGCAGATAAACCCTTTAAATGAAAATAAAGCTTCTGCATCTTTTCAACTAAATAAGACTGTATTGAGGGTTTTGAGATGATTACTTTTCTAGAAGCAAAGGCACTAAATTGATATGTGTTGACAGAAACCCACATGAAAACAACCTTATTTTGCAGGATACATTCTGTCAAAACCCCACATAACTACACAAAAGCTGCTGTGTCATCTTCAAGACCTTATGAATTACACCTAGGATCATAAGACAGAGCCAAAGTCTGCATTTTGCAAAGTACATGCAGATCAAACATATGGCATGAATAGCAGTTCACTGCTGCGATCGACATTTTACAAGGAAACTTCTTTCAGATCAAATTAGAATTCACATTCCAAGTCATACCTGAAGTTTAGTTTGACTCATTAGTATATATCAGAGTTTTCATTTGGGCTCATCTTCATCACTGTCATGGTCTTCTGAAAGCCTTTCCTGCTAAAAATTTGGGAAATCTTCTATTTAAGGTGCTGGATCCACTAGAGACAGCTGATTGCCGGTGCATGGGAGCTGCAAATGCAAATCTCTGACTAACCTTCACTCAGCTCATTTGCAAGAGATGAATCTCACTCATTTAACTTCAGACATCTACACTGTAACTGTTTACATCCATGCCAGTCATCCTGATTTTTTTGATGTAGAGAAGCAGTAATTTCCTGACTGTGATTCATCTGGCCTCTTTCAAAATTCACCTTAGCATAAGATGAACTGCAAAACAAACTTAAATGATTGATTAGCTCAGGAGATGAGTTTTACACAGAAGGCATCTTAAGTTTTGTCAGATTAATCCAACCAAAGTGATTTTGCAATGCCTAATTTTTAGTCAAATCTAATGTTTTACTTTTGTTCTTTCTACAGCCATTAGACTTTGAAACTAAGAAGGCATACACCTTTAAGGTGGAGGCCTCCAATCTCCATCTTGACCATCGATTTCACTCAGTGGGTCCATTCAAAGATACTGCCACTGTGAAGATAAATGTGTTGGACATGGATGAGCCTCCAGTGTTCAGCAAGCCCATGTACACGATGGAAGTCTATGAGGATACACCTGTGGGGACCATTATAGGTGCAGTGACAGCACAAGACCTTGATGCTGGCAGCAGCTCAGTTAGGTAAGAGAGCTTTTCCTCCTTTAGTAACTCTCTGACAACCCAAAATGCTGCTGACAGTTGGATGCACTGGCAAAGAACTTAGTATGAAGATGTAAAATATACCTAGTCTGTCACTGTAACAGGTAACTGGTGCTCTGAACAAAATATTGGAAGGAGGCGCTCGTTTGGGTGAATTATCATAAAGTGCTCACAGCTTCTTATCATATTGATCATGTAGGGTAGCACACACTGACATGACTTCAGAGATGGTGTGCTAAGACTGAGGAACAGCATGGTGTCTGGATGGCACAACCCACTGGTAGAGGATGTGATATTTGCTATAAATTGTCCTTCAGTCTGAACAAAGACACATGTCAGGGAACTCTCATGATTTTATTGTACCATCACTATAAATCTGACTCACAAGGCGTTGGCTAACAAGCCCTTACATTCTTAAATGTTCTTCCACAAGAGTGGTGACCCTTAATTTTGTATTCAATAGGTTCTCAACTCCCACAACAAGCTTCTCAAACTGTGCTGGCTCACATGCCACAACACACTTCCAGAGAGACTGAGGGGGCCCAATCCCTGACTTTTATAGTTAACCATGTCCACACCTCTTATGTAAAGGAGATTTTTCACACTGTTTTGTTAGCACATGCACAGCCAGCATTTCTGCACGAAATGAGTTGGGAGGTGGAAGCTGAGAATGAGCCTCAAGGTGGAGCAGGAAGTTGGGTGAGAACAGCTCAGCCCCACCTCTGCAGGATCCTCTCCTCTGATCACACCTTTCCTGTAGCAATGCTCAGAAAGTTTGAGACGAAATGTTTTTAGGTCTGGTCCTCTACACTGGGTCTTCCACAAATTTATCTCCAAAGTATAGTAATGAGAAAGTTGGTTTTACTTGCTATATCTATATGAGTTAGACTCCTATGAGTGATGGAACTGCCCCTTTCACCACTTACACTCTACATCTTGCAAAGAACAAATGCTCTCATAAACAATCATCACATGTGTCTTGGCTGAGGCTGTGGGGACATGATTGTGACCAACATGGCTGTGTTCAGCACAAGGAAACTCCTGCCAGGCAAGCCTCTCATTTATTGCTATAGCTTATTTTAATGATATGAAAAGGAGGGGGAATCTGGTATACAAATGTAATATATTGATTTTGAGAACCTGTTTACAGCCACATTAAAAAGATTAAAGTGAACCAGAGTCATAAGGAAGCTCCTTAAAGTTAGACACTGTCTAAAATGTAGGCAGTTGTTAACACGTATTTCCAGTACCAATTTGTGCTCGGCCTATCTGACTTCAGGAAACATTTTTATCCCCAGATTTTCATAAGAAATATTAAAGACATAGTGCATGTTATCAGTCTTAAAATACTGTTTACTAAATGGGACTTTGACAGAACAGGAAAATGCCAGTAGTGTCTACCGAGTACATGTATTTTCATGCATATTTGATTACAAATTGAATTTGGACTTTTTAAATCCATGTTTAATAATTATGTATATTTTGGCACAGTACTTATACTCTGAAAACATACAATAAGCATGTTAGTTGTAATCATATGCAAACATTTAACATATAACAGTGACTGTTTGGCTCCTGCTTTGTCAAATCACTGTTAATTTTTGCCTAAAACTATTACTATTGCTGTTTGTTTCACTTTTTTAATATAATCTTCATTTTTTAAAAATATAGAAATGCATTTGTCTATGATTCTGTGACACATTCCTTCTCTGACAAAGGATCAAAACCTTCACTAACAAGGACTCAAGTCTGAACCTTTTTCCCTGGTGGTAGCCTATGAAAATAGCCCCAGTGATGTCAAAATTCTGTTGAAAACCATACTCTCTTGCAACCAGATAGAAAGCCTTTAATCACATTCTTGAGCAGTTTTTCATGTGATAGTGGAATCATTTGGATGTATAACCACTCTTCAGTGAGAGTTTTTTGTCTCACAAATGCTCCTAGGAGACTCAAGTGCTTTTTACTCATTCTGTATTTGCAACTACACAAGAAAAATAATTGTCTCTCGATGGTTTGTCCACGTGCTGTGTTCACTGGAATATTGAATCCTAAGCCATTTTATAACGTCCACGTCTAGGTTGTTTAGCCCTGAACTCACTACTTAAGTGTCCAAATGCCCATCTACATGAATACATTAAGTTAATACCCCTACATTTTATACTCTTCCTGGTGACCCGTTACACCAACAAGCTGCGTAAGTCTTCCCAGGGTCAGGTTTATGAGTGGATTCAGCTGGTTCATGCCCACAGAAAAACATGAACTATGTCCCAGAATGTTCTGGTGTTGTTCAGTGGTGTGACTTTTGGGCACCTGTGTATCTACATGAGCTATGTTCAGAGTCATATCTTCTACCTGTGCAGCAATGTCCTGCCCCAGTGCAGCAGCCCAGATGGGTTTGCCTCTGTGTTGCCAGTTAGTCTTCTTCCATTGCTGCAGCCACCACCACAGGACATTGGACACCATCCAGGAGTCAGTGCAGAGATAGAATACAGGCCATGTTCAGAAATCTCTAGGGCTAGTTGGATGGCTTTCACTTCTGCAAATAGGCTCTTCTTCTCCCTCAGCAGTCATTGTGTAGGATTCCACACAGCAACTTTCCACCTCCAATGGTTTCCTACCATGCAGAAAGATCCAGCAGTAAATAAAGCATGGCCTCTTTTGTTTTGGGACAACTTGTTATATGATGGTGCTTCTTGGGCACTTTGAGCCACCTTCCTCCATATAGTCATTGTGCAAAGGGCATCCTCTGGATCTTTAGGGACTGTCTTGCCGTGATTTTATAATGATTCTTTATTTCATAATTGTCTGCTTATGCCCAGAAACCGCTGCTTTCTTTTTAGTTTTCTTTTTTTTTTCCTTGAACTGTTTCTGCTTTTTTTTTTCGCTTTTTTATTTTCCTTTTTTCCTGGCCCACGTGGGGAGCTGGTGGGGAGGCTGCCCCAAACTTGAGACCTCAAAGCAGCTAAACCAACACAAGAAAGGACACTTAAACCCACCAGCTTCTCCTTCTACAAGGAAGAGAATAACATCAGAAAGATTCCAATCTATTCTGCCCGAGTAGCTACGCTAACTCCTGTTCCTCCCCTTCCCTGATACCATCTTTGCTTCATGGCTATGCTTTCTGGTGGGAGATTGGGGTCAAGTTTTTGAAATTTCAGTATCCAGCATTTATTCAGTCCTTCTCTGTGCCTTGCAGGCACTCGTTTGGTTTTTTCCTTTGTTAATAAACTGTTTTGGATTTTTTTTCACTTTGACCCAATAGGATTTATTTCTCTCATTGGCAAGCAGGATTATCAAAGTCCTTTTCTTTAGAGAAAATGCTCATTCCAGGGCATTTTATCCTAAATTTTGTCCCTAAACCTAGACAAGGACATTATCACTTTTTACTGTACTATAAAGCACTTCCAGGACTTCTAATTCTCTCAAGTACTGGATACCTTCATCTGCAGCGATCCACCTTCCTGGTGAATTCACAAGGTCTTCCTTAAATGGATTTCATGCCCTCATGCTTTAGAGAGACCATCTCTAGAGACTGCAAATTGCTCCTTCTTTTCCAATTCCTCCTTCAATTTCCCCATCTCTAGCAAGGGATTTTAGCTGTTGTGTCCTCATGACCTTCTAATTGTTGGCTGTCAGCCTTGTTATCCCAGCATCATCTGGCTGACAACTGTAGTCTTTCCACAAGTCTCAAAGTTCTGATGAGGTCAAGGAACAGGTAACTTCAGGTTCCTATTTGATTTGTCTCACTGCTTCAAATTTTTTTCTTGAATGACCAGCTTTTTCATCTGACCTCTCCTCTCCTGATTGTCTTCCTTCTCCTCCTCCTTCCTTTCCTCTTCCTCCCTTTCTTATCAATTATATGGACCTGTAGCTTCCCTCATCTGTTATTTTGTTTTCACTACTGGTGCAAGTACTGTAGTTGCTGTGCTTTGAGGCCCTGTGTCAGCCATAGTGTCCTCAAATGCAGTTTGGGTTCCTGCCTCAACTACAGTCCTCTGTGAGGATTGAGCAGTGGCTCAGCAGGCACAGGTCCAGCCCCAGCACAGGGCAGGGAGCTGCTGGCTTTCACTGGGGTGGGTAAGGCACCCTTCCATCACTGATGGAAAGGTCACTTAGCCAGGGTTGGGCACATGTTGAGGTGTAAAGTCACAGGCAACTGGAGGTAATAACCACCCTAGGAACCTGCCCAAATTCTTCCACACACCCTACCACCCAGGAACTGGATGCCTCAGGGCACATTTCAATGTCTCCATACTTAAAGTTTGTTTTCTCTAACACCAGGATGACACCAGATTCCACAAATCCCATAGTGTGCCAATAGTATTCCTTAATGCTATTAACAGTATTAAGCAGCTTAAATAAGGATAAGCAATGTCCATGGGAGCCTATATTATAAACCCATTCACATCAATTTTGGGCAGGGAGAGGGAGATGTATTTCCTCATCATCCACAGAAGATAGGTCCCCCTGCATAACAAGGCTGCCATGTCAGGTCAAAGCACAGAGCTATTGCTTGTGTTAACACATTCCCAGCAAACTCAGCAAAACAGAGAGATAAGGAGCACAGCTGACAAACCCCACGTCCCACAAAGGAGCTTGCTACTAGATAGCTGCTCTTACTATAGCATGCAATATGGATAGATAGATAGATAGATAAATAGATAGATAGATAGATAGATAGACAGACAGATAGGTAGATAGATAGATAGATAGATAGATAGATAGATAGATAGATAGATAGACAGACAGACAATCAGACAGTCAGAGAGAGAGAGAGATAGAACTGCCTTTGTGTCTCTCTGTGGGCACTAAAAAGTACTGTAGTGGGTTGACCTTGGAGACGTGCCACGTGCCCACCAAGCCACTTTATCACTCCCCTTCCAGCTGGACGGGAAGAGAAATAGGATGGAAAACAACTCGATAAGGCAGTTTACTAAAGTAAAGAATGGAGCTTTGTGCATGCATAAGTGAAGAGAAAAAGAAAGGTTTGTTCTTCACTTCCCATCAGCAAGGGATGTTCAGCCACTTCTCAGGATGCAGGACTTCAACACACAAAGTGGTTTCTCTAGAAGGCAAACATATTTACAATGACAAATTCCCTCCTTTGCTCCTCCTTTCCTTAACTTTTATATCTGGGCAGATGTCATATGGTATGGTCTATCCCTTTTGTTAATTTAATTGGCATAGTTGTGTCCCCTCCCAGGATTTTGGGAAATGTTGGAGACAAAGAGTTGATGCTGTCCCAGAGCTGCTCAACAATAGACAAAACACTGGTGTGTTATCAACTCCTTTTTAGGTACCAATGCAGAGAACAACACTGTGAAGTCTGCTATTGGAAAATGAATTCCATCTCAACCAGACCCAATACACCAATGTATAAGCATTCAATATTCTGTAAGTTTTATATGCTCTAAATGAAAAACAAACAAACAAACAACAACAAAACAAGACCATAATTTAGAAAAGTGTGAGTTTGAAGGTGCTAAATGTGTTTGCAAGTCCTTATTGTATCTTAACCAATAACCTTATTGTATCTTATTGTATCCTTTTATATCTTAACCTCTGTTAGCTGCTTAAAATCTAGATGAAATCATAGATCTAAAGAATGACTTCATAAATTTCATCATATTGCAAAAGGGTCCAAGAAACTTCCGAGTAAATATGCACTCTAAACAAATGGGGAAAAGCAAGTCGTGCTCTTTGAAGACACCGCCATACAAAGTACCAGATAATACTGGTAGTACTACAACTACTGGTTGTAGTTTCTCCACAGATTCATTCATTTTCAGCGAAATGTTTTCCTGGAATGGTTTGCCCATTAAGAAGTCCGTTACAGAAAAAAGAAATAGTCAACATTCTGTCAAACAATAAAGACTGGGATAAAATCTGCACTGCATGCAACAGAAGGCAAAACTCCAGAGAGCAATACAAGCTAGAGCAGCTCGCATGAAAAGAAACAATATTTGTTCCAGCAACTAAATCCATGTTATCAGACAAAAATTTTATATCTGCTATGTTAGACACATCAGGAAGGGGGAGATAACGACTAAGGAACAAAACCAGATTCAGCTGTTAAAGAAAATATTTTGTCGGAGGACATTGAAAATGGCGAGGGTTATATTATTTTTCTCTTTTCTTCTGTTACTGGTATCAAAATTTTAGACAAGTCAGAAAACTTAAAAGATTTGTTTTGTAGAAAGGTATTTGCTAGAGATGTTGGAGTGCAAGGGCACAGAGCATACACTTAGTGATGAACAGGAAATTAAGCACAAGGAGAAAAAGAGCTGCAGGTATTCAACACCTGCAAGGGTGACTGGCTTTGCAGCTGTTTTGGAACATTACCCCAGTGCACCTAATTTTCAAACTGTGTTAAATCTGGAGCTTATGTGTCTCAAGTGATCTGTTTGTCTATTCCCATTTCATCCATAGTGCTTCAAGAAACATGTTAATATGAAGACCTATGTACATTTTGGCCATTAAAAATCCCAAAACACTTGCAAAAACAACTCTGATCTCATTTTCTTCTCAGACTCCTCTAGTTTATGACAGTTTGAAGACAACTGGGAGGAAAAAATTCTGCTGTCCTGTAATATTTTGCAAGGTCTGTAATTTGTAACTATGCAAGTTTTTGGTAAAGATCCTTGTACTTCTGGAACAAGAGGTTTAAGTCTTCCTAAAAATGACTGTTTTACATGTCCATACAGCATCAATGTTATAGACAAAGCTGTCTAAATAACAAGAAAGTGGAACTGGAGGGCAAGACTGAATTACCTCCAGTACCTCCTAGTGAGCTCTGTCTAACAGTGTGTGAGAAGTTCAACTTTGCACTGACACGTCTGAAGTTGTCAGATTTCCATGAAAATGATCTTCCAGCATAAAGTATAAGAGGATTATTGTCCCTGATGTGAATCCCAGACAACTCTAATTAACAATGGGTTTCATATTCTGTGCCAAAACACTGTCCTTCAGGTCTTCTCTGCTTGACTCAGGAGTTTTGCCTTATGAACCAAAAGAACCACTCAAAGCAGGAAAGCTGTGGGGACTGTGTATTTTCTTGACCAAGTCACGTGTACTATCCATAGGTCAGTCCTGTCCTCAGTATCTCAGGGATAAGACTGTATTCCCTGCATCTGCTCTCAAAGGAGCACCCTTATTTATTTTTTTTTCTGAACTAGTTCACAATAGTCCATACACTTTTATGAATAGTTTCTGCTTTCCCATAAAAAATACTTTGTCATGTTAAGATCAAGACAATAAAGATTTCTTCCAGAATCCTAGAACACCATGCCTTAATGTACAAGCACGAACAAGATGAATTAAAGTATGTAAGAGTGTGAGTTTTCAGTCCCATAATTCTTCCAACCTTTTTGTGCTTGCATTTTTTGAATTTACTCATTCTTCAAAAAGAAAAGTCCCACCCTGTGACATTAAAATGTATCTTACAGTTTCATACATGTATAGAAATTCTGGGACATCTAGTTCCAGCACCTCAAATGTCTTCATCTGATAACAGATGAATTGACAGCCATTTTTCTGTGTATGGTATCATGCTGGAGAGAAACAAGTCAGTTTTGTACAGATAAGAGATGTTGAGACTCATGAATTTTGGTTCCTTTTCAGCTGCTCTGGTGGTTCTGCAACCTTCTTGCTCTGTTGCCTCCTGTCAGTTTCTGTTGCAATTTTAGCTAAATTCCATCCTTTGCATTTTATCAAATCCCTGTCACACACCCCACTTTTAAAACCTCTAGTCCAAGTTCTAATTTATCCAAAGTATTTAATTAAAATCCTGCAGAACTAATTCTCAGTTTCTGCTGCAGATGCCTTGGTATGGTTTTCTGTCCTCTTACTAGCCCAGTGTTATCCTATATCTCTTATTCTCTGTCTAATAGTAGTCTCCTACTCCACAGTCTTTCTTTCTTCCATGGCTGGTTTCGGTATTTTTACTGCTGAACCGTCTCTCATCAGCTTCATGGGAGTGCTGCTCTATCCTCTTCTTTTCTTTTGCTGAGGACAGATACCTTTTTTGATCTCAGTGTCTGTTGCAGCTACTTTAGCTTGTTTTGAAAACTACGGAAACGGTTTCCCTCCAATATTTTTTCTGAATCCCAAGGTATATCTTTAGCAATTATGTTTATTATCAGTGTGTTTTGGGGGGTCAATGGCTGGAGACAGGGACAACACACTAAACCTCCATGTGACAAACAGCCTGGAGTTTATTCCTCCAGCTCTTTTTATGGGAGCTCCAATTACACATATGATTGGTTGAGGCATTAGCTCATCCAGCTCTCTGGCCAGTGATAGATCTGCATTTGGAACTGGTTGAATCCAACCTATCCTTGCTCACCCAGGGACTCCAATGCCACAACTCACCCTTTCAGTTATATTAAAAATGTAATTGATGAGCCTAGATTAATAAGGCTTTTTCACTCAACAGCTAGTGATGTACCTTGTGTATCATTGGAACTGTGATGCTCACATCCAGAAGCTGTCAGTAAAACTACCGACATTGCAATCTTTTTGGGTTGCATTTCACAGGCTTAATGCTTAAAAGTTACAAAATTACAACTTAATACTACAAACAATAATAGTTCCACTCAAAACCAGTTCAATGATAACCATATATATTTCTACCACTGATCTTCTCTAAATATTTGCCTCCTGGAGCTTGAGTAAGTTGATGGACTGATTGCCTCCCTATTGACAATCTCTTGCCTCTGACGAGCTGCTGGCTTGCCAGGTCATGCTGTGATTTTTATTGAAAAACATGAAAGAAACATGAGAATATGAGAACACTCAGGACCTTGGAGAGTGGTGTACATCCACCCCTCTTTTCCCCTTTTCTTTGTTCTAATAAACACAATAGGAACACAACGTGTACTTTTGAACAAAATCAATAAGGTGAAACTTACAATTGCTTATGTGCTTTACCATCACCCAGGGTCTGCCATACCTGAGGGGCCTCTTTCTCCCAATGAGGACTTGGAGGGCTTCTTCCGGATGAAGCCTCCGTTTTTTGTCTCAAAGGAAAGCTTTTGCAAAGCCAATTTATCTAGCACAGAAATACCTGGTTTTGATAACTTTCCCTGCCTGACAAAGCCATAGCCTAGCCAGGGCCATGACTTAGCCTGGAAGGGTCTGATGGAACACCTTTCTCACCAGTTAATGCCATAGCTTGGCCAGAGCTGAGACCTAGACTGGATGGGCTTCCCCATCACATCTTTAAAAGTAATCCCACAGTAATAACCCATAGAATAGTTGGCTTTGTTGCTATCTCTAGCTAAATTATGATATTATAAAAAACCTATAAGAAACTATAATTAAGTGCTCATATAAACAAATCTCTTAAAAACTTATAAACAATTATAACTAAGTACAGACACAAATGTCACCGTTTGCCCTCTCATTACAAACAAACCAATTTAAAACTATAAACACAGATAATCTTTAGTACTACAAAACAGAGACAGCAAAAGTGAAATCACTTTGACATATGTTATATGAGTCAGTTTTACCTTAACATATGTAGATGTTACAGTCTTCCCTTTTGAGGAAGGAGCTATTAAACTAGCTCGACCTTCTCTTTTATTTAGTTTCAGCTTATTCGAGTATGTAGAAAGTATGTAGTATGAAAGACTTTGGTAGAGTTGAAGTAATAGTGGGCTTCTTTTGCAGATTTTTGTGTCTGTCCCTCAATGCTTTTGCTGCCACACCTCTGCAGAGAAAGGTTCAGAGAGGCTGTAGCAGGGGCTGGGACCCAGCACCTTTGTGCTAGTGGTGTTTCATTAGGGCTCTCCCCTGTAGGGCAACAGCAAGCAGGCACGGCCATCTGTAGCCATGATATTTTCCGAAAAATCCTTTCCTTAGGATTTTTTCTCCTGAGAAGCTGAGAGGCCTCAGGAACAAAGTGTAAACAATAGTTATCTGTTGGTGTGGAATGCAACAGGTAGATCTGTGATTGGTCTCATGGAGTTGTTTCTAATTAATCGCCAATCACAGTCAGCTGGCTCAGACTCTCTGTCTGAGACACAATCCTTTGTTATTCATTCTTTCTTAGCTAGCCTTCTGATTAAATCCTTTTAGTATTTAATATAATATATATCAAAAAATAATAAATCAAGCCTTCTGAAACATGGAGTCAGATCCTTGTCTCTTCCCTCTTCCTCGGACTCCTTTTAACATGGTCACACTTCCTGGAGACATGGCTATGTTCAGCAGAGGTGATTCTTCAGAGCCAGCTCACTAGGTCTCAGCAGGGGGCAGTCCTGGCATTTCCATGGTGATGAGAGGGGTGGGCTGCTCCAGCTTGCCACAGGCCTGTTGGGCCCCCTGCAGGGGCTTTTCCCATGCCCTGACTGGTGTAGGAGAAGGTTTCCCGGGAGTACCGCCTTTCCTCTCTGGAGTGGCAATTTTTGGCGCAGATGGGGTTTCTTCAGAGTGCTGTGTTGGGCTCTGGAGCTTTTGGGTCACTGTTTGGGATGCCAGCGCTGGGGCTGCTGGTGTCCGCTGAACCCACTGAGAGAGTGGCCTGCCTTTTGCTGCTGTGGGTTGGCTGTGGCATGTGGCTGGCACCATCTTTTGGGAAGGCTCAACTGTTACCACTCCCACAGCACCATGCTACCACACACCTCTCCCCGCCATTCTCTTGTAGGGGTTTTACCCCAGTTTCCCCGGCAAAAGGGCGGGACCCCAGCCCCTCCTCACCACCCCCGCCCCTACACCTGTGTGGTATACCAACACATACTGTGTTTATTATCCGTATGTTCCATGGGGTCAGTTGTTGGAGACAGAAACAATACTCACACACACCCCAAAGCTCCCTGTGATAAACATCCTTGAGTTCATTCCTCCAGCTCCTTTTATAGGAGCTCCAGTTACACATGTGATTGGTGGTGGCCTTAGCCCCATCCAGCTCTCTGGCCAGTGCTATGTCTCCATTTAGAACTGGATGACATTGGCTGGGAATCCCTGTGTAGATTGAATCCAACCTATCGTTGCTCTCCCAGGGACTCCAATGCCACATTTAGCAAACACATCTGCTCTTTCCTCACTATCATCTCTGTCCCGTTCTCATTTGGCTCACTGAACACCAAGCTACCATATAATCAACAAGATCTTCATCTACCTACCTTCCGGCAATGCTGGGTATGATATACGGCAATTAACTCCTACTTCTGGATCCCACTGCTCCCCGCTTTCTGACTCTTACTTTGTTCTGTTTTCTAGTTCCTAAACTTCATGAACTTAAGCAATCACATCCTTTACTCCGCCGCCATTTTTCTGTAAGATTTTCCCCTATGGTCCCATGTACTGCTCTGTCATTCTCTAGGTTTGAATGACCTGTCTTCCTTCCCAGCAACTGAGTCATTTTAAGGAACTGGACAGAAAAGAGACTTCTCTTAAAACCGAAGGCAGAAAAATCTTTATATTCTGTGTATAAATTATCTGTCAAAAGGAGCTGTTTTCTAGCAGCACAGTCTCTACACCTGAAACAAAGTGTGAATAACAAATTATTGTGTCAATCTCCTTCATGATAGTTTAAAGTATTACATTTTATATTACATTTGTGATGGATTAGGTCCATGCAGACAATTATCACAGCTCAGCTGGTATCAGTTGTATGTGGCTCAGTTGTATCAATTCAGGGTCTGTGGTACCTTGATTCAGTGATTGGCTTGGAGCTACTATGAGGAGAAACTACCAAAAAGGTGTGAATTCATCTTAACCTTAATCTTAAATCTCTATACTCGAGGCTGAAGCGATCACACATGATCAGTGGGGAAGGTAAATGTAGTCACTCATTAGCCCTCTGTGATGCTGCAGCAGGTTCACTGGAAGCAGATGGAGTTGTGCGTTAAAAATCCTTCTTTGCAATTTTGGGACACATGCAGACTGACATTTTGATCTGTGTGGGTTTTCTCGAGACTGGCAGGAACAGGGAGCAAAGGTAAGTACTTTTTGGCACAAGTCAGAAAGACTGTGCTAGTGAAAAATCAGACTTTGCCAAATAAAAGACTGGTTGGATTCATTTGACGTGTATAAATTTTCGTAGATCAACTCCTGGATACACTTGAAGTGTGAAATATTATTTCCTAAGTCCAGCAAGTCAAAAGCAACTGAAAACAAAGTCTAAAATTGAGAGAGGCCAGTAACCTTTATTTACAGGCAGTCATTCATCAACTTACTGAAGCTTGTGAAAAACAGCAAGTGATCTTCTGTTGGCATATGCAGTCATAGTACGCTATAAAATGTCACTCAGGAGACTGAACTGAAATAGATGTGTAGACCCAAGAAGTTTATGGACTACAGCTCTCAGTGGCCTGTTTGTGAAAGAAGTGGATGCTGAAAATAAAGAAGTATGTATTCAGATCCAAGGAAAAGAACAACTTGGCAAGGAAAGCTTTTCAATTAATTGAGAGCAGCTAAGTAGCCAAAGTGAAGGGAAAGGAACAATATGATCATAATAGTTCATAATAGTTTCTGGTTTATTTCACAGCACTTGTAGCACCTGGTGATGTGATTTTGAAAAGCCGGTTCTTATCCCAGAGGCACAAGCTGTAATTTTACCTCAAATAATAGTCTTCCTGATTTTTCATCAAGAACTGTTATTTCAAATTTCTTCAGGAACAGATTTCTCAAGTATTTTAGAAAGCAATTGTGAGAATAAAACAGAGCTTTAATGGCTACAGCCATTATCAAATCACCTCAATTGGTGAACCTCTCAGGGCTTGACAGAGAATTATGAGGGCTAAGGAATTAAAACTATGTCTAAGAAAAACCTACGTGCTACAGGGAAGTGTGTTAGTTGGTAATCTGCACTTTGGTACACCAAGTCGACCATGAAGCTATCTCATTAGTATAACATAAGAAATAAGCTTCCCAGTATTTTTCATTTAAGGTCTTTCATCTACAAGGATAACTGCAGCCTGGTCAGATTCCAAATCTTTTCCTTCTGAATTTTTCCTTTAGGTCTGTTTGTAAGCATTGACTATACTTTCCTCTCCTAAAATACTTAAGGTTTATTATTATGTTTAAATAGTTATTGCATACAGAGTTTCGTATATATTTTGCACTTTGTTTGTTTATTGTTTGCAGTTTCAGTAATAAAGCTTAAACAACAGGGTTTTTGAGAGTTTTACACTTCTTGAGATCTCTGTATTTTGAAGTTTCAGTCATATTCGGACTGTAGATACCGACAGATCTCAGATATTTCTGCTTTTACTGTCTCCTAATTCTGGGCTTCTCAGTGCAAGAAAGACAGGGACATACTGCAGGGAATCCAGCAAAAGAAGGTGATGAAGGAACTGGACTATTCTTTCTATGAGGAAAGGCTGAGAGAGCTGGAAATGTTCAGTCCAGGGAAGTAAAGGCTCAAGAGGGTCTTAACAGTTATAAAAGCACTTAGTGCACATAGGAACACCTGAAAGGAGGGTGCAAAGAGGATGGAGACAACTTCTTCTGAGTGGTGTCCAGGGGCAGGAAAAGAGGCAGTGGGCACAAAGTGAAGCACAGGTTTCCTCTGAATATCAGGAACAGTAAGCACTTCTTGCTGTGAGGTTGACCAAGCACTGGCACAGATTGCCCAAGAAGGTGGTGGAGTGTCTGTGGAGGTATTAAAAAAAACCCCAAAACCTGTTGGAGTTGGTCCTGGGTGAATGGCTCTTGGTGTCCCTGATTGAACAGAGGGCTTGGACCAGATGACCTCTAGAGGTCCAACCTCCACCCTTCTCTGATTCTGTGGCATCCATCTTTAATAAGCTGGAATAGAATCTGTGGAAAATAAAGGCAGAGAATCATCTATGAGGCTAAAACCTGCTGTCAGCATTCATTGAAATAGTAAGAATACAGAGCTATAACAACAGATTATTTTAGAAAATAAATCTGAAAATATTGTGAAGGAAACACAGTACAGAAATTCAGCCCCAATAGGAGGAGAGAGGAACCAATTTTAGAAATAAATTATGAGACCTGATGTTGCTCAGGTCAGACCATCAGCATGCAAACGGGAGCAAGGAGATGCTTATCCAGCAACTTTTGCCTGGCCTCCTCATGAAATTTATAAAACCTTTGAAAAGGTTACTTCATACTTATACTGACCTCTGTAGATTCTGCATTCCTTGATACATCAGAGGCTTGGGGAGGAGAAATGAAAGAGGAAAATGCAGCAGCTCTGCAGCATCAGAGCTGTTCTGAATAATCTCTTATTTTATAAGCACTTCACCAAATCAGCTTCAAAGCAGCGCAAAGAAGCCTCCAGTTCTTCATTTCACTGTTTCCCCTTGCAGATCCAGCTGAAAATCTGAGTCCCAAGTGATGATCTAAGCAAGCAATAAATCTTTTAGTGTGTGCTGCAGTTTTCTCTAGAGTCAGCATGGTTATTTTATTTGCTTTTCCTTTTATTATCTCAGCATCAGCATTTTACTTCAGCTTTTTAAATGGATAAAAATATAAGATATTTGTTCAGTTTTTGGTTCCCAAAGATATAGAACAGAGCTAATATTTGTGTATTTACATGATGCAAAAGAAAACAATCAAAGATTATTTATATTGGATATATGCCAGTGGGCCAGCTCTCCTTTATTGTATTTATGATATTTAATGCCTTAGCGCTTTATCAGAAGACAAAGCATTCCAGGCCAGGCATGGGAACAGCAGCCCAGGAATCACCTCTGTCTTATCCTTTTGGGTTTATGTCAGATGCACCCAAGTGCAAAATAAAGCTTAGGTATCTCCTGAGGCTGACTATCTGATGGAGTCACAGCATCTGCTTTCGCCCTCTCAACTTCCTTAAGGGTTGGAGGTATTCATTCAGGTTTACTTGCTCCATCTTTCTATACTCACTCTGTCCATTAGTAGAGATACTCATACACATCCAGACACTCATTCCAGCATGCTCTTTCCCCACCTAAAACCAGCCAAGCAAGAGCCCTTCTCTTCTTCACCAAACATGAGATGTGCCCCCTGGTACCTGAGTACCTTGGTGGATGCAGGGGGTGGGTTCTCCTGCTGTGGGCTGGATGAAAGGGGACAGAACAGACCATGGACACCAGGGCAAAGGGCAAATGCACACCTTTCAAAATTGGGGTGAAATGGTGTTCAGGGTCTATAATGTGTGGTACTGGTATAGAAAGTGCTCTACTGCTTTCCCATGGTAGCAGGATTGACTGCTAAGCCAAGAGTGAGGGTGTTAAGTCCGACATGCCTTCTACTGCTGCTCACAGTCCAAAAACTGAGATTTCATTAAATTGCAGGACAAAGCTTTCCCTCTCCCTGCCTGTCTTGCAGTTCTGCCTGCTCAATGAAGCAGGAAAAATGATGTTGAGACTGAATGAAAACAATGCATTTTCCAAATGACAATAGCGTTTGATAAGATACTCAGCTGGTAATGAGAAATGCAGAGCAGACAGTGGAGCTGACTGGAGGGTCAGATAAGCAACTGAACAAAACCTTTTAAAGGCAGAAGGAAGAGAAATCACAGGAAGCTGTAGACAGGCAGAATTGCCAGTTAGAAAGGGTTGATAACAGAACTGCCGCACATTTTAATTCCTGTATTACCTACCATGTTTTACTAAAATTCCTATGTAAGATTTGTAAGGCTTATGAAAAGTTTAACAGCTTCCTTCGCTTCACTCTGACCCATCATTAGTTTGGCTGTCTGCAACCACTGCTTTCCTGTCAATTAATTTGGCATAATGGTTGATCTTCTCCAAAGGAGAAAAATGTAATTTATTTGCAGTGATACTACTCATTCCAGACCAAGTAAGATACTGACTCCTAACATCACTAAACCTTCTACCTCCTGATTAAAATCACAGAAGTAGGGAGCTGTGTATAAGGACTGTGAACCCAGTCAAGTAATATGCCAAAGACTCAAACTGTTTTTTTTTCTTGTGGGAGATCAAGTGTTACATGAAAGACATGAAAACGATAGGCATGGAACAATGATAGGAAGCATTCATACCTTTGCCCAGGGTGTAACAATCCCTTTGTCCTTCTCTTAAACATCACCACCTCGTGGGCTGTAGACAACGCTCGTTGTGGGAAGGCTGAAGTACAGATCACAGGACAGCATTCTGAGAAATTACATGCTGAACTCCTTTGGAAGGGGATACAGAGACAGAACTTATTTAGGCTTCTGTCAAACTAATTCCAGAATTCTCTGGTTTTTAAGCCAAAATATTTTAACTAATGCAAACTATCCTTCCTAAAAGACTAGATACATTATTGCACTGGGATCTTCAAAAGCACTCAGCCTGGACTATCACAAAAGTTTTTCCTCAGTGTATTGTGCATTTGAAAACCTCTGCAGAATCATGTAGGATTATGGCTTTTTGTGTAAAATGCTGAATGAAAAACATAGTTAACAGAAATATTTTAGTATGACAGTAAATTTGAGGGTGCATTTTTTTTAGGTGTGTCAAGTGTGATGCTCTATAAAGACAATTCTGCCACTTCTACAGCATCAAACACACATGCATCTCTAGTTTTTGACACCCTGGAACAAAGTAATGCCTCTGAAAATGTTCAGTGTATGCTCCCCTTGTTGGTTTTGTGTTATTATATGACAGTAAAGTCGACCAACTACATTGGCTGTTCATTTTTGGTTGCATTTCTTTATGCAAACTTAGCATCACACCTCAGGTGGTTTTTGACATCAGTTCTACAAGCACAGCTGAGCAATGACCCATTTGTGACACTAGTTAGGTCACAAAGCAGCTGAAACCAAAATACATTTTTACAAACTCTCCCTTTTTGTTTGAAAAGGAAATTGCATTTGAGAGAACAATAGGATAATGCTGATTCAAAGCAGGAAGGTAGGTCAGGATAGGACATAGCTCCTTAACCTGGAACAGCAGCAGAAGCCTTCTGTGACTGTGCTGATTCCACACTTCAGATAGAACTGGGTTTTCTCCATTGATGACTTTTTGTTTGTTTGCTTGTTTATTATTATTTATCCTCCATTTCTAGTATTCCTTCTAAAAAAAAAGAAAAACAAAACCAACGTATTTGAGACTGTTATGTATTGGCATGGACAGGGTTCTTCTGTGATCTACTTGGTATCCATGAGATTACTAAAGGGAAGTGATGAAGGGATATGATCTGACAGCAGACCAGTCAAAGTTTCTTTTGCTTTAATCTCTAATGCATCAGCAGTGTTCTGAAGATATTCTGCAAAGGTACAGAAAATTTCTGCTGCCATTAAGGGATATGGCTTAATAAATTATTTAAAACATATAAACAAAAATAATACGCCACAACCTAGTGGAACAGCATCTACTGTGTAAGAACCAACTCAAGACAGGTATGAATATACGATGGTTTTATGTGAAAATAGGTAAATTTGATTGCATTTACTTCCTTCAAGCAGAATATCACAATATTAAACCCAGGGTATTAAAACCGGGAGTTCTGCACAAGAGAAGTCCTATCTATTTTCATTATAGTAAGACATTTTTTTCTTAGAATATTTTATATTGAGTCTTTGTAAGTGCTTTATATAACAAGTACTTTTTTATAACAAGCACTTTAATTTTTTAAAATACCTAATATTTTACATAGATAATAGTGTGCATGCATACAACTCAAACGCTGCTGGGTTGTATAGTGTAAAGGGCAGTGCAAATTATTGCAGTTGTATTGCAATTGTATTAGTGCCGGACAACATGAATGATATGCAAACCTGCCTGTTACTGTTGAGCAAGTAGTACATTACATTTTACTTCATACTACCGTATTACAGAGGAGAAAAAATATTCTTTAGCGTTTCTGCTCCTGTAAAACTGTGTGAAACAACATTTTCAAGTTAATAGAAAACCACAAGAAACTGAGTCTAGGGTAATTTTTGAGTCAAAAGGAAATATGGAAAAGAAACTAAATTAATATAATTCTGATTCAAGTGCTGTAGCCCTGAGAAAGACTGGAAATTTTACAATCCTATGTAGTCATAAATACTCAGATGACTGTAGCATTTAGCATAATAAAATGTTTTGTTAAATTTATTTAGACCTGTTTGAACGCAGTGACTTCCTTAGGCATGCATGGGTTACAGCAACAAGAGGAAATCTGTCATTGTTGAGAGTTTCCACAGCAGAAAAATGCCTGGCAGACCGTGCTGATGAATTCTTGCAGCTGATGAGCGTCTGTGCCCTTGTGATGCAGGAGCTCACACAGAACATCTGACTCCTCCAGCAACCCTTTGTTCAATGGGCGGCTGGGACTCTGAGAGCAGGGACTGATGGACTTTGGTACCAATTTTTTTTCCGGTCAGCAATTGGAAAATCTTATGCTGTAGTATTTGATTCAATATTTTTACACTGGGGACTCATTTTGAAAATTCTTGATTGCACTTCTAACAAAATCATTGAAATCACTCCTCTGTGTTACCTTTACTGGAAGATACTTCCAGTAATTGGCAGAAGAGTTTAGCACTTATATTTGAGAAGAGCAATAAAGTTCTGGTTTAGAGTTTCTCATATTTATGCATGTAAATATGATAACAAGACTTGTTTGAGTTTTACACAATGATAACTTAGTGAATGGATTTAGAGTTGCAGGAAGTAAAATTTAGTGGCAAGATGGGATTTTGGAGGACACACAGCTTGTATCCTTCAACACATTTCATTCTCTAGCTTTTTAAATTCTTTCAGGCTTGACTTGAAGTCTAAATTTCTTGTTTCTCATTGTTGGAGTGATTTACCTGTTTTCCTACATTTTATTAACAACAATCTTAAAAAGACCTGAAAACCATTGTTATACTTTAAAATATTTGCAACTGCACCTTATGATGAGTATGATTGGTATGATGATAGTTTCCTATTTAGCAGAGCTTACAATTACAGAGACTATAAGGATTATCATTCCACCTTTCTAGAAATTTCCTTTACTCCACATTGTGTGAGTGTGTTACATTGCCCAGCTTGCCTTTTTAGTACCAAGTGACAGCATTTCTGTCATTCCTCTGGTGTGCAGCATAATGTACATCACTGACAGAAAGATTTTACTACAACACATAATTTTTCCCTTCTGAGTTTTGGCCCTTCACTTCTCTGTGTTGAAAAAAATCCTACCCTTCCTTTTTTGCTGTTGAAGCTCTTCGGTTATCTGCAGGCTGTTATCCTGTCTCCCTTTTTTCATCTCTTATCCATGCTAAGCATATGTTAGTTCTTTTAATCTTTCCTTAGAACTTGGAAATTCCTAGACCCATGACAGTTTTTCTTGCTTTTCTGTGAGCTTCTTCTAATCTTTTTATATTTATCTATTGACTTAATGACCAGGACAAAATTGTATTTTGTCATATTCTCGACATCCAGTTATATGCAGTGATCTAATAATTTCAAGCCACAGCACATGATCATTCTACTAATGAAAATTCCTTTGGGCTTTCAGGTAGTCTCATCACACCTAGAATCTCATTTGTATTCTTCCAGTCTCTCATCCCTTTTGCCATTCCTGCTTTAATGCTTCTTTCATCTATTTAATTATATATGTATTGGAAATACAAAAAAATCTTAACTAATCAAAATACCCAACTGAATTATCTTAGCTTTCATTTATGTAGCTAATGTTTTTAGGCTACTGCTTATTATTTCTGATATGATGGATGCTATTTATACATCCCAAGTTGTCATAGACCCTGAATTTCTTTTAGTTGTAGTTTAATATTTAAATAAAATTTAAAGTGAATGCTGTTTAAACAATTTAAGGTCATGTACACAAATAGTAATCTATCACATTACAGAAAATTGTTATCTCACCCCTTACCTTTCTTTAATGTATTTTTCTTAAAAAGAGCCTGTGTTCTAAGTCACTAGGTACTAGAGTATGCAATGTGCTTTACATCAGCAAAGTGTGAGTTGAGACAAATTAAAGTTATTTTTGTAAAGCTCTTCTGGTTATTTCTCCCTCTCAAACTAAAACAAAAAAAATTAGGATTTTTTTAAGGAAATCTTTATTGAGCACAAAGGCACACTGATCAGCAGCCATTAACCTTCAAATGCCTAATTTTGGTTATGCTGATCTTATACTGCCACTACCTTTTTTATCTTTCACTTTATCTATCCTCTGTGCTTTAGTGCTCTTTAAGGTCAATCCTTGAGTTTTACCTCTGGCATTTGGCTTTAATCCTCCCAGCGTAGCTTTAAAGCAGTTTTCTCTTCCTCTAAAACACACACACTTTTAGATGTCTTACCTTGCTCATTTCCTGGCTTAAATTACATGACCATAATACCAAGAACATTTTCCATGATAGGCAGGAGAAATCCTCCCCTCCACATTTTCAAGATCAAAAATTACATCCCGAGTCTTAAGCTTCACAGCCTCCTTAGCATCCTGCCACCTCCCATCCCTTCAGAGTAAGTTGTCACAAAAGTTTCTCCAGCAGCACAGGACAGCTGTCCAGTTCTTTTATTCATGGCGTTACAGTCTGAAGACAACTGCAGTTGTCTGCTTGATGGCTCAGAGTCACTGTTATCCTCACAGGGATGACCTGCTGTCATTCATCTATTCAATAGCACTCCATCAAGCACTACCACCTTCTGTGCTGCAGCAAAAATCAACTCAGCCTTCCTTGTTGTCCTCCTCTCTTTGAATGGAGGTGAGCCCTCTTCCATGGGAGTGTTCTGAGGAACATGCAGCATCACTGTCTAGCCAGGGTGATTGGAGGTCCTAAGAGGTTATCTTGGACTCTGGTTGAGATTTTTAGGCTTGAATCTTATAAGTTTATAAACTGAATATTTTTATTCTATCTCTTCTGTCCTACATGATGTCCAAATGCAGCTATTCTTGAGAAAACTCAGACAGTGTTAGCAAAGATATATCCGTCCACATATTCCCTGCCTTCAACAATATAATCTGGAATATACTTCTCTGCTGGAAAGAGTATTCAGGGAGACAAATATGTCAAAATTTCTTCACTGACAGTGAATATGAATGATATCAATGTCTGGTACTGGGAGCTGCCAGGCAGTCTTGTACAGGGGCTTCTGAAAAATAATTCTGCTTTGTCCTGTATCAACAAGTTCTCCCCAACTTTTCAAGGAAAGAAATGCCTTTTAGGATTAGTGCACTTATCCATGGTCTGTCTTGCAGGGATTCTGAGCAGTCAAATAAACCAATCTCAGTTGCTTCAAACTGCTAGACCATGACTGGAAGATGTAGACAGCTGTCCTAATAGCAGTATTTCAACAGTGTTCCTCTGTGTATCCCAATCTCACATGAAATGTCAGGCTTTATGTCCTAGATATCTGGGTTCATCTCTGGAAAGTTACTGACTTTTCTGGTTCGAGATATTTTTTCCATTTCTTCTCTTCTTCAAAGCATCTCTTCCATGTTAAGGACAGAGCTCAGGCTATGCAGTTGGCCTTAGAAAGAGATTAGGTGTTGCTGTCCTATTTAGAAAAAAATCACATGCTGAACATCAGTGTGTGAAAGAGAAATTTCTGCCCATAAAAGGAAACTACATTTTCTTAGGGTCTTTGCCAAAAGTAACCTCCCCTTGGAGTGTCCCAAAAAATTTCCATTTCAGACCAGATAGGTGAGGTCCCATCCCCACTTTTCTTAAACTTTATAGACTTACTGATATAGCTGGGAGAAGTTCTGTGTCCAGAAGATCTGCCTGTGAGACGATTTTCTGCTGGGTATGTTTTCTTGGGTACTATACATAGAGAATGAATTAAAGGAGGAAGAATGGATGCTTGTTTGCAGGTTTTCCTGTTAATTTATCTCTTTTAGGTGGTACATCTCCAACCATTCTGCCTATACCTCTCCCTTTGGTAGTCTAATTGGATATGTAGATTATTAAAATAAGAGGAGCTGAAACAACAGCCTGATTTAATTAAATTCCCACTTCCATGGAAGCCATGAGGAATTCTGCCAGAAGTACCAGCAGGAGTAATGCTAGTCTTGCAGTGCTTACTGTGGACTTTGATGCTGTTGGTGCTTATGCTCAGGAATAGGCATACTGGGCCTGTGCATGAAGTAATCACCTGTGTGCATGCTTCCAGACAGACTATCAGACTCTGATCCTGCAAATATTCATGCCTGAACTTCCCTTCAAACACAACTGTGTTCATATCTAATATGTTTTCTGTACTCTCAAAGCCCCCAGTGAAGGAGGCCATCCCCTACATGGTGCTTTGAATTAAGACTGTATTTTTTCCCTGGCTCATGCTGCAATGTGCAGGGTACTCAGACAAGGTTAGTCTTCCTAAGGGGAAATAAAAGCCAAGTTACTTTCTCATGCTTTGAACTCATTTATTTGTGTGTTGCTGTGTATTTAATTTTGGAAGAAATTATAATTTATTAAACATGCAAAGCCTGACAGAGTTATTTTGCTGTTCCTGAGAGAGTATCTTAGGGTAATGATATTTCTAATAAATGGTTTATATATTTTTCATAATTTTAATGTCAAGCAAATTTTGAACAAAGAGATTGAAATTGCAATATGCGTAGATAATAATATCATATTCAAGAAACGTGACTGTTCAGCTATGTAAAAGGATACATGCTGCCTTTAGCAAACCATTTCTGAGGCTTTTTAATTAAAGCTGTAAACTGGTAATGATGCCTGTCAATTGATGAAATAACCTTTTCCATCTACAGATAGGATTTTTTTTTGTGATTTTGAACAAAATGTCTCCAAACGAGCATATCATCTTCTTTGTGGCTTTTTTACTCTTCAAGTCTTCCAGAGCTATTGGCATTCTTAGTACCAAGTAGAAATATTTTCTTTGTGAATATGACATACATGCCTTTCTACCATTAGTTCCTTCTACAGAAGTAAATATAGTGCTTATTCCACTCCCTTTATATTAAATACATAAATAACTCTAATTAGAGATGGAAAAAGCAGATTTATTCCTATTCTCACTGGTTTACATGAAATTAGGTGCCATAGGAGTGGTTCTCTAGGCTTTATAATCTTCTGAATGTACTTGTTGAGTCCCATTTTGTTCTTATTGCCTACTGTTCACAAATGGCTTTCTCAATTTAATCCTGCCTAGTTTTTGAGAAACACTATAAAGGTATGAAGAGACTAACAATGAAAAGGAAATTAGTAGCTGGAGGCAATTGCATCAGAAAAAAATATTATTCTGTTATGACTACAAACAGTAGCATCAAATGTTAAAATAGACTTTCAAATTAATTCGCATTTAAGGGAAATGGGTTTGGGATAGTTGTCACATTGCTTTTAAGCATCTGTGTTACCAGGTACATCTCTGCTTTCTATTCCTCGCTAGAGAAAATAATAAAGAAGTAAACATTTCTAGTTTTAAATCTGTTCTGTGTTCCTACTTCTTGACAAATAAGGGCTCAAGAAAACAAAACAAAATAAAGCAAAACAATACAAAACAATTGTATTTCCCTGTTCCACAAAGGTCCAGTGAAAGGTGCCTATTCTTCACAAAGGCAAAGTGCTGTTTATTGATCCTATATATGTGGGGGAATAAGCATACTCTTCTCCATCTCCCTTGCTGTTACTCTGCCAAAATCCTTTGGGATGCCTCTTTGTGAGGCTATGTCCTGCACACTGCAGCTAAAAATGGATGCAAAGAGACCAGATCTGGCACACTCTTCATCACCATTCATCACCTCAAGCCCTATTTCACATGTTTTTTCTCTTTTTCCCTCTAAGCCTGTATAGTGCTTCCAAAGTGGCTGATATAAGTAGTCAGGGTCACAGACAAGATGTGCATCAACTTCTTGGGACTTCAAGATTTTCAAATAATCTGAACACCAGGAGTACTAAACCTTTTATTATATCCCATTTCCCCTTGAGCATTCGAACCCAGCAAAAATAGAAATAAACAAATCATTCTTTATTGTCTTCTTCCTGCAAGGATGGTAATAACTGCAAAGAGAAAAATAACAAAACTTGAGGCAGGTGCACCACTGCTATGATAAATGAGTAATCTTTGCACATTTGCATCTACTTTCTTTAATATTTTTCACATACAGATACTTCATGGATTGGAAGAATGATGTGGACAGCTACTTTACAATAGATGCCACCGAAGGAACCATTGCTACTAATGAATTACTGGACAGAGAAAGCACAGCACAATACAATTTGTCTATAATTGCAAGTAAAGTTAGTAAGTATGACACAAACTGAATTAATATGCTAATATGGTATTTTTCTCAGAATATAATGCTAAGGTATAAATATAATGTGAAGACTACTTGAATTGCCAAGTGTTTATTTAAGAAGGTTCAATGAATATCATTTTCCCAGACTCATGAGGATAATTGTGAAGTTCAATCAGCCCTGTTTAGTAAGGTTTTGCTAGCAGATCTCATGTAACCACAGTTCCCTTAGAAGCTGAAAAATATTTTTTCATCATGGAGCTGTATGGGTGCCTTCCAGTTCTGATTTTTTATTTTCTAAGTCACTTCATATGAAATTAAGTTAGTCAAATAACAGGTCTGTCTATGTGTTTTTTGAAGGCAGAAAAATTTAAAGAGTCATTTTATACTCAGATAAAAAGTACACAAAAATTAAGTCAAGATTTAATGCCCTAAATCTATGTGCTGCTTCTCTGCTCTTATCTCTTCTCTCTGCCCAAAATTTTATATCTAACCCCTTCTTTTCTTTTCCTGTGAGATTTGTGGTGGGATAATTTAATTTCTTGTCTTTGTGTCTTCTGCATAGTCTTATTTTTTATAAGACCCTTCTTCCACTATATTACGTGCCTGCAACTTTCTTCATTGCCATCTATGTGTGCAGCATTTCTCATTCATTTTTTTGTCAAACTGTAAATCTCATGTGTGTATCTTACGCTTTGAATACAAATCTTTTGGTCACTTAGCAGTTGTGCAAAGGTCACAGAATTCTTTATGTTGACATCAATAGGCTGTAGAAGAGGGTCATGCTGTATTTCTTATTCATTCTATGTTGTTTATGTGTCAGAAAAGGCAAGTTTCTGTAGAAAATAGCATGTTTTCCTCAATATATTGTTTGGCTGAGTCTTCAAAAGTTAATACGTGCTACTGACAAGAAGAGCGAGATTTTGGAAGCAGAGATGGTAAATATTACTTCAGATAAAAAAAAACCTGAATTCTCAGTTGTAGTTATCTCAAAAAGAACGATGGGCTTACTCCTGGGAACCTGAAAATATGAGGAGAACACTGGTCAAATGAACGATTTAATTTTATCCCTAGATTGGAAAAGACGCCAACAGAGAAGCCTAAGCTGTCAGAAGTGGTTGAGTCCATGGAGATATATGTGCAGGTGTATACTCACAGAAAAACCAGCAGAACTGTAATTTGCTACCAGAGAAACGGAAAGGCAGGCAGATGCAGAAAGAAGGTCTCATCGCGGTCTAAGTTTCAGTAAAGCTTAACTATTTAGGCTTAGTAGTGGGCAAAGGACATTTGAGAATTGTAATTTTTTTTCCTGCAGCAAGGGAAACAGTTTTAGTAAACTTAATTTAAATCTGTTTATTATTCCCAATAGTAACTAAAGATGTCTATAACCCTGAAATCTATTTGTCCATGGACACATATATATAATACTATGACATTTAAGCAGACCTGTAGCAAATAGTATATATTTTGATATCCCAAGTTTTATCAATTGCTATACTAAGAATCTGCAGCTAAAACATATCTGTGCTTTATTGCAGCATATCCCAAAATATTTATATATTGACGATTATCTATAATGGTAACAATTACCAGATCTCTACTATACTAGTAACTGGCAAAATTTGGGAGGGTTTGGGCTATAGTAACTGTCAAAACATTATGTGCAATTGTCTGACTAAGAGCGTAGAAAAAAGGGTGGAGGATTGAGGGATGACACACTGCACAAAAGCAAAATATAATGGTTAGAGAGAAGAAAAATGAAAAAGATTGAGGGAAAATTACTACATTTGAAGAAATATTGATATAAAAAATTGTTGTCCAGTGCTGACATAGAAGCTAAAACTGTCATCCCTTATCACAGGAAAAAACACACTGAGAAGTGCCTTGACACATACATGACTATTTTAAAAAGTGGCCCAGTATTGAAATTAGCTGCATAAACTTTCTTCAGAAAAGAACAGACAGTATTGTTGTTGAAGTATTTTCCTGGTGACTTTATCTCTGTATAAGGACATATGTGTATATATATATATGTATAATATGTCTTTATAAAATAAGAATAAATAAGTAGACTCATAACTAGTAACAGATTAAGTTATTTAAGAAATGTAATTGCTAAATTTTTTTTTTCTCCTTGTGAGAGAATAGCAGCAACAACACCTCCCACACTTTTTAGGCACATCCTAATGGTCATTCTGTGAACTAACTTTTATTGAATTGTCCCGAAATGGAGATGTTTTTAAGCAGGAGGTGGATGATTGTTCTGCAGGCATGCTGAGAAGGCAGCTTAATGTAGAACATCCCTAACCCATTCATAGATATAAAGTTCAGGTTTTGTATAGGACAAAATGCTTGAGCAGGTGGAGGATGTTTCAGACTCACATTTTTTTCCCCCATTTCACTTCCCAATTTCTCTGTACTTTTTTTCATTATATGACTATATTTCATTTTAGCTTGTTGTTTTGCTTCTTAATAATTTGAATAAATCAATACCCTAGTAGTCTGCATGGTTGCTGCTTCTGAACATTTTTTGATGCCACAGAACCTATACAAACTAATAAATTAAACATGACTGTCATTCATTTCAAGGACAAAGACCAGCTGGCATGAAGTAGCTTATTTCTATGCCTTCTTACCTTCCAGAGTCCCCACATATAAAGTGATCCTTTAAGAGTAGTCCCTGCCCCTACTAATTCCCAGCACATGCATGTGAATTGTCCACAAGATCACTGGTTGCTGCTGGCCAAAACTGTACCAAGAGCTGCCATAAGAGCATAGTGGCATAAAAAAAATGCAGTCCAGTGTTCAAAATTCCTCCATATGCTGCCTAATTACCTAGTATAGAATTGTTGAGTTTTTTCTCCATTTTACAAAAGAGGAGATAAATAAAATGCATAAGAACATACTTCTGCTTTCCTGTCCTCAAGGGATAATGTAAGGGTAAAAATGAAGTAATAATCCCTCCTGTCCAAACCATCTTCCTAAGTCAGTATGTCTAGATCCAAATTTTCAGAATGTTAAAGAAATCTCACCCTAAATCACAAGATGGAGTTCATCTTCTCCTGCAAACCATAACTGGGATTAAAGAATCTGAAGTTCTCCTCAATAGTCAGTATCTATTTTCTCAGATACTTTGGATTTTCACAAGTTCATTATTCAAATAATGTTACATGTTTTCTACTGCTGTAATGGCTTTGAACCATTAAGATGCTGACAAATGATGGTAATCAAGCAAAAAAAGGAAGCAGGATGGTCACTGTTTTACAGACAGGAAAAACAAGGGAAAATGAAGTCAACTAATTAATTAAGTTGACAAAAGAAATTAATGAAGCTAATTAATTTTCCTATATCTTACAGGCAGAATTGAAACATGAAATCAGTTTCTTAATTTCTAGGTTCATGTTTTACCCAGTTTCTCTTCTCATCTGTGTAATCTGGGTTTAAAAGGCATAAGCAGATGTTTTAAGTGACTCACTCACTGATACCAGTATGTACGTCACAATTGTGTTCACAGGGTTCATGAAGACTTGAATTTGAGCAAAACATCAACCAAAAAGCACAGAAAATGGAGGTCAAGTCTGCAAAACAGTATTTTAAATGCAATTCTTCATGCTTGCTCACATCAAATATTCCAGGTCTTTGGTATTGCATGTGAATTCAAAGCTGTACACAATCTTCTTGCAGTCTTCATTTATATATACAAGTAGTTAAAGTGATGACAGTGCAAACCAGAGGAAAAAATCATATAAACAGAATGAAAACTTGAAATAGGTTCATCTTAGGCTCTGGTAATTCTGTTTACTCTCATATCTGCCTTTTCCACACCATTTGTGCAAGGTAAAATTCTAGTTTACTGGAATACTTAGAAGATTTTGGCCTCCAATATATCTTTCAAAGAATGAGAGAGAATAAATCAGATACCATCAGTGAGAAATAAATGTAAAAAGTATACTCATATTCACATTTATTTCCAGAGCATGCTATCCTGTTGTGATTTTGAGGGGGGGGGGAAAATGTCAAATCCTTTTGTTAATTTGAAAAATATAGGTCACAGACTACTTAAATGATTGCAAAAAGCAGAAAAAAGTAATTTATATGAGCTACTTTACAAAAATATGACCTAAAAATCTTCCTAAAGAAACTGACATATCTAACAGAAATTATCAAAATCATCTGATATTTTCATGTACATGATGCATAAATTTTAAATACATTCAAAAATTTTATTGGAAAGGCACAGTGAACATATTTTATAAAAGGAAATGGACATCTATGCCTGTATTTTCGTGGCAATGTCTGATCACTAATCTGTTTGAAGAATATGTCCTGAACCCCTATTTCTCAGTGTTGTACCTTAAAATGAACACAGACACACAAAAACATCTAAAGCAAAACCTGAGTTACTCCAGATGTGTTGCTGTGCCCTTTTCAGTGAGTACTGCTAGGAGGGAAGTTTCAGGTCAGATTGTTTCTCCCAGTAGCTCTGTGAATTTGACCTGTTCAGGGCTTTTCTGATCCCTCTATAGAGGTCTTGCCCTCTACTGAATAAAATAACTTCTTATATTTTTTTTTAATTTCCCATTATACAAAGGAACCAATTCGACTGTGAACAAGTGATCTAGATTTCTTCCAGCTCTTCAGGAAACTAAAGAATGAGTGCCCAATTCCTAGTTGCTAGCCCAAACTCTGTTTTTGATTGTACTGCACAATGCCCTCCTCCACAGAGACATTCTCCACGTAGGGATGATGCTGAATTAAAAATGAACAAGAATTCAAAGAGATGTCATTATAATTTTCTCTATTAAATATTAAATATTTCTCTATTAAATTCATAGGTAGAGACTACAAATGTGTGATCTGGGTAGTGCATTTTTGTCACCTTCTAGGTTCCAAGATGTGTTTATAGATTGGGCAGTTTATCTACTTCTTGTAAATAGGTAAAAAAAAAGTTCATCTTGCAGCTAGTTCTGTGTAACTAGGAAATAATTGGGGAATACCTTTGGTTTTGACAGAGGCCCCCTGAAACTACTACTGCATTTAGTAGTTCCTAAGAATAAGGAGGAAAGCATGCAAATTTTTTCGCAGTGACAACGTGAAGAGACTTTGCCCTTTGCTATGTTAGTTATAAACAAATGAAATGCCAAGGATTATACAAGTTGCAAAGCAAGTGCCCAATGCAAATAATTTGAAAGGTCCATCGAAGGCTATGAAAATGATCAGAGAGTTGGAGAATGTCTCCTATGAAGACAGGCTGAGACAATTGAGCTTTTACAGCCTGGAGAAGAGGACACTCTGGGATGACCTAATTGTGTCCTTCCAGTATCCAAAGGGAACCTACAAGAAAGCTGGATTTTTGACAGCAACATGTAGTGACAGGACTAGGGGGAATGGCTTCAAACTGAAAGAGAGTGGATTTCGATTGGATATGAGGTAGAAATTTGCTACAGTGAGGGTGCTGAGCCACTGGCACATGGGTTGAGGAATCAGTTGTGGGTGCCCCATCCCTGGAAGTGTTCAAGACCAAGTTGGAAGAGACCTTGAGCAATCTGGTCTAGTGGAAGGTGTCTCTGCATATGGCAGGGCGCTTGGAACTAGATGATCTTTAAAGTTCCTTCCCACCCAAGCCATTCTATGACTCTATGAATTATTCCTGAAAATTCAAGACAGCTCCTCTTGTACTAGAACATGATCTCATGTTGTCAGTCCTACAACACTCTGATTTTTAGCATAGATTTTTTCCATAGTTAACTGTTTCTGCCACTCATCTTAAGTGGAAAAGGATAAAATAATCATACTTTTGACTCACCAGCTATACTATTTTTCACATATTTTCTATTTTGCAGGAGGTGTCAGCATAAAGTAAAAGAGAACATGATGTACTTTGTATTGTACTAGGGTCTCTGTTTTGTCAGACATTGCACTTGCAAGTAAACTTGTTTATAAAATGCATCGAGTGACTGATGAAAATTATCTATAGAGGAAGGACAGTGGAAAGAAATGTGGTATATACTGTTGTTTAACATTTCTTTTGCATAAAAGTATTTGCTGCCTGCAAACACTTTTCCAGTTAAAGAAATACCTTTCATGACATGGCCAAATATTTGAATGCTAGCTGTGAGTGTTCCACTGCTAAATTTAACACTGATTCTCTCTGGCTTGCAGCAAGATTTTGTTTTTCCATGTCTTTCTCTCTGTCTTTGTCTTTTAAATTGGTATGCTCTGCTTTCCTCCTTAATATCTTGAAGATTTGAACAATGGCTAGGCAAAAAAATATTGATTTTCTGCATTTAGTTGTGGAAAACAGAATTCAGTTTTAATCATTGGAAGTGTTTTCCACAGGCTTAATGAAAAGTGATCCGAGAAAAATTTGCATCCTTAATAACAGGTACAACTTCACTTTTTTTTCCATTTATGCTCTAAACATAATCACCCTGACTGATTCCTTAACCCATGAGGAGTAATGGGTCAAAGTCTGGTACAAATTGATAAGAAGTTTGGTTCTGTTTTCTTCTTAGTTCAAATCAGAAATAAATGGAAGTCAAGGGCTTTTGGGAGCCACAGTATTGAGATGAAAAGTTTATGACAGTTTATGAGACTGGTGATGACAACAAATGTAATGTTTTTCTTCTAAAATTATTTATAGGTAACCCACTCTTAACCAGCAAAGTCAATGTTATAATAAATGTTTTGGATGTCAACGAGTTCCCTCCTGAAATTTCAGTTCCATATGAGACATCTGTATGTGAAAATGCCAAGCCAGGACAGGTATTTCAAATTTGTGATGCTTACTCTTTTGCTTTTTCTTTCCTTATTATTTATAGCAGTAGAAATTTCTGAGTTTAAAAATTACATCATGGGCAAAATCCTTCTACAAACAAAATGTCTGTGTTGGAAATACATATTGGAATTCTGTTTGTTGACTTTTATGGTCAATTTGCAGTCTATTTTTTTTAAATTCTCCAATTATATGGGCCTGAGCCACCCTTTATTGTGCATTTAATAGCTATGAGAGGAAAAAGAATCCCTTTTCTAATGGGTTGTAACTGTGATAGAAGTAATAGCAGATGAAGTGAAGTCTAACCATTCAACTGAAAACCATCACTAACATTTTAATATAAACAATAAATATTAAATGCCATTAATATACAGTAAATCTTTCTGATTTTTATCAGATATGTCAAAGTAAGACCTTCTGAGTTCTCTGGTGGTTATAGAATTCAGACTTCTTGCCTCCATTGTGCAGTGTTTTAAAGGAATGACAGTAATCCAACAAGATCTCACTTTCAACACTTTTGTTTGATTTTCACTTTGCACTCCTACAAAACTGCTTCTTTTGGAAGAGTGAACTGAATCAGAATTAATCTGGTTTCAGGTGATACAGACCATCACTGCAGCAGATAAAGATTTGTCACCAGCTGGGCAAAGGTTTTCCTTCAAACTGTCATCTGAGGCTTCCAACAAACCAAACTTCACAGTCCATGACTACAGAAGTAAGTTGGTTACCCATAACTCTCTTTCAGAGCAGCAGACTGTATTTACAATGACAAATATGTTTACTTTCAATTACAGTTGTGTCTGCAGACCCAACATTTTTCTTTGACATTTCTAATTGCTAAACACTCTGGGATTTATATTATTATAAATTCAGGTCTTGCACCTTTTCTTATTTTTAGGGGCAGGAATTGTCAGAACACCAAAGGCTGAGATTTCCCTACAGGCCTTCAAAAACACTGCTACCTGTTTTATTTTCTTCCTTTTATCATTCAATATCTCAGGAAGAATCCATATGCCAATGAAGGTATACCTTTAAACAAGGCACTGTTGCTGTCTTGTTTAAATACTATGATTTTGCTAACCATTTTCAAAGTACCCAGATATTGTGCTTTCTTGAGGATATGTAATCCTGCAGAAGAGTGAGTTCTAAATATCTACAGAGCTGCTGAGGTACAACATACTTAATAACTTGTAAATTTGTACAACTGACATCCCTGATTTTTCTTCCAATTTTTGTCATAACTGAATATCCTTTTTTCTACTTTTTAACTTGAACTCTTTTGTTAGATTGCAAAAAAAAAAAACAGTAAACAATTTTTTTTTCTACTGTAAGGATCTTCAAGGATGTAGTCTTGTGAACAGACACAGCTAAACCAAAACTGTAGTAAATTTTCATCACTAACTACTTTAATCAAATAAGAAAAAAAGAAGTATTTGAGCTATTGGATGGTCTTTAAATTTAAATTACACTTCAAAGAAAGAACATCTAAAGCCATTCAACAAAGTTCAAAAACATTCAGCTGTGCAGGTTGTAAATATCACTATCTAAAAAAGTACATAATTCTTAATTTTTTAATTGCTGTTTTCAATTTAAATTTGAGGTTACATAGTTCATAAGGTAAAGGTTCCTTTCTTGTGAATTAAGTGACCCAAGCCCTTAAAAGTGCTAGAAATGAATAACAGACCAATTGAAATAATTATGAAAGCCTTTTTTTCAACCTTTAAAAAATGTATTTAAATTATGTATATGGTCCACATAACTTTTGAAGCCATGAACTATTGACATTATTATAGAAAACTAATTGACATTGTAATAGAAAACTAAAGCCAACTACATAAGGTAACCACTATTAGTCCTGAAGAAACTTCAGGAAGAAATAAATTTGAAAAAACAAACTGTGCCTCTTTTCTCTTTATGTATAGCTCTCCTATGAGGCTGATACAATGAAAATGGTTTATTCTGAAACTAAATAGTGACTTTTATCTTTGTGTGTCATAGGTAGTTAAAAAGACGGAACTGATGAGCCAAGGACTTCACTTAAGGATTCTTAAATAGAGAATGTAGTGAAACCATTCATAATATTGTAGACATGAATAATAGTATCTTATAAAACCAAAAATCTGTAGATCTAACACATTTTATCAAATGGCATTCAAACAGTTTTCTTGAGACAGAGAGCTCAATATGAATATGAAGGATGACTTTATAACAGATCCATGTTCCCTTACTTCTGTTCTTGGAAGATTAGGGCATTACTGTGCTCTGGAACATATTTTAAGGCCCATATGGGTAGAATCTTCACAATTATATAGTCTTAGAACATAAATACTATGTATTTCTAAATACCTTTAATTTATTTTTTTTTATAAATATTTCTTTAAAGTAAGAGCTTTAACTTATTTTTTTTTCATCTCTGTTTCTTAAAATATCCTTTAACTTCAACAAGGATTATGGGTTTGTGGTTTTTTTTGTTTTTTTTTTTTTTTTTTTTTATTTTTTTAAAATAAAAATTAAAAAAATA
>JAXCLO010000114.1:75827317-75869409 GCA_035583995.1 Arremon aurantiirostris
GGTGTTAGAACAGGGTTGGACTCGATGATCTTAAAGGTCTCTTCCAACCTAGAATTTCTGTGATTCTGTGATTCTGTAAGCAAAAGGAATGTGGAAATGTCACTCACATCAAGTTAGTGTTGTATATCAAATCACTTTTATTAAAGACATCTAAAATCCGTGTTTATGTAGGTTGATTTCAATCACTGATGGGTTTCTATTTCAACTAGATTTTGACCTACAGTAATCAAGGTTGTAATATTTCAGTACAAGATAGCAATATGATTCTGTATTAGAAGTGGATTTTTTCTCTATCTCATGCCAAATTAACGTCTCTTGAAGTACAGTACATAGAACACAGCATAGTGATAGAGTGTAACGACCACAAATAAAAAGAACAGTATTCTGGCCTCTTATTTTTCACTGCTCTCATGTCTAAGTGAAATATCGTAGTTTCAATTATTCACTTAATGAATGAACATTCTTGTTTTTAGACACTGCTGTAATACTTCTCCTCTCCATAAAAAGGAAACAAAACTGAAAAGTACTGATGAGTTCTAGAATTTATATTCACAAAAGATATCACCAGTTACTCCTCAAAATGTGTCTTAGCATACATTAGAAGAATGTATGCTTTGATATTTGTCAATATATAATGTAAGCCTTGGAAGTAAAATTAAAGAAGTCTTAGTTTCTGAATCAGTTTATAATATCAGAGTTAAAAAATGTATAAATTACTTACGCGTCACACTAGACTGCTAAGACTTTGCTAAGATGATAGAGTACTGTAGATTATAGAGTACCTTTTCCTTACCAATATCTTTCCTTTGTTTTTGATAATCCCCACCTTAGGATTCTCTCTCTTTTGAATGAGTGGAAAAGCCAGGATTTTCATCAGTATTTTAGCTAAATATTTTGCACAAAAATATTGTTTAGTTTGTGAAGTTGTTAAAAGGAGAGCTATATTTAAACATTAAAAAACTGTCATGAAAAATGGAAATCTACTCCTTAATTCAAATTATTTCCTTAAGGGCTTTGGAAAATTGTCTGAAGAAATCTTTTTATCAGCCTTCCACATTTGCTTTTTTTAAATTTAGTTTTGGCTCAGTATTGCACATTCTTTTCTACCAGTTGTTTCTCCAGTATGGTTAATATCACAAACATTAAAACATTTTTCTGCTCAAGGGAGGAATGTCAAGGGGCCAAAGATAATGACATCACATTTTTGTAAAAAAGCAGGTTCCTGAAAATTCAGCCTGAGAATATCTACCACCATTCCACATATCTAAAAGATCACTATTTTTTTTTTCCCCTCCAGGATATAAACTGCTGTGTAATAAACTGCATAAAGATCAATGGATTTTCTTTCTTCCAGACTTCATAGAATAGAAATAATAATGATTTATAGGATGTGGGTTTCTGTGTATGTTTTGTAAGGGTGGTTTTGAAAACCATCTTTAAAATATGGTTTTTACCTTGCAGAAAAAATGCAACTGAAAGTTCATAGGCATTAAAGTCACTTAGAGGTCTTAATGGTGAAAACAAAACAAGAATTTTATTTTTTTTCTTTTTAGGGAACATCTACTTACTCCCTGCATTTTTATATAAATTAATAAAACAGCTATGAGAGTAAATACAGCATAATTGACTACTAGAAAATATGCATTATGTGTTTTAATTAAATAAATTAAATAGTGTATTAAATATTCCATATAGTTTTTTCAGTTGAAAACATTACATTGAATATTTGCAGTGTAACTAATAATAAGTATTATCTAAAATGCTATTGGTTAGACTTGATACTTCTGTAAGGCTTTTTTTTCCCCATGGTTCTCACTAGGTTTAGAATTCTGCCTCCAAATATATGCCTTCACTTTGTAGCACTGGACAGATAAACATCAATTTGATCGGAAGAGCATTTTCTTGTTGTGGCAACCAAGTTTCACACTTTACCTGAAGAAGGGTAGGCAGAGATGAACTGCATTAAATTTCACACAAATTATCTCTGTTTTTCATTTATGACAGGTTACTGAAAAACATGGGGCATCCTGGATACACACTGTTGGGTTTTAGTGAGACAATCAGGAAGAAATGTTTATTTGGACCACTTAAAAAGCAATGCAAACCAACGTGAAAATGCAGCAATATGGCACTGAGTTTTAATTCTCCTTTCTGGAGTCTGAAGGAACTGAGTGCATGACCAAGAATTCCCTGAGTTACTTTTATCAATCTGTGGTACTAAATATAATAATAGTACTGACTGTTTTTGGAGGACAAACACTATTCAGGGCTAACTTTGTTTGGCCTTCTTCAATCTAGGCCAACTTCATTTGTGGTCCTGATACCTTGAGAGGCTGCCTAGAACAGAGGCTAGACAGTGTTAAAGGAATAAAGTAGGTATTTATTAAAAAGGTCTTCAAAGGATACACCTTGGTACAAGGTGTACAAGAGCCCGGCCGTGGCTACACCGAAGGTGGATGATGGGTCACATGTTTTCACACTTTTGTAAGTTTACATATTGGGGTTATTTGTCCAGTTACAGCTTCAGGGTTATGAAGGCCCATCCTCCCAGATTGCTCTCCTCAATTTGCTGTTGTTTATAGTTTTTGGGCCCTCAGCTGCAATGGTGTCCTTAGTTCTTGGGGCGTTGTTCTGTCTAACTAAAGTGTGAAGAGACTTGCTAATATTTTATATGAAGTCCAGAGTTATATAAGAATGCAGTACAGAATCTAGAAAATATGAAACATAAAACTTCAGGCATCAGTCCCTCCAGGGATGAGGAGGGATGGAAGAAGTGAGAAGAGGAGGCATATGCATATTCAAGTGTCTGGGATTCAGAAGACTTATTCCTGAGTCGGTCTTGAGCACAAGGGGAGGAAGAGGCTAAAGTAGTGATGTTCCCAAATTTTTTTTTTTTTTAAGGATCCACAGCATATGGCGGTTAGGTACTATTCAGTAGGTATTTGGGCCTATAACTCTTTGAAACTTTTTTGAGGATACAGAATTACATTAATAAGAAAAAGGAGGATTTCTTGCAGATGTCTAAGCTGGTTTCCCTTCTGTAGCCATAATTTTTCTTTTGGAGCTTTTGCTGCCATGAGACTCAGTCACAGTTACTCCACATCCAAAGATTTCACGATAATCATGGGCTAAAATATGTATCTTGATCCTATGTATGATTCTGAAAATGGTTGTCATCTGCAATCATTGGCTGATTTAAGTTAATTTGTTTTATTTATTTGTTTTTAGAAATTATCATTAACAAAAGGAACCCTTCCATCTTTCCCAGCTTGATACCATTTAAGGTAAAATTGTATCACTAGACAGAAAATCACTATTACAATTGAATACTAGCAATTAATAGTGTGATATCATCTGTAGAATTGCTGTGTTTCAAAGATATTATTTCAGCTTGCTTAGCTGTTAAAATCAAATGTATTGAGATGAAAATTCTTTCTACTGACATACTTTTCAAACAAACCTTTTTTCTGACATCAGCTGTTGGATTTGGATCTGAGTAAGACAAAACATTTCAGGAAAGCAGAGTATCTTCTGCTTCGTAGAGCACAGGTTGGTAAATGAAAGTAGTATTTATGTATGTACAGACAGTACTTTATATATTTTCCAGATTCTCTAAGCTTTGTTAATTCAAAGTGTTGGTATATCAGGAATGAATAATATTCCTATCCCTTTGGATTGTGCGGGGGTCAGGTAGATATGGGAAAATATATGTCCAATTGTGTCAGGAACCCACGCATTACCGAGGAAACCATGGACCGCTGTAACTACGTCCAAATATGGACAACACTGGACAAACCAGAGCAGTGAAGAGCTTTTTGCTTTTATTTCCAGCACATCAGTCTCAGAACATTGTTAGACAATGGAGACATGATGTTAACAGCTCGCTGATCCACAGGGAATGCCAAGGAGGTGGAGTATTATAGAATAACATAAAACCATCTCAGCCTAGATTTCAGCCAATCATACCTAGAACAACACATATTGACAAGCATTCTATCCAATCTTATAAAACACACGTAATGTTAGTTAAAACAAAGACTGGTTCATAAGAGACAAAGAACAGAGCTCTATTCATGCTAACCTTCTAAAGATATACATTAAATAACCTTGTTGCCATCCATAAGCTAATTCTACAGAGGCCTATTGTTATTTGTCACGTATGCTCTACTGCTTGGGAAACTTTTCTGCTGTATTTGCAATGCTAACAAAACTTCAGTCTGAGGCCTATACTTTTTTAACCATTTCCTAAAAACCCTCTAACTTTATGGATTCCAACAGGCAATGACCATCTCACTAGACCTGCTAGCAGTGTTTCTCCTAATGCAGTCCCAAATGCTGTTGATCTTCTTTGATACAAGGGCATGTTGATGGCTCATGGTGAGCTTGTTGTCCACCAGGATCACAAGGCCTCAACCATCAAGCTGCTTTCTGGTCAGTTGGCCAACAGCATCTTCAGTAGGCAGTTACTCCTCTCTGTGTGTGGGACTTGGAATTTCTATTTGTTGAACATCATCGAGTTCCTTTCGGCCCACTCCCTCAGCTTGATGAGATCCCTTTGAACAGTGGCAAAACCACTCTTTTTTATTGCCTGAAAATTTGCTGAGGGTGCACTCAATCCCACCATCCAGGCTATTTATGAAAGTATTAAACAAAAGTAGCCCCAGTACCAAATCCTGTGGTACTTTATTAGAGACTGGTCTCAATCTGGTCTTTGAAATATTGTTCACAACCTTTACAGTCTGGCAGTTTGGCAGCTTTGCAATCCACCTCACCATCTGCTTGTACAGTCGTCACTTTCAGGTTTTCTGAGAAGATTGTTATGAAAGACAATATCAAAAGCTTTGCTAGAGTTAGGATAAATTATTGTACTTTTCTCCCTTCATCAACCAGTCACCTTATTGTAGAAGGCTATCAAGTGCGTTAAGCATAATTTCATCTTCATAAATCCATCCCTGTTACTCTTATGCCCCTTCTTAGTTTCCAGAATTATTTTCTCCATAATTTTCCTAAAAATCAAGGTGAGACTGACTGCTCTAGTTCCCTAACTCATTCTACTTGCCTTACTTGAAGATAGGAGTGACACTTGCTCCAGTTGTTGGAAACCTTTCCCAGTCACCATGACCTTTCAGAAATGATCACAAATAGCCTCACAACGATAGCAGCCACCTTCCTCATCATTCATATCTGTATCTCACCATATCCCATGCTCTTGTGTTTCCAGTTTGTTCAAGTATTTTCTAACCTGATCCTCTTCCACCAAGCATTAGGTCTTCTTTCTTCCTTCTGGTCTCAGAGACATGAAATTACTGAAGGAGAACTTTACAAAAAAAAAGTCGAAGTTGCTGGCTAGGTTGGCCTTTTCCATGTCATTTGGCAACAGCTCCCCTGCCCCATTCAGCAAGGGGCCCACCTTTACCTTTCTACCCTTTCTTTCTGTCTTACTTGTACTAGCCCTTCTTGCTGCCCTTTGTGTCCCTCCTGAGACAGCACCATGTGGGCTTTGTCTTTCCTTACCGCATTCCTGCGTGTTCAGACTGTCACTGCATATTCCTCCTGGCTCACCTGTCCATGTTTTCAACTCTTAGATACCTCTTTTTTATCACTGAGTTTAAATAAGAGCTTCTTATTCATCAATGCAGGCTTTCTGCTGCCTTTTCTTGATTTCCTGCTCCTCAGGTTGGATCATTATTGAGTTTGGAGAACATGATACTTGAAAACCAACCAGCTCTCCTAGACCCCTCTTCTTCCCAGAACCTTATAACAAGTAATTTTTTGAAGCAGATCCCTGAAAAGGCTGAAGTGTACTGTATAAAAAGATACGGCAGGATTTTTTTCTGTATTCCAAAAATTCAAAATTTGAAATTATTCAAATTATGTATTATTCAAAATTCCATTTTTTTTCTGTAATACTCTTTCGGTTGGCGCTTTGGTTTAGTTTTTTTTTCTTGTCTTCAAAGTGTAAATTTAGAGTTCTTTTCTCTATTTTTCTATGCAAAATATTTTTTTAAAATATTTTTAAATGTCTCTCTGAACTAAAAACCTGAAGTCCTTTTCAATTCTATTAGTTTGCAGAGAAGGCCAGCAGGAAAATTATTTGATACTTCCTCCAGCAGTACAGCAATCACTTTGGAAAGTTAGATTCATATGTCAAAGAACATATAATTTTTCATTGGCTACAGCACTGCTAAGCACTGCTCTTTTCTAAGGACAAAAGTCCCTTTGATTGCTTGTGGCTTTCAAAGACAGATATAATGATGTGTCGTCAGAGTACCAAATTATTTCTCTGCATGTCTTAACTTCAGTTGTCTCTCATTACAGTTATTGTAGTACTGTATGTAGCACTACGGAGGCAGAAGAAGAAAGACACCCTGATGACCTCTAAAGAAGACATCAGAGATAATGTTATCCATTATGATGATGAAGGAGGTGGAGAAGAGGACACCCAGGCTTTTGACATAGGTGCCCTGAGGAATCCCAAAGTGATTGAAGATAATAAGATACGCAGGGACATTAAACCAGACACCTTGCGTTTTACGCGCCACAGACCACCAGCAGAAGATAACACAGACATAAGAGATTTCATTAATCAAAGGCTGCAGGAAAATGATGTAGATCCATCTGCACCCCCTTATGACTCCTTGGCAACGTATGCTTATGAAGGAAATGGATCTGTTGCAGAGTCTCTCAGCTCTATAGACTCCCTCACAACAGAGGCAGATCAGGATTATGACTATCTGAGTGACTGGGGACCTCGCTTTAAGATCTTGGCAGATATGTTTGGAGAAGAAAGTTATAACCCTGACAAAGTCACTTAAGGACAACTACAACAGTGGAACAAAAAGAAAAGCAAACCAACAGCAAAATTAAAAGATAAACCTAAGCTTTATATAAGACACAATTACTTTGATTATAAAAGACAGCAATTGTTTCCAGCAAGTTACTACATTTATCATACCGTCAGCTTTGGTTTGATTTGAGAAAGAATGATAAATCCTGTAACATACACAGGTTTTTGTTGTTGTTATTTTGTTACTCTGGAATTACACTGAGACAAGCTCAGGTCTACAAGGTGCAGTTTACTGACCTGACTTAGAAAGAAGGTAGCTTTCTGGCATCATGGTGGAAGAGTGGTAGCTTTTTCGTAATTCCACTAAAGTGCCTATTGAAACTTTTATCATTTAAGTGGTAAGCTGTCTGCTGTGATGGTGTTACAAAACTGAATGGTAAATCAAACATGAACTTTAAGACAAGAAGCAATAGCAACGTGCTGACTTCTTTTAGAAAAAAATGGAGATCACTTCCTGGAGTATCTAATGACTAGAACTGTGGGGGAGGAGGGGGGTGTGTACATTGTGTTTGGGGGTTATGTTTGTTGTCTTTTTTTAAAGAAAACAATATGTCAAGACATCATATTTCCTCTCCCAAAGTTTCACTGAGAATTTAAATTTAAAATGCTATTGCTCACTTTGAAGATGTAAAGCCCAAATTAAAAAGGAAAATATCTTAACATACATCGGTGAATATTTAAAATGTTCATACAAATACTACATTTTTCCAAAATAATAAAAAGATGAAAGCAGCTATTCCTTGATGCGAAGGAAATTTCCCTTGTCTCTCCCGCTTCTTTTGAAATTAGACTATTATTAGAACATAAAAATGGAGAGTGTTTTTAAAGATTATTACTGTATTTTCAGTACAAAGACACCTCTTCCATTATAAGTATCACTAAAGAAATATATGTAAATAACTCCACACCACTCTTCTTTGCAGTTAGATTGTTACTCTGTTGTCACCATAAGCATATATCTTATAAATATAGTTATTTTTCCATTGATGATCTGCTACAGTTCAGCATATTTCCATATTTCACTGCCACACCCACAGGAAACATTTGAGAAAAACTTTTGAGGTTGGACATTTTCTTAATTTTGTTCTTGACAAAATTTAGACAGAAGCAGAATAAATATATAAGCCAGCACTTTTGTTTACTCTTTATGTACATATGCATGCCTAAATGTAGCTGTGCAGATGGCAGAAGCTCAGATATGCACAAGGCATTATGTCCTGGAAAATTTCTTGCAAAACTATTTTATGTGACTTTTTTCTGATGATCTAAGGAATAGACATTATGTAAGACAACGGTTTATGGCTCCCAAAGTGCATATATCCTTTTATTCTCCTCCCAAAGTCTCTGCAGTGCTATACAATGTGTTTGAGCTCTGCTCATGATTAATGGCACTGCCAAGGTCAGCCTGAGTCTCTCTTGAACCAGAAGTCTTTTGTTCACCTCAGGTCTATAACTTACCTTTTGTACAGCTAAAGAATTAATAACTATCAGATATACTTAGCTCACACATCTGATATTAATGTGCGTAAGTTTCCCTTTACCCTCTGGGGGAAATGTAAATGTATTTCAACATTATATAACTTAATCTCTCAATAAGACTTGGAAACACATTATAGATGAGTTTTGGATCATTCAGTACAATTGGACGGGGCTGCATCAAAAGCACAATTGGCATAGCTTCTACCAGCAGTGTGCGGAGGAAGAGACACAGCAAATGGCAACAAGGAAATGTGGTTTTTATTGTTTTCAGGAAAGTTATCCTGCATTTCCTAAAGACACACTAAATCAATAAAAGCTCTCTCCTTATGGGTCAGGAAAGCAGAGGAAGTGATGGAGCGCATTTGACAGCACAGAAGTTTTCATGTGGAAGATTGTTTTAAATTTTCACACATCTTGACAGTATATCAAAACCAACTTGATACTGCACAATGGGCCTAAAACAGAACACTGGATAAAAGAAGAAATATTTATATTTTCTATTACTCACAACTGAGACTTGATTCATACAAGAGTCACAACTAATAAGCAAAGCTTCCTCATGTAGCATGTGCAAGGTAATTCTTCCTACCCTGTTGTCACAACTAAAACATACCTCTGACTGACCATTTTCAGATGTGCAGTCTGAAAATGCACATCTGTAGCCAAACTGTAGCCAAGCCCTGCTCTTAGCAACTGCGTTAGTCCTTTACATGTCTTTCACTAGTCCTTTCACTAGCAAAATCGTCATAAGTGAGAGCAGTGTTTGACTTTGTTGACACCATGAGGCATGCTCACTCCTGAGGAAATTCTCTGTATTTGTAGCTCATACTGGCTGAATATTACTTATCTTGAATAGGCAGGCATTTGTTTCTAAGCTGGACAGTCTATCTGTGAGCCTGACTTCCAAAATGGGTAGAGAGAAAACATGATGTTCAACATGCTGCTACACACAATCTGTATGTGACAGTGAGTGGCTGTATATTAAATCAATGCCAAAAGTGAATATCAAGTGTATATTTGTGACATTTAAGGTATTTGTAGGTGAGATGTTGCTATCACATAATTAATACACATCCAGGAAGATTTTAGAAAAACTAATGCAATTACTTACAAAAGTGCCCTAAAAATATATAATTAAAATATTCGAAGACCATTTTTGAAAAGTGATCAAACATTTTTAACATAATAGGGGTATTTTTGGTAAACAGTTCTGTAGAACTAAGAAAATGAATTGCTTTTCCTTTATTCATAGCTTGGGATTCAGGAAACTTGTGTTTAATTCCACGTTCTTTCACTCCCTTTCTAGAAGATATTTGTCAGGTTTTTAACATCTTATTTTTTAAATGATAATTAAAGAAATATGAAATTTACAAGAATTAAAATATGTCAAGGCATCTGAGATGACATGAAGTTCATAGGATTAGGGAGCCCCAGTGTATGTGTAAATTGTATCAGTTAATTTCTTCTGGTTTTACACACTGTATCTTAAAACAAACCTTGCAGAGTTAAGATGCTGAAGTGGATGTCTCTCTTACTGTCAAAACTGCAAAAACTATCAGAGTGTCAAGAAGCTAAGAAAATGTATAAAAGGCACAGAATTGAGAGAATGTTTTTGTTTGAATTTCCAAAAATAGGATACTAGTGCATACACATTTAACATCATCTCAAATGTCCCATCAGTGCACACCCTGCAAATCACAACATTCTGTAGAACACTTTCTACATATGAAGTAATTGAAATACTTCACTGGCACAAAAAAATCCACTTTTTAAGTCAAATATTTATGACATACATTATTGGTGCTGAAATAAAGCATTCAGCTAAGAGTGGAAGTATCTAAGGAAAGCCAACTATTAAACTTAAATCATAGATGTACAGAATTGAAGACATATGTATAACAGAACATCTGAAAGGAATTTCAGGGAAGATGGAAAAAAAAATCATCCCTGCCCTTTCAAGAAAACTGAAAATGTCAATACTTAGGGAAGTTCATACAATTTCTCTGTGGAGTCAGAATATAAAAGATTATTAATATTTGGGTTTAAGACCTCTACCACACAAATCTGAAATTACTGCTATTCTTGTAACACAGATCTGCAAAAATGACAGTGAGTCAAAGAGCAAGGATTTGGAAAGCAATGGCAGTAGATTGTGTCTCCTGCACAAAAAGATATGGTTGAATATTTTATACTTTCATTATTTTTACCTATTTTATATATTGGCTAAATTTCGCTGTTAGAAATACAATCACAGTTACTACTGATTTAATCTAGGTTTTGGAAACAGAGTTCATTATAAAGCAAAGACCAATAAATGACTCAATAGTTTACTAATAATATTGTTCTAGAGATTGCCTTCAAAATATTCTTGCCTTGACAATAGGATTTCCATATCCTTATTTTACACTGCTAAAAAATTGGTTCTGCAGATGATATATTCATACTAGGTTTACCTCCATTATTGATATGAGAGTTAAGACTGTGTTGCTACGGAATAACAGATCTCTACTGAATGAATACAGGAATAAAAGGTAATAATTTGCTGGGTTAAAGGCATAAAATATTACATTAGTGACTGTATTTTACTTGTTGAGATTTGAGGTTGTACTGTTTTTGCAGTTATATTATTACTTGTATTATTATGAATGTTATTAGCATTGACATTCAAATCCTGTGTGTATAAAAACATATTTGAGCTTTGAAAAACCTAATGAAAGCAAAAATGAAATGACCCCCAATAATAACCCTACTCAGGTGACATTTAAGTGTGAATGAAAATCAAATTTTACATTACACTCATTCACAACCTTTTTGTAATGGAAAATCTATAATAACCTGAATCCTTTTCTGTTCTTATTTAAATCAAGAATCAGAAAGTAGTCAGAAGACCAGCAGCCATTGCTATTTTGAGCAAAACTAAGAAAAGTACCTGGAGCTTTTTGGTGGTACTTTGGAGTGGTTTTTTAACCTATTCATTTAATTAATAGGCTTTTTTTATTCAACTTTATTTTTCAACTAAAATTCTCAGGTAATTTTTTTTTTTTTAATCTTACTTTCATGCCTGTTTTTCCAAAAAAATTGCTTCCCAGGACTCAGGGAAATCTTGTCAATGTGTATAAATACCTGATGGATGGAAGTAAGCAAGGTGGAGCAAGGTGTTTCTCAGTGGTGCCCAGTGACAGGACAAGTGTTAATGAACTTAAATTGAAATGCATGAAATTCCATTAAAATGCGAGAAAAAGGGTGTTTTTACTGTCAGGCTGTTAAACAGCTGATCATGTTGCTCAGAGAAGGTTTCATGTATCCAACCTTGGAGATCTTCAAAATCCAGCTGGGTTTTTTCCTGAGAGACCTGCTGTAATTGACCCTGCTATAGGCAAGAGGCTGGACTAGATAATCTCCAGAGGTATCTTCCAGCCTCATCCATTTTGTGACTTGTGATAAAATCACACTTGGACTCCTTAGCTTGAGTGAGCTCAACAGCACTCGGGGCCTAACTACATAAGCAGAGTAGAACATAGAATGACACAATGGTTTGTGTTGGAAAGGGACCTTAAAGATCTTAGCTCCAACCCCCTGACATGGGCAGGGACACCTCCCAGTACATCAGGTTTCTCAAAGCTCCATCCATAGTAACTATGATTTGTTTCAGTGAGACAGTTGAGGCAGGAGTGAAGAAATAAAACAGTTATTAGCAATGAAGATAGGGTGGAGAGGGATAAATTATTGACTGTAATTTCCAGTACAAGATGTAAGGGGCATCACATAAAACAAGTAGAAGTAAGGGTGAAATTAAAAAAAAAACCAGATGCGATTCTTCATGTAATGACTAGCTGAGAGAGTCATGGAGGTTCAGAGTTTACACAGGTTGAAAAAGAGTTTTGACAAAGTCTTGAAAAACTGAGAGTTTTTGGGTTGCTTAATACATAGGAATCATATCTGGCTGAATGTGTTCTTGAATAGTGCTTGATTAGCATCTGAGAAGTCTCATAACATGGTGTGTTTCTTGGTGTTTTGCTGGGATCTCAGCTTCTGCCAGTGCTGAGTAAAAACTTACTACTCAAGTTTGACTAACTTATTTTCCTATTATGATTTTATTGTAAATTTACTTGATCTTCATATCAACATTCCTTCAGTTCTAATTTTCCAGATCACATAGATAAAAAGTGTATACATATACATATGCTTATATGTATGCATATTTTGTTATTTCCCTCAGATTTTAACCATTGTAATTTATGTATTTCCTTCAATACTGCACACCTTAAATAGACCTTACTCTTTTTTGTCTTTAACAGGGACACTAACACTGCTGTTAGGGCTGATGACACAGTTTGGCTTGGTCTATATTAAAAAAATAAAAAGGCAACCACAAAAAAAACATTGCTGCATAAAGATAACCTCTACAATACATGTCCTCTTTTGCATGTGTTTCATTTGTTAGTTGTCTTGAATACATCCCTGTGTTCCAAGAACACCTGAAAAAGAGAGGAAAATGAAGTGACTGACTAGAAATGAGGCCAGTATTAGTCCACTATTCTAGAATGCAGACTACTGCTCTCCTGCTATGTGTTGTAATGTTAGAAGTGATTTATTGATTTCAAATGTTGAATACTCTACATTTACACTCAAATGTATGTTTTTCTACTTTATGCCTCCATAAAAAAGGACAGTTCAAGAAGCATACACAAAAAAGGTGTATGGTGAGAAAATGAAATCAAATTAAGAGGAGTCACAAATAAACATGCCTTGAAAGCTTGTCTTATATTATTTGGTCGTATGACTGCAGTAAATAGGTATATTTTTAATTTTGTCCATGGAGTTCATTTTGTCAAAACAGTAAGTGAGGTAGGAGGATACATTTGATATCATTCAAATTCTTCCATTGCCTTCAGCCCCTGCTGCTTTAGGTTGTTTGGGTTACTTTGAAATTGGATCTTTATCCCCCTGTGTATTCATTATGTTCCCAGTTGTGGGTCTTGCTGCATAAATGACTACAGCTGAAGTTTCACACCAGAAACATCTGACCAAAAAGTCAGGAGGACAGGTGTACAGCTGTAGTTTGGGTTTGCATAAGATGTTTCAGAATGAACAAACATCAAATTGATGTTCTGCCAACTTACATAGGCAAAAACCAGACAATTGCAATAACAAAATCTGTAGAGTATTTTCTCCTGTTCTACCACAGTGTGTAAAAACACATCCTCTCTGTGAAGGGATGGAGACACAAAGAGTAGGAGATGAAGGACTCTAGACTTGTTATGTCCTTCTTTTTTTATGGATATTTGTATTTAGCATCCCTTTGTATCTATAAATAACAAGCTAATGTTTCTTACCTCAATTGTGGTTTTGGTCTTAAATTAGGAAAAATATATGCTATGAAATGAAGGGGAATTCGTCAGTGACAAATGAAACAGAAATGCTTCAAATATAGTAAAGCAAGATATTAATCTTCATTTCATAAAAGGTGAAATTTGAGAACAAGAATTCAGTTCATCTTTTTCAGGTTTGAAGAATTTAACTCACCAATGAATGGTTATTGCTTCTAGTAATGCTTTCCCACAGTTGGTAAGTGCTACATATTTCTTTCTAGGGCTAATTTTTATTACTGCAATTCTGTTTATTTAAATTAAAATTTTATATCACACACATTAGGTTTTTTTTTTGCTTGATCCAAATGATATGATTTAAGTTGCTTAATGTCATATGTAGCAAGAGACCACGGTAAGTAACATCAGAAAAATGATTTAATGAAGCAATTTGCTGACCAGAGATGTTCAAAGACAGATACTGATGTCTGAATTGCTGCCTGTCTGTAGATAGTGCTTTGTTACCCAAGCTGAAAGCAGTGCTTGAATTCTTTCTTGATGGTGAGGAGAATGCTCTCTCATGGCTCCAATTTAATGAAACAGTGTCCTGACTTTACAACTCCTATGGGTAACTGCTCTAGAAAACTGTTGCCACGAGCAGAGTGAGATCCCCATTTAAAACATTGAGCAGCAGAGAAAATTTAAGTATGTGGGAAAATCTAAGCGGGACCATTCTTCACATTGAAATGATCTTCAAGGGACTGTAAGGCACAACACTTTCCTTATAAAATGGCCTCCACTGCTCTTCTGTAGTTCAGAGACCATGCATGCCTTTACACAAAGCATTGCAGGATTAAATAAAACAGCGTAGTATGGATCAAAATGATGTTGCAAACCAAAATTGTTCTCTCCCTTTTGTTAAAAGTTTCTGAGTTGACCAGGATTCCATCATGCATCCTATTTTCTCTCTATATGAAAATCCTGTGAAGGACTAGCCCCAGTCAGTACCTAAGCACCATACGGCCCCTCACTCACTCCCCTCCCCAGTGGGTTGGGGGACAGAATAGGCAGAGGAAAGTCAGATAACTCATGGAACAAGTTAAAGACTAAGAAGTGAAGGGAAGAGAAAAGCATGAAAAAAACCACATACCAAGGCCAAGTGACGAACTCATCTCCTCTCCCTACACGGAGACCGATGCTCAGCTAGTCTAAAAACAAGGACTGCCTCCAAGACAAACCTTTCTCTCCAGCTTTATTGCTGAGCACAACACCATATGGTATGTAATATCCCTTTTGCCAGCTGGAGTAATCTGGTCTGTGTCTCCTCCCAAAATCTTGTGCATCCCCAGCCTCCTCACTGGAGTGGCAGAGTGGGGAAAGTAAAACCTTGACTGTTCAGCAATAGCCAGAATATTTGTGTTTATCAGTGCTGCTTTGCTCTCAGGTGCAAAGGGTTGCTATGAGAAAAGCTAACTCCATCCCAGCTAGACTCAGCATGGCCTCCAAAGGGGTGGTGAAAACCAACTAATCTGAAACTTCTCACAGACACCTACATACTATACATGACTTCATTTACACACATTTGAAAACATGCCCTGCAGAGTATTTTTCCCTCTAAGATTGTGCCAGGTTCTCAGATGAGAAGTTGTCCATAGGCTTTCTTTACTAACCAGGGTAAGTTTTTTGTGAAGAATTTTCAGGTAGGGTAGAAAACCAGTGACAGTGCTAATGTATCTACATTCTGCTGAAATGAAGGACAAAATCTTCTGTTTTCTAAATCACCAGTTGGAATCCTATTTGCCGCAGCCTTAGCGTAACACACAGGCTGCAAAAGTCACTTGCAGAAATCAATCAAAACAGAAGAAAAAACTAAACTTGCCAATGACAAAAACTCCCCTGTCTCCTATGCAGTAGGTCAACAGTTAAAGCATGCACACAAAATCGAAAAGTCCAATTTTAAAGCACTCCAAAGACTGCAGCAAGTAAGGCATCTTGCTTCTCTCATAGTGTGTTCAGGTCACTGTCTGCTGAAACTATATAAAATTTGTGTGCAAAGGAGTAGATAATTTAGCAGGTCAAGCCCATAAAACATAACCGACATGCTTCGTAGGAAAAGTTAGGCTCACAAGCAAGGCACTGTGCCCTCTGGATTCTTCTCTCACAGTTAATACTTGCCCTTTACAATCTCAAATCCCTGGCAAACTCTTCTTCCCTGTGTGCAGAAATAATGACATTTCATTCATTGTATTTCTTCCAGGAATTTTGCTTCCTTCATCATGAAGACTGAAATGTCTTTTCTATAAGAGGATTGGACTCAATTAACCACGAATAAGTACTGGCTGGCCTTTGGATGTTCCTTAGGACTGGGACTGAAAATGCTCCAGTTGATAAGGACAGTAAAGCAGAACAGCGAAGGCTTGGGAAAGCAGATAAAGGATGAAAATGAAGCAAACAGGATGCCAGCTCAGCTCTGCAAGGCTGACAAAGCAGGAGTCATACAAAACAACAGCATTGATCTTACTCAAGGACTGGGGTCAGTGAATGACCACCTCAAATATTATGATGCCAGACACTAAAGATCACCAAAGAAGATCCCAAAAGACCGCTCAAGGACTTCTGACAAGGGGTGTGACTACATAAAAAAAAATAATACATATATATCAAGTAAGAGGGCATGAATAATGAATATGTAATCAGGTGTCCATGATAAAAACTCCATTCAGCTGATGCTGGGGCGCTCAGTTGGGGAAAGGATCCCCAGATTGGCAAATGAACTGCAATAAGGAATGCTCAATTTCTAATATGCAAAACGGTGTTATAAAGTTCCTTCTGGCTGATTTTGTATCACAGAAAGATCTGGCCAGGTACATTCTGATTCCCCCTCAGTTTTGGTCTCATACATTGGCTGCTCTGACTTACCTAGACACAGCTAAGTATCAAGTTGAATTTTCTCTGGCTTAGAGTTCCTTTCTGGAACTATCCATTAATAGAAAGTAGAAAAGTTTTTCTGAGTGTGCAACAGCTTTTTTTTTTGTCTGTTCTGCACTTGCTGAATCTGCAATATTTAATGTAACTGAAGAACTTTGTTCTACTTGTGAAATGAGAAAAAACTCGTAAAAGAGACTATTGCACATAATAATTATTAAAAATATGCAGAGGAAACTTTCCTGCCTTTCTCCTGCAATGCTCAGATACCAAGAGCTTGAGAAATAAAATTTAGAACAAAAGATATATCCATGAAAAATCTACATTAAAAAGTAAGCAATTTTTAATGAGATATTAAAACACTATTTTCACTCTATGTGATAGGACATATGAATATTCTACATAACTACTTAAAGATTCAAACATTTTTAAACAATAAAACTTAATGATTTTTAATATATTTTTTGCCAAGTAATGTGTTTTGAATGTTTGAGATTGGATGTCTTGGTTTTTTTTACAGTACTGTAACAACTGGAACTCTAATGGAAATAATCCTGAATTGCAGTGACACAAGACTTGTACATTAAAATAATGGCTATTATGAGTTGAAAAGTGTGTTCTGGTGTATGGAACAAGTTTTCACTGAAAACATGTATATTTTATTATGTTAGTTATTATTTTTTTCATTAAATTTCATGTAAAAGTTTTATAGAAGTGTAGTAGATTAGTTTGGCAACTCTAGGCACTAGAACAGAAAATATATTTTCAACAGCAAATGTGTTTAAAACTAATACATGAAACGTCCTCAACTATGGCTGTAAAGCATTTCAGAAAGTTTTAGTATGATTCACAGAACAAATAACAGAGAAGATGCTGAAATAAAAGAGGTACAGCATAATAAGAAAAAAAATTGACAGTAGCTTTTTTTAACAGTCTACTTCTTTCAAAAATCTCCCATTAAAAAGACAAAAGTGTGATGAAAATTTTAAAGAGTATTGTGTAACCAAACAATAACACCCATTTTCTAACCTCAGATTTCTTACATTGAAACTTTTTTTTGAACTTTACAATTCACTAGGCTGATACTTTTACTACACAAGAAATAATTTATATATTTGGATGTGGCTGTGCCTAATTTTATTTATTAAGTTGTATTTGAATTTTTGTTGATGTTTTTACTTCCACACAGTCATCAAGAAGTTATTTTAAATAATATTTTATCAAATTAATTCTAAACTACTAAGTTTAAAACCAAATGTTCACCATTTTCAATAAGTATTATAAACAGTGAAAGTAATTTTTTAAATTATTAATACATTTAATACATTGATTTCTAAGCATATGAAGGAACTTAAGAAAATGAGTTCATCATCAATCTGGCAACTCTAATAGGATGAATGATTCCAGTATAGACACACAGATTGAGATTACTCAGTTTGCTGCACAATCAACAGTTCCCTATTGGAAAAAAAACCTCTGAAAATGAAGTTAAAAAGATTGAGATGGAATTTGCAAAGACTTCAAAGCCTTTGTGGTTTAGAGCCTCTGTTAGCACCACAGAGGAATCTGTCACTGAATATTTTCACCGGAGTCAGGCACCTACAATGCCTGACTGGCTGAGTCAGCATGATGACTGAAGAATGTTATACTGCTAAGAAATTATGGTAGTGGCATGCAAACAGGTTGGAAAATAAACACAGGTGCAGCATTAATATACAGCTGGAGTTAATTTCATGTTCCAACCTTAGCTCTAGCTTATTTCACTAACCTATTTCACTAAGTCTCCTGACCAGAATTATTTCCACTTTTACAGAAAATTGGACAATGAATCATTTGGATACCAAAGTTCTAGTGATCTATGGACAGCGATATGTCATCAGTTCTAGAAGAGGTGGCCACATCTCTCCTGAATTACTACTATATTGATCCGTTCTGAAGTGTTAGTAGGATTACCTCTCTTCTGGTACTCCTGATCATTAAGAGGACATTACAAAATTATGCTCTCTCAGATATACCTTCCACAGCCCAAAACATATCATTTATTTCTTGCCTGTCCACTAACTCACATTTTTGGCAACAATTTGCTGAAGCACTCACAATAGTCCTGCAACCCTTATGAATCTTGATGTACAATCAATATTCTTACCATCATTTTGTGGTGTACTCTACCCATGCTACAGCTACTCACATGCATTGAGATCCCCTTCTGCTCTAATTGTTCCAGCTGCACTCTAGCCTTTCCTCCCTCCGCTTGCTTGATAGGCTCTGTCTTAGAGGAAGAATGTTTACAGACGTTTCAGTGGTGCTTAAAAACTGCTGAAGAGGACTTCCCTAGAGCAGAACACAAATACAAATCTGAAAAACACTAGCTGCTGATAATCCAGCAGTCTTTCTGCCTTGGGACAGGTCAGATATATGCCTGTGCCTGAAATGCAGTGTGGCAGATATGCCGTCCTTTCGCCAGAAAAATGGTGGGATGCAGTTAGAGATTTTTTATGACACATACTTACAGTAAGCTCAAAAGGACTACTTTGCTGCAAGGACTTGATTCCTTCGCTCAACAGAACATCTGAGAAGAACTTTCTGAAGTTCTTACAGTAATGTAAGCAAAACCTCAAACTACTATCTGTCTGAAAGACTGGATTCTGGTTCTGATCAGTGGGAGCTGGGATTTTATGGTTAGGGGAAGGATACTGCAGCAGAGATATCTGCCATTCTGCTCTACTTACACTGTTTGAGCACTGTGACATCAGTGTCACAGTCATTTGGTAAAAATCCTAATACTAACATTTAGAAAAATAAAAAAAGCAATTATCAGCTTCTCTATCAGCATAAAAATGGAATAGTAATCTATCAGGGTAACAATGAAATAAGAGGATAACCACTTGATCTGTTTCTTTGCCTATGTGAAATAGGATCAGCACTAAGATTTCAGAAAATGGAACTATCCTGCTTGACAACTGCTGAGTGCCATATCAAACCATAGAGCTGGTAGGTTTTACTATCTTAATTTGTAACAAATGCTTTACATTTCGAGGAACTTGTCTCAATTTTGACAGAAATTGTGACTCATTTCCTTGTGTGTAGTTATGAAATACTCTTTTTAGTGCAAACTAAGAGGACTGCAGGCCATGCATGCTTATTAATCTGATTTCTATGAATTTCTATTGCTGTTCAAGTTCATTCTTTGTTAATTGTTTTAAGTAGAACAATAGAAAGTAAAAATACTGAAATGTGAAATGTATACTCCTGCAATTTCAGCTAAGATTGTACTGAACAGGCAAGAGATACTGGGGGGTTCTTTTGCCTCAGATTACCTAAAGTTTCAATGAATGTGTGAATTTATAAAGCATTGAAACAATTATAAGAACCAGGGTATTCAGATGTTTTGTAGTCAATGTGATAGAAAAAGCAGCTGTGAAAATGAACAGCAAAGTGGGTCAAAAGAAGAAAGAGTACTCAAAAGAAAAAATATTATTAAAGCAGTGCACCAGAGGAAAACTTTCCATATTCTATACCTTAGGGACAAAGGAGAATAGTTTGGTTTTAAAACTATGATACAGTTCCTCTCATCCATAGCTGAATAAAACAGTCTACATAAATCTGCTTTGGGATTCCAAAGTAATGCTGGGAGTTCCCACTGAAAGCCGTTGAACTTTCCTCATGGCAACAGAGTGCCATCAACTCTGGCCAGTGATCTCTAAAAGACTGCAGCGATGGACTTTCTGCCATCACTGTTATGATCTTCTTAAAATTTATCTGGGAAAAGCCAAAGGAAGGAGGAGAATCAAGAAGTCACTGCGGCATTTTCACTTCTGTCGATGGCTCACGCAACCCTCCCTTGGAGTCTGGGTCTTTGCTGCCCTCATGTGGCTCCGAGCTTTAGGAGTCCTCCCAAGGCAGGAAAGGGGCCTCACCGTGTTCACACTGGTACAAGTGTACCTATGTTACAGTACATCCAAACTTGGCGGCATCCGATGGGATGGAGCTGCGCTTAGAAACAGTATATGCACATAAAGAAACAAATTATACCAGGTAGTATTGCGATTCCTATCTGAGTCCTTATTAATATTTGTTAAGACCTATTTCCATAGTATAGCATGCACATTTATTTTTAATGAGTTTTCACTTCATTTTTTATGTGCTTTTTATTTCATAAAAATAGCATTGGATGTTGTCAATTATTTCTCAAGTAGTAAAGCTGATTGCTACTAACAAAATTTTCTTATGTGCATTAAGAAATGCGTATAAAAATGGCAGTCACTGCAGATATATATATAGATATATATATATAAGTATATATAGGTTTTTATACACTAACATCAGAGGTAATACTCCTATAATAAAGTCATTTCAACTTGCCCAAAACTTCACAGAAGCAAGAATAAAAGGATTGGACAATCAAATACTAGCTAACCGAAATCAACGAGCTTGGATCTCTTTTCAGGAGTACCACTGACTGCACGGAAAAGCTTGAATCCACCAGAACAACACAGCCTGATGAATATTGACATGGTAGAGGGCTTTGTGCACTTCAAAAGCATAAATTAGTAGCAAGTACCCAACAATGGCTCTCCATAGTTCCTGTATTTAGTGTAATGTTTCTCTTGCTAAGTGCTTGCAAATTTATTAAGAGCAATGAACTGGATTCAGCTAAGAAAAAGTGTTGAACATTCCAAGTCATCAAGACTTGTGACAACTTACATATGAGCCAGATTTAACTGAACACTTACTGGGTTTGCAGGGTCAGGTTTTGGTAGCGGGAGGAGTCCCAGTGTGGTTTCCATAAGAACCTGCTAGAAACTTCCCCATTCCTGGCTGAGGCAATGGCTGCTGGGTCTGAGACAGACCCACTGATGGCCAGGGCTGAGCCCGTGAGCAGTGGTGACAGCACCTCTGGGAACGTGTATCCCAGAAGGGAACGTGTTACTGCACAGCTGCAACTGCAGCCAGGGTGAAATAAACACAGGAGACTTTTCTCCTTTTCAATGCCTTTATTAAAAGTGATCAGCTCGGAGGGGGAAGAACTGATGGGTCTGTGCTCACGCTGCCGCTGCTCCCAGGAGTGACTCGCAGGAGGAGGAAGAAGACCAAAGCTTTGTCCGCTGGTCTGTGGGCAGAGCTGGGGGTTCCATCCTCAGGAGAGCATCAGGAAATCCCTTGTTTGCTGGTTCAACATTAGAGGTCCTCTGTCTAGGCAGCATCTTAGGTTATAGTGAGGGGTAAAAAGGCCTTGGCAAATACTAGATTCTGTTCCTCACGTCTAGGCATACCTTTCATTCGTCAATTTTGTGTTGGCTCATTGTTTTAGGGGTTTTTGGCTAGGTTTGGTGAGGTCTCTCCCTTTGCATGCTGTATCTAATGACATTTGCATATCAACTTGATATCCCTTCACCTTCTGGGGGTTATCCTCCAGGAAGCAGCAGGGTGTCGCTCGAAAAAAGGAGGAATTCTTAACCATCAAGGACAGGTGGTTAACAAAAATCACAGGTGATTACAATAACAAACAGTTAGAACACCCTGGCAGCAACTGGTCCAACCTGTTAGCTCTGCAACCTTTTAAAAAAAATGGGCAGCTGTTCTACTCATAACAAGGGAGGAGTGAGAGCATCTGAGTGGAACAGCCTTGCAGACACCAAGGTCAGTGAAGAGAGAGCTGGAGGACCTGCTCCAGGCACTAAAGCAGAGATTCCTCTGCAGCCATGAGGGAACAGAGATCCATCTGCATCCCATGGAGGACCCCATGCCAGAGCACATGGCTGTCTGAGGGAGGCTGTGATGCGGCGGGAAGCCTGTGCTGGAGCAGGCTCCTGGTAGGAGCTGTGACCCAGGGGAGAGGAGAGCCTGTAGTGCAGCAGATTTGCTGACAGGAGTTGTGACCCCGTGGGGGACCTGCACTGGAGCAGGCTGTTCATGAGGAACTGCACCTCATGGAAAGGGACCCCTGCTAGGGCAGTTCATGAAGATCTGAAGCCCTTGGGAAGGACCCCAGGCTGGAGCAGGTGAAGAGTGAGGAGTCCCTCCCCCTGAGAAGGAAGGAGCAGCAGAGAGAACATGCGATGAACTGACCAGAGTCTTCATTCCCTGTCGCCCTGCCCCTCTGTGGGAGGCAAAGTACAGATTTCAGGAATGAAGTTAACCCTGGGAAGAAGGGAGAGGGGAATGATTTTATTTTTTTAAGTTTTAGATTTATTTCTCATTCCTGCACTGGTTTTGATTGATAATAAACTCAATAATTTTCCAATCAAGTCTCTCTTCAAATCAAGTCTCTTTTGCCCCTTACTGAAATTGGTGAATAATCTCTCTCAATTCCTGTCTCTCCCCTTTCCAGCTAGGGAAGGGAGTGATAGAATGGCTTTGATGGGTTCTTGGTGTCCATCCAGGCTAAAATCACCACGATTACTTAAGGCACACAATTCAGTTTAGAGTTACAACCACCACAGTTCTTTGCATTAGAACTGGTTTTCTATATAGACATAGAGACTACAGACTTTTACTTATAAATGACAATGCGGTTGATGGACAGGTCTCTTAATTCTTTGTTCTGAATAGCAGGAACTTTCCGATATTATGTTTTTTAAATCCAAAGGGAAAATTTGTTAATTTGGAAAAGGGCAAAATGTTTGATTTTATAAGAAGGGAAAACAAAAAATATAGGAAGAAATTATTTTACAGAGATACCCTCTATAAAGTGCTTTCAAACAGTCTGTCTCTCACAGTTAGCCCCCTCTTTCACTTTTTTTGCTATTTAAATGAATTCTTTTGGATGTTTTAAAAAATATTGTAAAAAGTTAATGAATCAATATGTGAAGACATTCAAAATGTCCTCAAGTCATTACTATGTAATGCTGAAATAATAGCATTTATTGAGTTCTGTGAAATGGGCATAGAAACAGTCAAACTTCTGTGTATTCTGTAGTGTGTTAGCACAGGAAAATTAAATTGCATCAAAGCTGCTACTAAAGAAATATGAATATGAAGAAATTACAAGAGAAATAATTAAAATATTTACATTAGCAATATTGATAGTTTTTAATGAACAACTTTATGTTATTTACCTTGCACCTTAAAGCTTTGTATACACAAAAGAACCTAAACTAGCAGTGAGTCACTGCCAAATATTTTCTCACTGCTTCTTGAAAAGCAGCTAGGAAAAGCCATCCAATGTTACTTGCTCAGTAATTTTTCCTATTGTGAATAAACAAAGCATCCAGTCTAAGCAGTTTTGATGCATTTTTAAAATATCCCTAAAATCACAGTCAAATGATTTTTGTAAATGTAAAACTTTGCAGCAACATGGTGTCTGCTGTCCATATGGGGTTTTGTAGATGTTCATGAGCTTCGTTTGAGCACCCTCTGCTCTGGCCAAAGTCCATGAGAACGTTATTTGTTTTGACTCGTTATGGATTTGAGCTTAAGAACACTGTGCAAGAATTTATCTGGGAAGCAATGAAAAGTCAATGCATGTATTAGTGCATAGGGTTTTTTTGTGCTTTCTAACAGGAACTCAAGTTACCAGGCAGATATAACCTTCTCCACCTCTGACTTCCAACTGGGCCATTTTATGTAGCTGCTAATAATATGTGTCAATAGTTGGCACTGAGAAAGATAGAGATGGCTGCCTTTGGCTGCTCCTACTGAAACAATAATGATTTATAAGAGTAAAGAAGAAAAGCTTTTGAAAATTTTCATTTTGGCTTGATTTTGTAAAGTGCTTTCACGCAAACTTCTTAGGCATGTCAGTAATCTCTTCAACCCTCCAAGACAAAGTCCTGTTGTTAAAGGTAGGAATTTGTCCGTACTGGACTGAGGCCATGAATGGATGGCAAACACAGATCAAAATGATCTTTCTCAACTCTCACAAATTTTAATTGTTTTCCATTTACCCTACTGATAAGTTTGGTTCCATTTTAGAAGTCCCACTGACTACTGTGAGACTATGCACAATAGACCAGCAATCAGCAGCTCCCTGTGGGAAGAGGAGCTTTTGACAGATTTTTCTGTGTTAGAAAATCTCTCCTGCTGCCTGTTTTAACGTGAAGGACAGGGAACTATAAAGATTACCAGACTGAATTGAAACACAGAGATTTTTTTTTTGAACACTCTAGGCAGAAAGAATCCAGTTGTATAAACCAGCTGGAGTTTTCATCATTCTGCAAGCAATTATCAATGGGTCCATGTCTTCTGTCTCAGAAACTACTATGTGTGAAAAAAAGAGAATATTCTATTTGCTGCACCATAGTAAGTACTTAAAAAATGTAAAAGAACTATTGTAGATATGTTATAAAACTGCATTCATTTAAGTATTTTTATCTTTTTCTCCTTCTTGTTAAAGAACAGTTTCATTCCCTATCTCAGAAATTAGTCAATCTGTGATAAAAGTGTTTCTCAGTAGAAAATGAGATCATCAATATGTCCAAATGATGAATAAAGAATAATGACCTGCAGATTTAAAAGCATAGAAAAGAAGATGGACGGGTTGAGAAAAGGGAGGTATTTAATTACACATAATGCTTTCCTCTATGTTCTGGCTTCTCAGGATGATTTGGTCTGCTTCCTACTCTGAAGTGTTAGAATACTCCAGTTACTAATGCAACTTCATTTTAGTCCAGCTATTTTCATTGATTATGGTGGGAAAGTGAATAGGTGGTTATCTTAGGTGTCACAGTTCATTATTTTAAATTAAGTGGAATAATTCTAAATTTCTGGGAATATTTTCAAAGATTCATTAGTACCGAAATAGCAACACATAAAAGAAATGTCAATTGCCTTAATCTCCCTTAAATTTTCCGTCTGCTGCAATTTCGTCATATGTGATAAAAATATTCCCACTAATGCTCAGAGTACTTTTAATTTTTTTCTAATTTACTGGTATGAGTATGAATATTGCCCACAACTGCCTATCAGACATCTCCAGTTCTACAGCAGTAACCATGAAATTCAGACAATCTATTCTATAATGAAAATCTCTCAGAGACCTTTTTCTCCTTTCAAACTGAGAAAAATGACACCATCCTACTTCAGAGGAAGGAGGAAAAATGCATTAATTTTTAGGAAGCACTTACCTTTTGAAATGAAACAAAGAGAAATTGCTACTCATTAATGGAAGTATATTTTCCAAATCTATTTCTCCTTAGCTTTTCCTGATCATCAATCCCTATTTTTCAATAAAAGTTATAAAATCAATTCCTTAAACAAATAAAAAATATGAAATGAAAATAAGTATTGTCTAATTTAAGAAAAATACCATCTTTATTAAAATTATTTGTTTGGAATGGTTTAATCACAAATTAATTAATCTCTGACCTTCCTGCAGGCTGTCAAGATACATATAAACAGCCTTATTCCCCCCAGATTTTTCAGATAAATTTTTAAGGCAAGCAAGCAAAAAATTACATTTTCAAGCCACTGAAATACTTATATTTTTAAAAGCAGGATTCCTACAACATAAACAGGCTATTTGGCTCTACATGAAAGCTAAAAGTAGATGTGTATTTACACATTGAAAAAACATAAAATGTTTGTTTTGATGAATCCAGGAAAGAATATAACATATGTCTGATGGGCCTCATCTACGCTGACATATTTACTGCATAGTTATAACAAAATATACCAGTCCAGAAAATTATAGGCTTAATCTAGGCTGACATATTTACTGCATAGTTATAAAAAATATACCAGTCTAGAAAAGCTTTCATAATCTCAGATTTCTACCTACTGCCAAAAAACAAACATTTGTAAAAGCAGATTACAAAGCTACTGATTTTAAAAGTTCTTCTGAAGAAAGACACAAGGCTACAGTTACAAAATGTAGTTACATTACTGTTTGTCTGAGAAAGAGAGCTTCAGCTTTCAGTATTTTACAAGAATGGGAAAGAAGATACAGTTTTGCTTGTAGTTTGTATTTCATATGTCTAAGTTCATTAATTAGAGAAAACTTTTTTTCTTCTTTACGTGTTAATTTAATCAGGTGTCTATACAATTATTCACTTACATCTGTAGATCTTTACCAGAAAAATGTTAGCAGTGAGAGATAGATTAAAAAAATCTTGTGTCTGCATTATTTTCAATTCCTTTAACATGCTTTTAATAGGTGTTATGAATTTAAAATATGAATATCAGTACAGGAAAAGGTGAAAGTATTTCAGCTTTCAGAAACCATTCAGCAGTAGTTAATCACAGTCACAATATATTTGAAAAGAAATATAAGATGTATGTGGAAGGTAAGAAGTTCCTTTAGCTGAGTTTAAGGCTCATTTGTTGGTTTAATCTGCATATGGAAATTACCTGTATATTTTAGATAGAAAATAATTTCTTGGTTTATAGTGAAGTGTTGAAGACTGGGTGATGTACATTTTCTAGTACAGTTTCATTTAGGTGCTTGTAGAGGTGCCTGAGAGGCATGTAGTCAGTACTAGCAATATTAGGTCTTTGATGATGTAACTAAATACCCATTCTAAATTAAAAAAAAAAAAAAAGGAAAAAGGAGAGTCACCCAGGCATTTGCTTACTCTGTCCCACATCAGCTTGGAAGTTATCTTAAAGTGGCTCTATTGATAATTCTTTTTTTTTTTTTTTTTAGGTTATTGAAGAAAAAAATATGCATTTGGAGTGTTCCTACCATGACTAAGTGGTGCTTTATTATTTTTTTATCTGAGAACTACAAGCAAAAAATTTAACCAAAGCATCTTTAGCTGTGCTACTCTCTCCTCTTCATGCCACCTTTCCTCATGAGTCAGCTCCCAGCCTAGGTTGAAGACAGTCTTTTCAAGATCTCCCATTCTGAATTACATTTTTGGAGAATTTTACAAAGCAATGTCTTACCTTTCCCCAGGGTAAGTGTTTGGGGACTTTGTAAGACTTTCTCACATTTTTGCAATCTGTTTGAAGAGCCTATGGAGATACCTGACAGCTGATAAAGCCAGCTTTTGGGAATATTCAACCTTATGACAGGGACCGTGCCACTTGATGGCAAGCCTGAAGAATGACAGGTACTTTTTTCTCCCTTGTCCTCAGACTCCTATTAGCAATTTTCAAACATATCACTGAGGGCATTTTACAAGGATGTAAAGTCCTTAGTGAATGTTTTATACTGCTTCTAATAAAGCACTGTGAAAGGTGGTAGTCCCAAGTAAACTATCCCATTACTTCAGAGAACTGACCTTTAAGCAAGAACTCCAGTTATGTGACAAAATAAAAGATAAAAATTCTGATATGTGTAGATGTAAAGTTCTATCCACAAAGAAAGTTTTCATTTTGTTGTAGTCAACATTCAAACCAATAATTATTCATTTTACTATTAAAACATCAGAGAAACGTAATTGGATGTTTGTTCAACTAATAACCCAAGGCAATGTACTTAAGCTGAGGAATGCAGCTCTCAGTTATTCTCAATTATTTTTGATAGAAGAAGCAGGAGTCATTCACCTCTGCCAGAATGAACAGACTTCCTGAGGGAAAGATGCTGAGAAAAATAACATCTTAGAGGTGTGTAGATACACAGCCCCATAACAGAAGACCTAATCCCATTTACCAGCTAACTTTCATCTGCAGTTATTGATTTGACAGGTGGGATGCACTGTGTTATTCCTTTAGGGATTTATCAGCCTTGTCCCAGCAATAATATGGTAAACTTCACTTGATAAGGTGATGAATAATGAAGAACGTCACACCAAGACATTCAGCAAACCTGAAGGGAGAAAAATGTAAATTCAACACGACTTTCACATTTACAGAATGTTCAGCTAAACAATTAATTGAAAAAGGTAATGATTCTGCTCAAACATAGTTATCTTGGTGCTTACTGCCTGCTTTAGTTTTCATAATTCTTAAGACAGAATTTGGCACAGATTTTTAACTGAGAGTAAAACAAGAGGAAAGAAAACTTCCCTGTTCTCTGACAGCTCTGAAAATTATTCTCCTCTTAAATTGGTTGGAATAATTTAAAATTTTATAAGAGTTGTTTGACATCAATAATAATTAATTCAGGAAAGAAACCTGAAAACTTTTATATGCTTCATTTACGTTACTGAATTTTCAACAATATATTACAGATAAATTACATTTTCTAAACAAAAATTCTTATTTAGGGAAAAGGTAAAACATAAAATTAATGACAAAGTCAACTTTTTCAACCATTTGAAAACAATGGTTTCCAACTGAAAACTGAATTGTGAATTGTCAAAAATTTGGTTTCAGCATATATATTCTAGGATAGCCAAAACATGTAAAGGAATCTGGCAGGGGAGGGCAAAGGGACCTTCCCCCAATATCTCAAACAGATCTAACTAGGAGTTAGTAAACAATACATGTGCTGAAGTTATGTAAAATATTTTAGAATAGAAACTGAGTAGCAGATTAATCCTTCAAGACACTGTGGGAATTGTAGAGAAGAACAAGTGTCCCTGCAGACATCCCATGGTGAGCAGCGGGTTTTGAACCAGCTACAGTGGGAAGTGAAACCATGCATACATTTCCTTTCACAAACCATGGAAATGAAAGAAACACATATCAGTAATGGATGGAAAAGGTCATTCTGTTTCCTACTCTCCTTGTGCACTCCCAGCTGGAAACTAATCCTCACACTGCTGTTTGCTCACTCTAACCTGGTGGGATGGGAGACAGAACTGAAAAGGTGAAAGAGAGAAAACTCCTAGGTTGAAATAAACGCCTTTTAACAGGGAAAGCAAAAGTTGCACACACAAACAGAAAAACAAGGAATTAATCCACTACTTCCCATGGGAAGGGAGGTATTCAGCCATCCTCAGGAGGGCAGGACCCCATCCTGTGTAACAGTGACTTGGGAAGACAAATGCCATCCCTTCAAAGGCCTCCCTTTCCTTCTTTGTTCCCCTAGGTTTATATGCTGAGAAGGATGCCATATGACCTGAAATATCCTTTTGTCAGATCAGATCAGCTGTCCCCACTGTGTGCCCTCGCAGCTCCTTGTGCACCCCCAGCCTCTTGCTGGTGAGGTAGTGTGATGGGCAGAAAAGGCCTCGGTGCTGTGTAATCCCTGCCTAGCAATAATGAAAACGTGCCTGTGCCAGGTGTGAAACACACTATTTCCAGCACAAATCCAAAACAGAATCCCATACAAAATATTATGAAGAAAATACACTCTATCTTGGCAAAGATCTGCATCCATTTAAGGAAAATGTTCTCTTTAAATACAGCATTCATGAATCACCTCATGACAATTAATCAGTTTCTCTTTTATTGCCTTTAAAAACCACCAAAAACCCCCTCAATTTTGACAATACTTCATTGAGGCATTTGTTAACTTAAGGCTTCTGTCACCATTTTGTTCTGAAGACAGATGATATGTGGAAAGGGGTATTTAAAACTAGAAAAGTACAAGCAAGAAAACTGATTTTTCCTATTCTCCTGGGACACAACAGCAAGTACAGGAGAAAGTAAAAAGGCCAGATCAGTGTCTCAGTCACTTTGGAGCATTATTCTAATTGCTTGAGAGATCATGTATGGGGACGAGACAGTAGGCAGGCCACCCTGGATATGTGGATATATCTGGAGACAAATCAATTGGAGAAAACAGAGCCACTTACTCTTTACTATTGCTAATTCAGCACCAGACTGCACTCCAAGCAATGATGCAACAAGTCAACAATGGAGACACATTGGTTCTCTATAAGCTGTTTTCTAGACTGCCTCTGTGAAAAATTATTTTTTTTTTATTCCCATCCAAAAATGTTAAAGCAGTGAGAGTTACATGATGAGATGACTCTATGCAGAAATTGTCTTAAGGCAACAATTTTCAATACCATTTCTCAGGTGGATAAAACTGCCAACTGAAATACCAAGATTTTGTGTCCATACAAATTTATGTAGTTTCATAACAATTTATCATTTCAACAATTATAGCAATGACAGCCTGAAGCCAAACAAGTCTCCCTCATGACTGACTTCAAGCTGAATACTTAATTTATGTGACACAACTTGCTATGAAAACTACTGTTCTGACATTACAAACAAAATCACCTTCAATAGTTTTTATAGATTATTTAGCAGAAAAGAGTTTATGGCACACTCTCATTCTGAAATATCACTTTGTTGCCACAACAATGATACAACTATCTGGCTGGCTTTGTGCAGTACTTCATAACCAAGCCAGTCTGTGTCTTTGTTATATGAAGAACTTTCAAATTAAATTCCAGATGCTACCTTTTTATTCTATCATCACTACCCAAACCAGTTTTATGTTTTACGGTCTCATTAAGGATAATGTAATAAAACACTGCTTCTGACCAAAACCCAGAACCTTTGCCCCTCACATGCTCTACATCTCATCTGAAGGCCTCAGTACTCGAGAGTTTCATCAGATTATACTTTTAATTCCTTCAAAACTAAACAATGTAGCTACATTCATTTATATCTACAATAAATTATGCAATTTTCTTAACTACACTGCTGTTAAGGAAGAAAGAGCCTCTAGCATTAAGACTATAAAATTATTTTGGAAGGTAAAGCTGTGCAAATAACTGATTGTGTGGATATGTCTGGTGCACCAAAAACAATGAAAAAATGTTAGTATTTAAGGCCCATAAAAGGAAAGGATTTCTTATTTATATTCATCTTATCCCCTCAAATCATAATTCTCAGTCAAAGTAAACACTGCCCATTGGAGCTAAAAATAGAAAGTTTTGTTTTATTTTCTTCTTGTTGGCCCTTTTGTGGGGGGGCAGGGGCATTGTTTATTTCAGTTATTGGGTTTTGTTTGTTTATTTTTAATGTAATCAGATTTTGGGGTGAGACTTGAAACAGGAAGTTGAAACATCAAGTTGAAGCATTTTGGCGTTTCACACACATACAGAAACTCACTCTGATCTTTTACTTCTTCTCATCATTCTTCTCCCTGTCCTCATCACAAATTGCTCAGTGAGCCAGGCCATAACGCAATGAGTGAACTTTATCCCAGATCCAAATCTTGGGATGTAAAGGCAAGTAAAACAAATCAATTCCATAACCTTCGGGGTTTTTCTTTTATTTTTGCTTTTTAAGGTTGAGTACTAGTATGGTACTCCATAATTATTCCCATTAAAGTTGCCACAAATGCATGACTGCACGCACAGGTATGCAGTCAGAGCATCTCACCCTTCTTCCACCATCCTGTTAAAGGCAGCTTTCTGAACAGCTGTTGTATTAGTGCACCAAATCTGCAGTCAGAAACAGAATGAACAAGCAGGTCTGTATACAGGATCTATTTAAGAATGCAAAGTCCAAAGGACGAAAGGATTACGGAGGAAAAAGAAGATAAATAGAAGAGGGATAATCTGTCCATAAAATAGTTGAGGGAAGAAAGATGCACTAAACATTAATTTGTGAAGTTATAAATATATTCTGTCTCAAATTCAGCAGGTTTATGACTTTCTGTTTTTTCCCATCAACTTTCAACCCTTCTTTTTCCCCAAGCCACATTTCAGTGTGTAGCACTTTAAGTGCTCTAAGTACAAGAATTTTTTATAGCCATTAATATTTTTTGCACACTAGGTGTGCAACATTAGCAAATGTTGCACCATTAAAGGTTTTCTAAAAAGTGTATAAATCAAAAGAAAAAAATGGCTTTGAAACATTTAAATTCTCATAACTGAACTATACTGTTTTCTGAGAACTGAAGGACTGAAGGATCGTTATACAGGATCTTTTCTATAAAGTAATCAAAAATTGTACTTTATAAAGTCTATAATGCATTTGTACTCTAGCTACAGACTTGTACTCTGGCCTGCGGTGAATCCTGAACCCTGTTCACATAATTGGCTATGACAGCGAGGTCATTTTGTGCTGATTGTGTTTAAAGCATAAGATAAAAGTTAGCATAGAAATCACATCCCAGCAAGAAATGTTCTAGCATTTTGTCTTGTACAACATTAATCAGTGTTTGCAAAGGTTCTATTTGCAGGGCTGTCTTCTGAAGTGTTACATAAGTCTCATCCAGCAAGTTAGAAAGAGTAGACCCCCTTCTTGTGCTTAGAACTTCCCTTCCACTAGGCTCTTCCAGGAAGCAAGGAAAAGCAAGGGAAAGCAGCACCAATGATTCCCCACAAACCAGTGGTCCTTTTTAACCGAAAACAGAAAAATGTGGAGGTAACTACCACATCTGCCTTCACAAGAAGCAATAAAGAACATTACAGGTAGGTCTAGGTCATGCCAAACAATGTATTCAGTGGTGGCTTTAAAACTAGTGCTGCTTTGAATCACTATAAGTTGTGGGTTTTTGTGATTTTTTTCCTCTGAGTGCTCTCCATCCCAAGCCTTCTGGGCATACAATGATTTGTCTATTGTTTGTCTATTGAGCTTAACCAAGTACACCTTCAGTTTCGTTTCCTCATCCTCATTGGTGCATATTGCAGTGAGAGCTCATCACCTGAAGAATACTTTTCATAAATATTTCTCAGCTAAGAAGAGAATTTGTCACCATCACATTTTCTGAAAAATCTCTTTGCCCAGTATTCTTCTTCTGGGAAGCTGAGAAGCCTCAGAGAAAAAGGAAAATAATATTATCTCATTTGCTTCTCATGTGTTTCGCTGCTTTGGAATGTGGTTTGGACATTGTTCACCAGCAGGTGCATGTTTCATTGGTTTCATGTGAATTGTTTTCACTTAATGACCAATCACCATCCAGCTGTGTCAGGGCTCTGGTGAGAGTCATGAGTTTTTCATTATTACCTTTAAACTTTCTGTCTGTATCCTTTCTCTATTCTTTACTATAGTTTAGTATACCATTCTTTTATACAAAATAGATCATAAAATAATAAATTAGCCTTCTAAGAACATGGAGCCAGGTTCATTCATTCCTCCCTCCGACAGAGGTCTCAGAAAATACCACAAGAGTTTCTTGTCAGAACATTTATAAGTTCCTTGCAAATTTCATTTCTAAATGAAAGAAGAAACAAAAGAGCTTATTTTGCTTTGCTAAGAGTTTTTCTAATTCCATTGACTTTTCAAGAAGCACACCTGATAAGGACCAACCTACTTCAGGAGGAAAAAGATTAAAACCAATCTACTTATTAAATCATTAGAAACTCAGTCAGAGAGTGGTGAAAGAATACTGTAAGTGGAAAAAGCAGAAAGTCCATCCGAGCAAATTTTGTCAAATATACTTCACCACTTCTTCCATATCTAAAATTGTCACTAAGTTATCCAACACTGCACACTATCATCAAGTGTTAATTATATTTTCATCCCTGAGTAAAGAGATTTTAGCATTGTCCTGTAACACAGTGCATGGGTTGCTACATCTGGTGAAAATAGAACACAGCATTTTTTTCAGAAGAACTAAGGAATTTACACATTTACTTTTATTCTTCCACTGTATGACAGCAATCCAAGTGGGTGCCCACTTGGCAAACATCCATGCATTTCTAGACACTCTGTTTTGAAAAATAATAATACAATCTGATCTTGAGAATGGTTGCAATGAATTTTTTAGGAGAATGCTTTTGTTTTCAATATAATGCATCTTTGAAAACAAACAACAAAAAAACCCCACATTTCTCCCTTTCACCAAAGGATTTACTAATTCCCTGTGAAAAAGTTTAAAATACGTTTGTATTTTTCTCTTCAGTTTATTTCTCACTTTTATATTGATAGTTGAGAAATCTAGTTTCTGCCTCTCCCATTCTGTCAGGATTTGAACCTCTGATTTAAATGGATAGTCATCCTTATCTTAGCATTTCCAAGTATGTGGGTGAAATGCATGGCTGCTTAGGATTTGAGAGCATACTTTAATATTGACCTCATCACCTGAACAAATTTTCAGCTCAGAATATTTTTTTCTTTCTGGAGGAGATCAAAACCCCCCTCTTCTTTAGGCTAAATTGTACTTATCCACAAAGCTGACCTAAAAAAACTGACCTCTTCCAGCCTGTTTCAATAAATAACACCATTGCGCAGATACTCTTTTCTTAGTTTGCCCAGCAATTTCAAAATTACGTACAGCAGGATGCTGGGCCCAGGCTCTTCCTCTTTTCTGTAAATTGACTAATGATTCTGGTGAGACACTAAACAAATCCCTACAGTGTAGTAGATGCTTGCAGCCACAAAGCCTTTTCTGCTCCATAAAGGATGATGTGATTCCACGCAGCCCACAGTATATGCTGTCCTGAAGTGACACTGTGGAGCCATTTGTGCACAGCAAGAAGTATGAATCTGTCTAAATGACTGTTATTAAAAGTACAATGTTGTTTTATGAAAACAGTAGTTGCACTCCACATGAAAACAGCTCCTAAGAACAGAAAAAATAAAATAAAAGCAATGGAGACTATTAATGGGGTGAAAAATACTCAGATTCTTTCTCTCTTAACTATGAAAAGCCGAATTATCCTATCACAATAAAAACATGATGCTATTTGAAATAAGTATGTAACTTCAAAATTATCTTACACCTGTAGACTAGTTTAACATCACAATTAATACTACACAGATTCTGCCTTCCTTTCTCATGTAATGTCAGTTTGTATTGAAAAAGAAACAAAACAAAAACCCCTTGAATATTTAAAATCACAACTATGAGTCTTAAACTTTGTTTTCTCATGCAAAATGGAAGCTTTGACCATACTATTCCACATAATAAATGCTCTAGTTTGGTTCTGCCAAGAGGACAATTTCCTGGAACCATACAGAGTTTGTTAGGCAGGAATTCAGTCCTACTCATCCTCCCTACTCTAATAATTAAAAGATGCTCTATTAAATGTTTGCAACCTGCATTTTGTTCCTGCCAGAAATTAATTTTCCACATTTCTCTTGTCAGTCATCACGTAAACAAACTGGTGGTCATCCACCTGGCATCCAAAATTTGTTGTTCTCAAATGAACTTGCCCCAAATTAACTTTATGGAACTGCACTTGGAATTCACTTTTTGCCAAAAATGCACTGTTTGTATTTTCTTGGAAGCAAATGCAAATTGCATAGAAATTTCTCTTAGGACTATTCAGCTTGTGCAACTAGAGACCACCTTTGTGAGATTTATCTTAATAAAAATGTATTTATAATATGAATAAACCCTTATCATATTCAAAGTACAGTACAAAAACCCAAAAGTGTAATCTCATTCTGCAGCACACACAGTATTAGTGATTCAGCTTGTTTTCTGTGGTAGAGGACTCAGAAGGCAGTGAGCAATATAAATAACCTAATCTCCCACTATCCATTGACCTTTATTTGTCCTAGTAGGAACAACTGTGTGGAGAAGAGAAAAAAAAGTGTGCATTTTCAAAGGCAGAGTATGCAAATGTAAAGAGAAAAAAGACCAATAAGATTCTGCAGGAAAAATATGCAATCAGAACTGATATTTGGAAACATCAGTCTGATCCATCATTTGTAACTGTGGACACAAATTGTTTGATTACACCACGGAAAGGTTTTGTTCCACAGAATACACTGAAGTAGACAATGCAAATTATAATGAAAGACTACAAACATTGTAATGAAACAAAATGAATGGTTACAAATTCCTAATAACAAAAATCTAGTGGCACACTATTAGAAAGGGAAAAACATTTTTTAGAATGTATGACACATAGTTGTGTCACATGATTTCACAACTTTTTCTCAATTGTTCCTGGCAAGACTATTTTTTTTTTTAAGGATTGTCCACGGTTCTGACAGCACAAATCAATGTTGTACTTGATATAACAAATTTATAAAAATAATTAATATATGTTGGTATTTATTTACACAAAATTGCAGAACAATTTAGGGTGAAAGGGACTTCTTGAGGTAACCTAGTCCTGCTGCTCAAGCAGGGTCAGCTACAGCAGGCTTTCCAAATTTTTTGTCCAAGCAAGTTTTCAGTGTCTCCAGAGACAGAGATGCCATAAAAATTCTGGGAAACGTGATCTAGTGTTTCCTGAGACTTTGATCTATTTCTGACAAAATCAGAATCACCGAATGGGCCAGTTTGAATGGAATCACAGTGGGTCATCTGGTCCAATCTCCCTGCTCCACCAGGGTGATCCTAGAGCACATGGCACAGGATTTTGTCCTGATGGTTCTTAAATAACTCCAGTGAAGGAGAGTCCACAAACTGTATAAAGATATTTTACAGTATTTCTTTGCACTGTATGTAAAAATGCACAGAAAATTGGGTGGGAAACCTTGGAACTCTGATTTCATACATGGAAATGTTGTATTTTCCTGTATATTAGAACAAGATCTAGCCATTACTGAAATTCTGTACATACAATTCCATCTTGGGAAACCTAAAAATAAATTTATCTCCTACTTTCTAAGGCTCTACAAAAATGTTTTTTTTTTCTCTTCCAATCCTGTGTTTCTTACATTAAACAGAACTCTATTTTATTGTATACTATCGTTTACCATTGGTGGAGATTCTATGGAAGAATAGACCAATAAAATCATAAGAGGCTGGTACACAACTTATATTCTGTAAACAGCTGTATAATTGTTATCTTCAAACAAGTGTGGCAATTTTAAGTGTCTGAGCTAGTCTTTCTGAACACTACAGCTGATATTCTCTCTGCTAATTTTTATGAAATGGCATAAAGGCACTTGTAGTTTTCTCATCCAGGTATTATATGTAATTTCCCACTTACTCTATGTTTTCTTTTGTTTAAATCTGCTGAAAACACAAGAATTAGTGGAAACAATACTGAATATCTTTGGCAGCCTTCCATAAGAAAGAAATAAAATAGAAAAGAGGCAGGAAGAGGATAATATGCTGACAGGCAACCTAAGTCTCATGAATCTCTTTTGTTCTCTGATGAACACGAAAACAAGATCAAGAAGAAACTCTTCTGGCATTCAGAAAAGCCATTAAAAACTCAGCCATTTTTTGTAAGGCACAGAAAGAAGAAATGATGCAAGCAATTTTTTTCAATCATTTATTAGAAAAGATAAGTACTTCAATGCAATTAGGTAATCTTTTCAAGGCAAGAGAATGGGCTTATCTTGTGCAGTGAAAGGGTACCAAGGCTTGGTATCAGCTGATGTAAGGGCTGCAGGTTTTGATATTTTGAAAGGGAGTGCTAATGTTGCAGACCCTTTTATTAACAACTGACATTTCCAGAGGTTCCACTAAGCCACTTTTCACACTGTTTTCTCATGGCTAATACAGCAAGAATCTTTGAATGCATTTCATTACAGCACTAAACTCACATTTCTCTCATCCATGTATCTTCATTTGTTTCAGGGCCTGTGATCTCTCTCACCCTTCCTTTGGTCTAAGTAGACTACTGGTAAGAAGTGTATCTGAATACTTTATGGTTATTTTTCTCTGAGATCTCTGATTCTAGCTGGTATGTTTGTATAAATGTGGTTCTGCAGATTAAAGTCTGAAAGGAAGATGAGTTTTATAAATTTTACAGTTTTAACACTGATAATTTCATAAAATACATACTTTAATAAAGAGCAGCATTTTTGAAATTATGATGGATGAACTGTGGATAACAAGCAAGACTTGTGACTCTCTAAGGGCTTCCTAGGACATGTCAGGAGACACGAGTGGAAAAGATTTCAAGTAGTTAATGCCCATTCCACTATTTAAGCACAAGGATTAAAAATTTCTATTATTCAAAAAATAAACTGCATTTATTAATATTATAAATGTTATTTCAATACAGAATCAAGTTCTTTTCAGTTATACTTCAACTGTAATATCTTACTTTTCACTTTTGCCAGAAAACTGCGAAGTGAATTTCACCAAAGATATAAACACCGTAGAATTTAAAAGTGAAGATGATGGGTTTTGCAATGTTATTATAGGTTCCCCAAGCATGCAAATACATATTGAGTAAAAAATCCCTTATCAGAGTACTTTAGAAGGTCTTGTTGTCAAGGACACATATTAAAGAAGGAAACCAGAGTCACATCCAGCTGACAGTACTGCCGATAAATCTGGAATTTATCTGTTTAAATAGCTGGAGGTAACTCTTCTGTTATGCCTTCTCATTCCACAGCAGCATCTGGCACTCTAATATACCCTAAGTCTGGGTTCTGTTTGTTTTAAACTTCATGGTACTTTTCCACTTTTAAAAAACCACTTCATATTATTCATCCTGCATTTGAACTAGAACAACCCTTGAGTTATCAAACTTAAATAGAATATTTCCCTGACTTCAAAGAAGCCACCATTTTCTCACTCTGAGAAATTACTGAGTAGAAATTGTTTTTGGTTTTGATTTCCTAGGCAAGATAATGAATCAGAATGGAAAATACCATTTAGAAAAATCTTTAAAGGAATTAATCTTTCATGCTCAATAACATGAAATAAAATGTAAATACCTGTAACAGAGAAGAAATAAAAAAAACCAGATTCTCATCAGTGGATGAGGAGGCCCGTGTTTTTCTCAGTCATTGCACATGGGAAGCATGCTGTGAGCTGCTAATTAGGAACCTGAGACTTCAAAAGCAAGTGAGAACAAGCCGATTATCAAACCAAACTTGTTTCCACCCTTTAACTGAGGATTCTCTTGATGAAAGAAGTCCAGTTTTGTTGATACAGCTGGAGGTTTTTTATCTTATTGTTAGGATTATTTCTATATATGTACAAATTCAAAGTTTAATTGATAATCTTTTGGGAATAAAAGCAGTAGTGCCATACAATTTTCAGTTTTGTGAAGGTTGTTGGTCCTTGCTGGACACCAGGTGTCCACTAAAAGTGTTTTATTACTCTCCTCATCAGCTAGACAGAGGAGAAAAAGTATAACAAAAGACCTATGGGCTGGAATAAGGACAGGGAAAGATCACTCACCAATTCCCGCCATAGGTAAAACAGACTTGATTTGGGGAAATGAATGAAATTTACAACAAATCCAATAGGAGTAGGATAAAGCAAAATAAAATCAAAATTTTAAAATGCCTTCTCCTCATACCTCCTTTCTTCCCAGGTTTAACTATATTCTCTGATTTTCTACCTTCTCTCCCACAGAGGCACAGCAAGTTATGGGATTGGAGTTTTGGTCCAGTCATCATACATTGTCTCTGCCACTCTTTCCTGCTTAGAGGGAGAGAACTCTTCCCCTGTTCCAGCTTGGGGTATCCACAGTGGGAGAGTGTTCCATGAACTTCTCCCACGTGAGTCCTTCCTGTGAGCTAAAGTTTTCCACAAACTACAGCAGTGTTGGTCCCTTCCAAAGACACAGTCCTTCAGGCATGGTGTAGTCTTGTATGGACCCCCCAGGGGGTCACAAGTCCTGCTTTAAAACCTGCTTCAGCATGGGCTCCTCTCTCCATGAGTCCCTAGATCCTGCCAGGAGCCTGATTTAATGGGTATTTGTAGATGGTCACAGTTTTCTTTGAGCATCCACCTCTTCTGGCTTGGCATCTTCCGCAGGCTGCAGGTGGATCTCTGCTCCCATGGACTTCCATTACCTGCAGGGGCACAGCTGCCTCACCATGGTTGCCTCCAAAGGCTGCAGGAGAATCTCAGCTCTGCTGGCTGAAGCACCTCTTACCCATCCTCTTCCACTGCCCTTGATGTCTGCAGAGCTGTTTATCCCACATATTTTTACTCCTCTGGCATCACTTGCACAGTTTTTGTCCTACTCTAAAACATACTATCCCAGCGTCGCCACCATTATTTCCCATGGGCTCGACCCTGGCCAGTGGTGGGTCCATCCTGGAGCAGGCTGGCATTGGCCCTGTCAACAAGGGGAAGTTTCCAGCGCCTTCTCACAGAGCCACCCCTGTAGCCCCTCTGCTACTCAAACATGACCACACAAACCCAGTACATAGGCCCATTGAAATAATGGGGCAGTACCAGGCCTTGGCTCTGGACCCCAAAGTATTAGATCTGTGCAGAACTGCAATGCTCTGTTTTGTACGGATGTAACAGCTTGTCTGAAGATAAGTTTAGCATCAGAGTACCAGGCAAATACCTCATAAGACTCTGTTTATCAGTTCTGCAACATATACTTACCAAAATATTAAAAGTATATTCTGCTACTTATGGAAAGAAAACTGAGTAGTTTCCCCACAACAATGTACGTTTCAGTAGAGTCACAGACATCTTTTCATTAAAATCCTTTCTTATGATTTTTCCTGCTGGAGCTGAGAAATTTCAGCAACAAATGTAAACAATGGTTATCTGCTGCTGTGGAATGCCATCTGTGATTGGCCCATCTTGGATGTCTACAATTAATGGCCAATCAAGGACTGAGCTCTCTCGGACAGAGACAGAGAGAGCTCCTTTGTTATCATTCTTTTCTATTCTTTTCTATTCTTAGCTAGCCTTCTGAGAACTTCCTTCTATTTCTTTTAGTAATGTTATAATGCAATGTATATATATATATCATAAAATAATAAATCAAGCCTTCTGATCATGGAATAAACCTTCTCGCCTCTCTCTCATCCTGAAAACCCTTGTGACCATGGTCACACAGCAGCATTTAGTTAATATCTATTTTTTAATCTTCATAACTTGTAAAAAAACATGTAAAAAGCAATGGAAACCAATGGAATAAATTTAGACACACATATTTGCTGAGCATTTCTGGCTTTGCAATAAAGTTACTAATTTGGTGGTCTCCTAAGTTGTCTGGCAATGTATCAGTTTCTAAATGGTAATAAATTCAAGGGTGTAATTGACTTTTCTCCGCTACACAAATCTCTAAAACTACTTCAAAGTGCTTTAGCTAGATGATAAAGCTCAAAAATGAGAAAGCTGTGCCCATCTAATAAGTTCTCAAAGGCTCATAAGGTTTATCTACAGGTTCCTAGAAAATACATGTTCAATTTTTGTGGAAATGATTTTTACTTGCATTCCCCAAGGTCAGTAAAACTCTTAGAATGCAATTGCAGAGTATAAATGCAGTACTTTGAGCAACTTTCCATTATGCTGATTCACATTTCAAAATTTACATTCCACCTTCCCAGCAAAATATGTGACAGGATATACCAGAGGTTAAGCGTGAAGTTAACTACAAAATGACAATTATGGTTATAAAAAGGAAGGCATGCATCTGATTTGTAGAGGTCAGTTCATGATTTGTGAGGGCATCTCAAGTGGCCGCTGAGGCTCTACATTGCTCCCATAGGAACACACCTTTCTGCCATATTTTTAGAGATTCTGATAAGTCTGAAACTGACGTGGATATCTTTTATACATTTAAAATTTCTTCCTCCAATTTAATTTAAAAGGATATTAATATTTACAAACTGATTTAAAAAGTCTTGACAGGAAATGTCAGCATTAACGAACTTTCTCCAAATGATGAGGGTAGTGTTCTTTCAAAAATGTAAGGACAAAAAGTTTTGTGAGAAAGTGCCTTAATTTTCCAAATAATTTTCTTCCTTAATATAATGCATCATTATAAAAATTTGTCTTTCATTGTAAAATTCAAAGAAATAGTAATTAAGCTTATGCAGGGTACAATACCAGAATGTGTTAAACCCCAAACTAACCTCATCAAATTCCTCACACTCAGAGCAAGAAAATTCCTCAGTTTCAAAGAGAACCTGCTTGTGAATATCAACTAGTCAAACTGGTTGCCAATTCCTTGATATACTATGATACAATAGCTTGGTATTTTGGTAGAGGTTTGTTTCAACAAGTAATG
>JAXCLO010000114.1:75877518-75889635 GCA_035583995.1 Arremon aurantiirostris
CCTGTGGATCAGCGAGCTGTTAACATCCTGTCTCCATTGTCTAACAATGTGCTGAGACTGATGTGCTGAAATAAAAAAGCTCATGTCACTGGTCCAGATTGTCCTGTTTTGTCCATGATTGGACTTAGTTGCCACAGCAAGTGAATTCCTCGGTAAGCGTAGAGCATTTGACAAATTCAAGTATTTTTACTTAAGAATTGGTATGGCTAAGAGCCAAATTTCAGAAGAACTAAAGGAGAAAATTCCCAGCTATGTCTCACTTTTAATAAGTTAAGCAACACTTTATGAATTATCATTTCAGTAAAAAAAATCAAATTTAGTGGCTAAAAAACACATGCAGGTATTCATGTATCAAACACACATAATCATGAATAAGTGCATGCACATGTATAAACAGAAACTTTACCTTTTCCTACCTACATGTGTGACTTCTGGAGTCAATTTTCTCATGCTTAGTCATCAGTCAAAGTAGAAAGCAGTAGAATGCAGGTAAACAGATAATATATTTGACAAAGGATTATGCTGAAATCAAATCCTTTGTATGAGCAAACGAAGAAATATCACAGAACCAATGGATATTCTGAGTCGGAGGGAAAACTTTAAATTAGCTTATTTATAATTAGCTAATTAGCCAAATTGAGGCAAGGGCTCATCACCAAAATATTTTGGTAGTGTATGCATCACTTTAAATTATTACCAAACTGGATTGATGCTTTTTGGATCAGATGCAACGCAAAATTACTTTTTTATTTGACACCATTTCCTATGGGTTATTAAAATGGACATAAGTATAGCTTCTTCTGATCTTGAAAGTTGTACAACAGAATGCCCTAGTAAATTCCACCCAAACAATCAAATATCTGACATAAACCAAAAATAAGACTATCTTTCTTTGTCATTTGATCCACAATTATTTTTAAAACACTTTGCAGAAGGAAATTTAGACTGAAAATTGTGCAGATCACTCAGACTTAGAATAGCTAGAGTGTGAAATAATAACTATTGATCTTTTATAATGTTCATTGTTTAAGCTCACTAGTCTAACAATTACAGTCAGTTAATATCCTTTCAGCTGAAGTGTTGCAGGTCTTGCTGAGATTTTAGAATGATTCATAATAAACTGAATTGAATGAATAATTAAACAGCTGTCATTACTTCCTTTATGCAGGATATTAATTGTGGTCAAAAGTCATTTAGGGCACAGCTACTAGACTATGTATGTATTAAACAGAAAGAATTGAAAAATATGCTTTGATAGCCTAATAGATATGTATGGAAAGTAATAATTGTGGAAAACCTTAAATTATTCCTATGAAAGTTTTTTGAAACAAATCATGTTATTCATGAGTCACACCGAGCCCAGATGTTCAACCAGGAATTCTATCATCTTAATATTTGCTGGAAGCACATTAGTGTTGAGCACATATATCCAGGAGATATACAGAGTGTCCTGACAATATGTTCTGAACGTATGTCTTGACATATGTGACCTATAAACCAAAATCAGGAGATCCTCTTCTGAACTGGATAATCCCAAAGGAAGAAGAACTGGTCAAGTTGTGAAAGCAAGCAGCAAATATCAACAGAAGTGATGAAGAACTTAAAGCCCTAAAAGAAGGTAGCAACACGAATAGTGGAGCAGCATCCATCAGAATGATCCAGAACTGAAGCTTTACAGAAAACTACACTTTAACAGTGTTTTAGGCCTTTTACTACTTCAATGTTTTACTTCCACTCCCCACTGTCCTATTTATATTTTAAGGCTAGATTAGAAAAAGGTTTCCCCTCCTCTAACTAACTGAGATATCAACATACACTTGAACAAAAGTTTGTCAACTTTGCGCAGAAAAAAGCCCAAACCATTTTCTTTTACTCCAAAATGTGTAGTCCTGTAGTTAGAATACTCATCTGAGTTATGAAAGACTCATCAGCTTGCATAAATGCTGTCACACAGAAAGCCAAGCTTTAAAAGGCAAGTTCTCATGCTACTCCCATGACCCACTGGGATTTCTAGATTACTGCCATAGTCTCTCCCTCTCATGTGTCTACTTTGTGCTAAAATTATTCACGGAATCCAGCAGAGATGACAGGGATGGCTGAAGGGCCTGATGGTAAGGCAATGACATGACACCAGAGCAAGGACGTAGTAAATCCTAAGTACCTGAAGCATAGACTTCAGTACTTAACTATCACTTGACTGTTCTGCAAAAGGGTTTTTCAGATATCTGTGAATTTGATTTTATCTTTTTCTATGATTCTGCATCAAATCTCAGGAATGTCTCTCAGGTTAAATTCTGTTCAAAGCAGATTAAGTTTGTGAAAAGCCGTTTTGAGCCCAACTGGTATCTAGCTTACTTGAGAATGAAGTTCACATAACTATGGAAAAGAAGATTCTAGGTCTTGAAATGTTTAGGAGGCAAGTGTGTGTGTATTTTGTATTTTTTGTCTGCTGTTATTATTTTTTTAAGAAAGCATCCACAAGGTGATCTCTCTAATCTTGACCCAAAAATAACATTTAAAATAATGGCTTTGCTTCAGATCTAGGGACGCCTCAGAATAATTCTTGCATACTTAAAGTTAAAAAGATGCTTTTTTTGGTGGATCAAACTCAAAATAGTTAAATTTCACACTTTCAGAAGAATGTAGAATGTCCTCCATAGGTAGTAGTTGCCATTATGGGAATGTGACATAGGATTTCTTTGCAAAATTATTTTCAATATATGTCAGTGTTATAGACCTTAATGCATAACTGTCTACATTTTTACTAACTAAATAAATGTTAATTATTTACCTACAGCTTTCATTTTCTTTTCAGTATAAATTAATGCAGCCTTCAAGTTTTTGTTACTTCTATAAAATGAATGTGGTTCAAATTTTGTATTACATCTTCCTTTACTAGAACACAAGATTATTGAGGTTAAGAACAGGATCTGTTTTGTAGTATGTTTAAAAATCACACAGGGTGATAAGGATGCCCACAGAAGAAGGCTAAGAGAAAAAAATATAGCATTTAAGAAAATATTAAAAAAAAATAGTAAGTGTTGACATGAATACTATTTTAAGTAAATGCTCTTCATAACTAGAAAAATTATAAAATAATTTTTAGTTTTTATTTTGAGGAAAATTACTCAAAAATACTAGACAATACTACTAATGTAAACAGAATGCTTGTGGACTTACAATTCCTTTTAAGTCAATAGAATATGAGCGGTAATTAATAAAGGTTCTATTTTAATCATTAGATACTTTTAAATTGAGATAACAGCATTAAAAATAATTCAGACCTTACATAAATTTATGCATGATATATAATTTATTATGAAATTCATTCTGTTAATAGAAAATACATGGGTATTCTGTATCCCAATGGAAATAAATCTGTTCAACAATAAAGTCTAATATGTAGGATAATTCAAAAAGAATGAATAAATGTTAAATATGCAAAATTACTCAGTCTGTGTATCCCAACTGTAAATGGAATTTTAATTTTTTTTGTGATCTTGATTATGATAATAATATAACTAAGCATATATTGTATTTGTTTTCAGAGAGTCCATCAACAGCTCATCAAAATGATCGTTTTCTGCATAGACTTGCCTTGATCCATTTTATGTGGTCCTTGAACCTTAATCTAAAATGTTAACAAGATGATTTTGTTTTCCACAGAACTTATTTATGCACAATGCAGAATCAGCTAACTAATAAAGGATTATGAGCTCACAGCATAGTTACAAATATTCCTGCTTTTTGTTTTGATTCTCCAGAAGACTGTATCCTTGAAGACAGAACAGGATAGTGTGATTTAGTGACAACCAGAAAAACTAAACCTTTTTGTTCGTCTGCAAAAACACAAATCTCTTTTTGCAAACGTTAAAAGACATTTTATGTGAGATTTAACTGAAGAATCAACCTGGATGACTTCAACACCTGGACTTTAAAATGAACTGCATAACACAAGTGTCAGTGTAACAGAGATGAGATGCAAACTACAAAGCATGACCCTGGCATGAGATCCGCTGGAAAATCAGACAACAAACAAAAGATTAAATGGTGACCAGGGGATACAAACTAAAAGTTTAAAGAATACAAAACAAGACACACAGATAGAAAATAAATTTAAATAAAAGATGCTGTAGGAAATTGAAAACTGATGCTAAATTTTATTTATATTACAAAACTTTTAGTTTTTATTTTTTCTTTTTTTTTTTTTTTTTTTTTGGAGAGGAGGTTTTGCTGTTACTGTTTTTGTTGGGTTTTTTTTGTTCTTGTCAACTAGCAATTAGTAATTTTGAATTAGCAATTGCTGTATAACTCATTATCCTGGTTTAGGGTAAATTTGGGGGAAAACCTCCAAAAGGGGGCCCCTTCAGAAAGCAAACCCGCACGTCCCCTCCCCCAACCAGTTCGGGAAGGTTTCCTCGGAGAGAAGTGGAAAGAACCTGTTTATTTAACAGGCACAGCACCCCCCAGCACACAGAATGAACAATGCCGGATGACACCACTTTTCACTGCTCTGAAAAAGATGAAAAATTCAGAAAGTCTCTCTTGGGGGTAGTCACTCTGTTATCAATCCCTCTGGCACTGGGGCAGTTCCTGCAGCCACAGGGTGCAAACTCTCAGTGTTCCCAGGTCCCAGTCCAAAATAAGGGAAAGGAGAAATAGTCCAGGAAAAATTTGGACTGCTTAGCTAAACTAACTAATGAGCAGAATCAAAAATCAACAGCAAAGCAGGAGCAAAGCAGAAGCAAGAGCAAGAGCAAAGCAAAAAGCCAAGCAAAAAGCAAAATCATCGTTATGTAGGGCCCCATCTCTGTGTCCCGCCAGCTGTGGGGGAGCAGCCGATAGCAAAACCAAAACCAAATATTCACTCTTCAGAGCCAGTCTTGAAGGCACAGAACATAATATCCAGCAGAAACAGAACACACGAATGGGAATACAAGCATCATAATGTCACCCTAGGACACTCATTAGCAATGATTAAAACCTATTCAAAAGCAACAGTTTTAATGCCACTGTATATACATTCACTCTGTGGCACAAAACCAAGGTAACTGTTTCCCCTATACATACAGAACATTAATATCTCTCTGTTGAAGAATTTCTGAATTATGATAATGCTATCAATGCCAAATTATTTCCATTTATCACTGAGTCTTCAGGGTTTATAACACTGTGCATTAGGATTGAAGATTGACCAAAAATCAGTACGCTAGACATTACATCAAATGTAAACGTGTAACCTTACAATCAAAAGGACAGATTTTAAGAAAACATGACAATGAGTAAAGCTGTACACATTCAAATTTTTTGTGTGTTATTCAAATCTAGTATTTTGCAACTGTGAAGATTTCTCATTACTGTGCACTAGTTTATAGAATTTTTAGTTACACATTTCCCTTTAACAAACTGTGTTGCAGAAATAAGCTTGTTTATATCATGCAGAATCATAGTCATGTCATGCAAGAAACAGTTCTTGCCTTCATTAGGCAATATTCATTTATTCCTAGAACAAAAAAAACAAATCCAAAATTTAGACTAATAAAAAAACCCTCTGTTGCATTTTAAAAACCACAAATCTTAATACTAAAATTGCGTAAGTGTGGTGTTTTCATTGCACTACACAGCGTGATGTCCCTACTAGAACACGAGAAGTGAGAATGCAGACACCAGTTCAGCATAATGGAAATGTTGCATCAGAGAAGCTATGTGATCATTGAAAGAGCAAAGTCATCTCACTTTTTGCTTCTCTTGTGAAGCCAGAAGGAAGGTAAGAACAAGAAATCAATAACAGGCTATTTAAATATAAATGAAGGTACATATCCCAGTTTTGCATCTACAGTGAGTGGTGCAAGAATAGAACATTTAGAAAAGAGTCCACCAGCATAGCATTTGTCTTTAGGACATGAAGAGCTGATGAAGTTTCAGGCGACTAATTGAAAGTCTTATAAATACTGTCCTGAAAGCTCCATGTGTAAAACAGATTAAGTACTGTATTATAGAAGTACATTATCAGCTTCACAGCTGCAGTTGCAATGAGGGATTTTTTCACAACTACCACAGATTTTTTTACATAGCTCCTCACAAGTGCTTGCTAAGAGCTACGAAAGCTTTTGGTTGACATAAAACAAGCCTAACTGCTTGGATAACCTGGAGATCATGAAAAATTATCACTTGCTAGGAGTGTGAAAGAAAGATGGAAAAAGAGGTTTCGTGTTCTAAATATTTTTGGTGATTAACATAGCTATCTTTCACTTCTGCTAAAATATAACCTTCTGTATTTAATTCTAGAGCCTCAATAACCCTTTTTCTTTTCTGCTCACTTCCTACCAAACCTTTAAAATTTACTGAATCCACTTGAGAACAGTCAAGTCCTCCAATGCATATACACGTGCTTCAAACAATTTTCCATCCTCACACAAACATCTAGAAAATATGAGGAGTTTTGAATGACTGATTTACTTCACTGCTTTTTTGAAAAAGCAGCAAGTCAATAGTGAGATGTTGATAAGCTATAAGTGAAGTCATTTTTGGTACTCTCATCCCTGGAATCTAACTCTTATCTCTCCAAGTGATTTTTTATAAATGTCCAAAAGCAATTGCTTTCCTTGGTTAGAAGACTGTTATTCATTACCTTTCTCTAAAACAAAACCATGAAAAATCAGCAGAGCTCTTCAGGTTAGCAGTACCATTCATCCCTATCAAAATATGCAGTTAACTGAACACACCATGTTACATCTGAAGAGACTGTCAGATCGAATGAAAACATTCATCTAAATAACCATCACAGTCTGCTGCCAGCCCTAGGATGGCATAGACTCAAACTTGCATGGAGAAGGATCAAGTTCCACAACATACATTTTAAACTCTATGTCTACCCACTTATGTATTTTTCCAATGAGTCCTAACAGATGGAAATCTCATTTGAAAATGCTTCAACATTAAGAGAAAGTTTCCCAAATGCTGACCGTGTAAACAGCAAATTGATCAATGCCAAAATTTTGCACTGGAATAAAAAAGTTTGAAGTACTGAAAAATAGAAGTAGAAAGTAGAAGGAAAAAAAAAACATGTTTTCAAAAAGGATAAAAATTTCTAAAAAACTTTATTTTACTCAAAATAATATTTTAGTTTAAATCTTGGCAAGAAAAATTGACCAACTCTAATCTCCTGAAAAGTTTTGTTTCATATGATTTTTCACATAATCAAAGAGGTCTTCCAGCAAAGCAGGTTTTTTTTGGCATGGTTCTTTGCCTGTCCAGTTGAGGAGGGGAAGTAGTAGCAGAGCTTGGTTAGCACCACTTGTCCAGCAAAGGTCAACATCTAAGTAATGGGCACTGAAAACTTCAAGAAGCATAGATACTCCTCCTCACACTATTTCAACATGTCTAAAGGACAATTAATTGGGTAGAAGATACAGGCCTTAGATGATAAATGTGAGCTAGATTATGAGTTGATATCACAAGCATCAGAAGAGGAGAAAGATACCTTTCAACTGCCACTATAAAGAAACATTTTTACATGCACTGAGTTGGTGGGGACCTCACCTAAGGCCTTGGAAAATATCTCAGTTTCATGTCAGTGGATGACAGCCAAAATTCCTCTAGCAGTATCAGATCAGTAATCTTTCTTTAGCAATAAGAATTTTGAAAATACAGTCATTAAAGATACTCTTCTTCTGAGAAAATATTGCTTTTATGAACAAAAGCACTGTCTTAATAATCACTCTGTCATAGCCACAACCATCTGTCCAAACATATAAACTGAAAATAAATCTGTTAGATAGCGGTGCTTGTCTTGTTTTTCTCCATCCTCCAGTATACACAAAGAAGGTTAGTGAAAACATGCTGCGATATGAGAGTCACTGGAGCCATTGCAAAGTTTGCTATTGCTGGGAGTTCAGGAGCCCTAAAAAGAGTTACCTTTTTTATTTCTAAAGCCATATTACAGTATGAGGAATTTTTAGGATCACCATACTTTTAAGAATTAGTATAAAAGTTAGTTCAGGCACATTTTAAGCATGCATAAATGGAATAAGAAAAACAACGACTGACAAATAAATTCGGTTATAATCCGTGGAAAGAGAATTATAGTCATGTTTTATTATTTATAAAGTTTACTACACCTCAGAAAACAAACAAAACAATGAATTATATTTTATAAAAGCACCATCAGTCAGCAATAAGACCTAGGCCTCCCGAATTCCAAGATAATACGTTATCAATAGGAACTGATTCTCACTATGTGTTGAAATGGTGCATAGCAGTTTAATATTCTGAAAAAGAAAAGAAACAAGTATTTTTCTGATGTAATATCAATTATGACAATGACACAGTGACATTGTCCACACTTATAGCAAAAAAAAATCATTCAAAGCAGTTCAGTGGCAGATTCTCAATTAATGTAATATTTTATCTCCCTTCAGACCAAGCTGCATCTCTAACAATGTAGTTGCACATTTTTATTCACAACTACAAAAAGAGTCAGGCTTTCCTCCAAAACTTAATGCCTTAATGCATAAATCAAAATAAACTATACAAATCCTGAATAAGATATTTTGGGAAAAAAAAAAAAATTGATTTATTGTGTCTGAAATTACACTCAGTAGTCCTTGGCAAACAATGAATAATTATTTAGGGTACTCATCCCAAAACACTGAAACTTGAAATATCTACATATAGTCAGTTAGGTTTAATTCTGGTTTTCATCTGCTGAAATCTTAGATATTTGCATCATTTTCTTGTCAATCCTTCATGGATTTTGGGAACTTCATGGACACGAAATTATTTTTATTAGCAGCCCATCAGGCAGTATTTGTTGTGTTTACCTTGCACTGATTATTTCTGTAAAAGAACTAATGGTGATATGATGGATCAATTTTTTTCTCTTTCACTCTTTTGATCAACATGCCAGAGGCAGGAGCTTTAACTGGTATATTTTAATAGCTTTAAATAAGTATTTGTCATGTCACTATGTTTCTGGAGCTTTATTTTTTTATGATGAAAGATAGTATGTTTCATTCTTCTTTCCTTGCAAATCCATCAAAAGATTAACTCTAATTTGTCCTTTGTTCATCTCTGTTCATATAAAAATACATATATAAATAAGTATAAAAAATATATTCATATATAAATGCAAAACCTGCAAGAATAAAAGAGGCAGAAACCGATGACCATACCAAGTAAATGGTAAAGCTGCCAAAATGAATTTAACCTCAAATGTTGTGAAAAATAAAGAAGATCTAGAAATAATTTTTCCTTCCATCCATCTTCTAGTTTATACAGAAAATAATAACATGCTCTGCTAGGCTCTTGCAGGAATCCTACTGGAAATAAAATGTTATATTTTTTAATGAGAATTTACAAGACTTATGACATCAATCACTTGCAGGCAAAATTTACTAACAGTCTGCTATTTGAATAGTTTGATTTTTAGCTATACTTACATGGTCTTAGTTTTCCTTATCCTGAGCTGGCTGATAGATCTCAGCCTTGGTTCAGTCAGTTTTCCTATTAAATCACACAAGCCACAGTCTGAGGGCTCGCCCTTAACCAGTTAGCACCCTACACTGTCAGCTTTTAAGAACACTTCTTAACTATCTAAACGCAGAACCTTGAGTTTTAGCTTAGATTTCTTTTTTTAAGCATTTTTGTATGATTTTTCTTTGAAGAAAATAGAAGATGCTCTTAGACAGAAGGGAGCAAGGGCAGCCTATGAGTCAGTCTTCGTATGGAAACAGGCAAATCCAACCCTGACCTTTTGAAACCATAATGAGCTGCTTAGCTCTACTCAGTCTACATCTGACTATATTTTCAATTATTCCCTCTAAACTTTTCCCTGATACTTGACTTCATTCCTCTCTATAATAGTTTCACCCCTTCATTGAAAGTGTTGAGAAGGGAAGTGGTTGAGTCACCATTCCTGCAGGTGCTTAAAATACATGTAGATGCAGCACTTAAACATGTAGTTTAGTTTTGGACTGACAGTGCTGAGTCAATGGTTGGACTTAAGGGTGATCTCAAAGATATTTTCCAAACTAAAGAATCTTCTGATTCTAATTTTATGGTAATAGCTTCACTCTTTGTATGTTTTAGTAAATAAAATAATGTAATAAGCATGAAGTAGTCAGATGTAACGATGATCAGGATAATGTTAAAACATAAATAAAGAGGAAGTATTGTTCAGCCTCTATTTGGGATACTGAACACTTGCCAACATAAGCCATTCATATTTTTATAAACACATGTAAAACAGACCTTTCATCCACCACTGCTATACATACCATGAAAAATAAAACCCCTCCTTACAGACCTGATGTACTAAAAAACTCACAGACAGCAGTTAACAAACTCGAGTTGAAATCTCAAACAGCAGAGGAAAAAGAGTAATTTGGAATTCTGCACCAGTTTATATTTTAACTGACCCCTTTAGATGAGAGAAACACTAGAAAAACACAGTACCAAAATATTTTTGAGAAAGAACTGTGCCTCAGAGAGGGTTGGACTACATTATTCATCAGTGAATCCTGCATCAAATATTAGACAAGCTTAAATATGAAGCAGTTTTATTAGTTAAGTCAATTAAGCCAAATGAAATTTTCTTGTACGCAAGATTATGAAGAGATTTGAGATTCTTAAAACAATAGAGAATATTTTGAGTAAAAGCAATAAGATTGTAAAAGACATTTTATTTTTATTCAATGTTATGAAAGATTCTGTGCAGTATCTCTGACAAGGTGAACACTCAGAATTCAAACAAAGGGAGGTAAGAACTTCACAACCCCTTAACCTTGTAAAAGGAGAAAGTTAAAAAGAAGGAATTGAAAATCAAAGAGCTATTAAAAATAATCCTGACAGAATTAAACTAGATTTCTGCTGTGATTTAAACAGAGACTTGAAGAAACAGCAGATCAGGACTCTTAAAACAAAAAAAGGTCTAAAGAGAGGAAATGTGTATAACCAGGGACTGATATTAGAAACTCTAAATTTTTCACACTTTCCTTGAGAAATCTGATAGTATCACAATAGGTAAAATTTCATAATCCTAAATCAAGAGGGAATTATAAGCAACAGAATACTTGGAACTTAAATGGTTTTACCACAAATAAAACAGGGACTGGATGAGAAGGGCTTAGGGGTGCTGGTGGATGAAAGGCAGAACATGAGTCTGAGGTGCTCTTGCTCCCAGGAAGCCAACCATACACATCTCAGAAGAGTGGCCAGAGGGTGGAAGGAAGTGATTCTCCCCCCTACTCCACTCTGGTGAGATTCCACGTAGAGCAGTGTGCCCAGTTATGAGGCCCTTAACACAAGGAAGATATGGACATTTTGGAGGGGATTCAGATGCAGGCCACAAAAATGATCAGAGGGCTGGAGAGCCTCTTATTTGAGGACAGGCTGGGAGAGATGGGGTTGTTTAGCCTGGAGAAAGAAAAGGCCCCAGGGAGACCTCATTGTGGCCTTTCAGTTCTTGAAGGAGCCCTACAAAAAAGATGGGGACAAACTTTTGAGCAGGGTTTGTTGCAATATGGACAGAAGGTAATGGCTTGAAACTGAAGGAAGACAGATGTAGATTAGGTATAAGAATGAAAGTTTTTTATGATGAGGATGTTGAAATGCTGGAACAGATTTCCCAGAGGGATGGTCAATGCCCAATCTCTGGATATGTACAAGGCTGGGTTGGACGGAGCCCTGAGCAACCTGATCTAATTGAAGATGTCCCTGCTGATTGCAGGATGGGGTGGCACTGGACAGTCCTTAAGGTGCCTTCCAACACAAATCATTCTATGATTCTATGACTGGGCTGAAGGGATGGAGTTCTGGGGTTGACTTTCTTCACAGCAATCTCTCCACTCTGCATTTGTGGTCAATAGGCTGCTGGTAACATATCAGTGTTCCAGTTATTGCTGAGCTGTGCTTGCTCTTCCTCACCTGCTTGAAGTGAGTAGCTGGGGATACGCAGGATGTTGGAAGGGGGCATCACGGGGGTGGCTGATCGCTGACCAGAGGCATGGTGTGCACACTGCAACTCATCGTCTGCCCAGGCCGGCCCCAGCGCAGGGCACGGCTGAGCCCCTGAGCCCCGGGGAAAGCCTGGGCAAGGGAGGGCAAAACGCTGCCCGG
>JAXCLO010000114.1:75898680-75910319 GCA_035583995.1 Arremon aurantiirostris
CGACGAGTTTAAAAAAAGACTGGATGTGGCACTTGGTGCCATGATCTAGTTGAGGTGTTAGAGCATGAGTTGGACTCGATGATCTTAAAGGTCTCTTCCAACCTAGAATTTCTGTGATTCTGTGATTCTGTCTTCAACTTTTTCTTAAACCAGGCTAACCAGGATGACTTCCAGCTACTGAAGCAGCACAAGATTAAAATGCTGACACATTAACACATCTGTATAATTCTTTATGTTCTTGTTAGTGAATCACTTTTAAAGATTATGATTTAATTTTGTTAGGAGCTCCTCTTCACCAAACTTGCTTTTATTGTCTCCTCTCTAATAAATCTTAAAATCCATAGAAAATGGAAGTCATAAGAGGCAAAGAAAGATAAAGATCTGTGATACTCATGCTAGGACAAGTTTCTCTTATAACAAAAGCACTTCAGAAATATCCACTGGTGCCATACATCCTGTGATGCTTTGCTCTCCACTCCACATGCCATGATCTCAACCTGAGCTTTATTTCCCATAAGTCTACCTAAGTGTAAACCACCAGTTCCAGTGGCTACCATGGATGTGTCTAATCTTTTTGGCTGTAGCTCTCATTGTGCATTTGGAGGAGACAGATAGCAACCCAAGAGCCAAGAGCTAATGTCAGCAACACAAGTACCTAACAGTAGCGCTGGTCAATGGTTTGACTCAAGCTAAGTTTGGAAGAAATCAACATCTATAGTCAGTAGGCAAATATGACTTTAAGTCACTTGTTTTATCCTATAAATACTGGACAGCCCAGGGCCTGCTGAGCTCTCCTGCATGGCAGTGGGCTATGTGCCAGGATCTCCCCTTGGGTAGAGAAGCTTCTCAAGGTTACTTCTTTAGATTGAAGATTCCTTAACACAGCAGATCCTTGGCGTGTAATTCATATTGAAATCTTTGCTGACATGTATGATTTATTGTGCGTATATAATACATTGCACATAAAGCACTGACCAACTTTGGGACTAAATCTGGATCCAGCTGCACCTAAATTCCACTCTTAGGAAGAGTTAAGAACATAAGGATGTCCTTTCTGAAACTCAGAACTCTGTAGGAGGGTTTCCCTGACAGTTTTGCCTGACCCGGTTCTCTATGCAATAAATAGCCAAGAGTACCTTGTTATCAAATCTTGTTCAACCACTGTACTATTCACTGTCAAAATTTGTTAAATTGCTGGTTTCTATCAATGAACATATTGCTACTTATCTCTTAAGAATGAAGTGTGTCACTCCATCCACCACACACCCCCAAAGGCCAATTTAATGATGCATAAGATGTATATTAACCATTTTGATTTTCTTCAGTTGGAGATAATGAACTCTCTTCCAGTTAATGACTGCTGGCACTTCTATGCCTTGTAATCCCTAGCTTCAAGAAGCCATCTCATTATCTGTTATGGAACACAAATGCTTGAAAAACAGCAGCTTTTATTCTTACAGCACGTGTGAAGAATAATTAAAACAGATTCTTTAACCACTCCAGCATTACTTTAAGGAAGAGCTATTATTAGTAATCCCAGGCAAGAGATGCAGGGTTTATCCCATGATTAAGTCAGATTTATTGGACAGAGGGTAAGTGACATTATAATTTAAGAGATGAATTTTAAGTAATGTCTGCATTGAAAACCCCTGAACATAAAATAACCCCAAGGGCATAACATAAGGGGAATAATAAAAGCATATATTCACAGCAACACATATAAGCTCATTTTCTGCTGCATTGCATTATTGGCTGACTGTAGCTGAAACACTGCAAGAAATTTGAGTGTTCATTGAGATATTCTATCTGCCTTTTGTGTGATACAAAAATGGCACTGTTACCTTCTAACACTTTTTTGTAATCTAGATTTTCTGCTGATCTGAAAGGTTTCTGAAGTGAAAAAATTTTGCTGCTTCCATTTGTTATAGAGGATGTAATTCCCTGATGATTGCAATTTCATATTTTACAGATATCATTGTAGTCAATATGAAAAACTAGAATATTTTGGGGACACTTCAGCACAAAATTATTACTCCACAAAGATCCCACATACACTTTAAAGGCTCTACAAAGCAACTGCTAGGCCAACTTTGCCTACCTGTGGCTAAGGGATCATCTTTTCAGTGATCTCAGTAATTTCTGTGAATGAGGTTTATAAGTCTGACATGCTTCCTCCAGAGAACTATTAACACTGTTCAACATAAAATTTAGAGGATGAAGGAAAAGTATAATTTAAGATGCCTTATGCTGTAAGGGTGAGTGGGGCACCAGGACCTCAGGCTATGCAGTGAAAACCAGATTCTCTGATAATAAGAAATATTTTAAAAATCTACAGTAATACAGTCATGATAGAAAGTTTGGCTGTTTCAGTGCTTTTTTGGCCAAAATCAAATATTCTACATCTTGAGGTTTCATACAGTTACATTATTTTTTTCTGATGTTACAATTCAGGATTATCAGACTTAGGGTTTCAGCAGAAAATGCAGAGTCTCAAAACCAGAGTGTTTTCTGTAGCAATAATAACTACGTTAACACATCTTTTACTGGAAGTCTACCTTCTTGATTTTCCTTTTAAATGCCATGCACTTGCAAAGCGTTCAGCCTACAGTCAGTGACATATTCAAATGTCAGGATTTGCCACTAGGTAAGAGTTTCCACGGGCTGACAGATCAAAGCTGCTCTAAGAATAGTTTAATAGTTTTCTCTGGAGACTAAACTGCATCATTTAGTTCTATAACTTAATAGGTAATGCCTGGTAAGGCTTGGCCTTGAGGTTCTTGAATCTCTAGTTCCTCAGTATTCCAAATTAGGGAAAGTTGAAAACTCACCAAAAATTTTGAGAGATTGCTAAGCCAGCAATTCCATTGTTCCCTGAATTAAAAATACTTCTTTGAGAAAAAATGATTTTTTTTTTATCTGATACTACAGACTGAAGAAAGAAATACAGGATAGGTATCCAAAAGTAAGTTTATAAAGCAACTTGGTGCTTGTAATACCCTTGACTACCAGAGATAGAACTTGTAATTTGAAGATGAGACAGATGCTTTTGAAATGTTATGTTCAGAATCTTAACATCCTTTAGTAATGCAAAGTAATTCTTCCTTCACTGATCACTTTTACATATGGGAATTTATCCTTGCCACAACTACAAAGCTTTTAGTACTTCATGGATGAGCACACAGCACTACTGACACAGTTCTTGCAATGAATTATCCAAAAGAAGTCATCACAAAGTGCTGTTGGATAGCTATTAATATTACATATCCTTCTTTACCCATTTTCTCCAGGCACATTCTATGTGGTTCTCCCAAATAGTTCACATTTTTACTCATACAAAAAACCTCTCAAAAACTTTTCTCAGTTCTTTAAAAAAAAGTTACATTTTATCCTTTCCTGCTAAAGCTTTAAAACTTAGTTTTATCTCTCGTAGGTGCCACTTGTATTAATTTTGTACTTTTTCAGGGTAATTTACAGAATAAAATTTACAATAACCTTTCATTGAAGTAGTAAGCTTTGCAGTCTGCAGGAGATCATAGCACACTGTGCTGGAAAACAGGAAAGGCAGAGATATTTCCTACTCAACCAGGAATAAAAAACCAAGAAATCCAACCCTATTTAATGTGGACCATGCATATTATAGCATTAGTACCCCCTATTTTCCTTTAAAAATGGTTGAGTTTTCCATGCATAGATTCAACAGGTATTAGCTTCTTTTTCCTCTAAATACCTTATCCCATATATATGAGCAAATATTTCTGTTTAGGGACTAGCAGTGTAATGACCAAAAATATGTGTGCATCAAAGGAATGGAGTGAAAGCAGTCTCATTTCAGACACTCATTTCTAATAGTGGCTCCTGAGTCCCAGGCAGAGCAACCTCTTACTCCACTGTTGCTGAGAAGGGCTCTAAGAGGTGACAACTTCAGTGTAATGTCACAGTTCTGCCGGTCAACTGCAACTGTACAATCAATTTTGTCACACAAAATTGAGATAAAAAACAAAGTCACAAACACATAAAGACTCTATTAACCATATAATCTACATGCAGATTTATTTTAAGTTTTTTCTTTTGAATTTTTAACTCATCTTCAGGCTCCTTGGAATTCTCCTAAATTGCAATTAAAACGCTTTCTCAGATCCCATCCAGTAGCTGAGAAATGTTCCCAAGACACCGAGGCCAGTGAATATTTAATTTTAAAAGCATTTTTATTTCTAGAAGGTTACATCCAGATTCATCTAAGAGGACCATTGTGCTGATGCCTTTTAAAATCATAACTTCCCATAACCAGCTGTGTAAGCATATACCATTGTAGTTAGCAAAATTTTCAAGAGATATATGAAAAATGAAATAGAAATTATTTGAATATATTATTAATATTATCATAGGAATACATTTGAATATGTAGGTCACGATTCTGAAATGCCATGAACATGTTACAGGAACAAATATCTCTTAATAAATGTAAGATTATTCCACAGTTAATACTTATAAATGCTATCACAGAACTTCAAAACACATAAATATGCTAAAAATACTTCACAAGAAACATTGTGGTCGCAACCACTCCAATCCCCCAAAACATATAAGGAAAAAAATGTGTGAAGACTTACTCAAAATTGGTCTATATTTCACTCCTTTGAATGAAAAATTGTGATTTTTCTCCTGTGAAAATGCTGTGATCTAGATCCCTGTACAAATATTTAGTCTGAAAATTATTTATTCTTTACGTTTACAAAACATAACACCTTAATGATATATTAACAATATGGCATAGCATTGTGCAAAATTGTTTTGGAATTTTTCATCTTAAAAGACTAGAATTTATTAATGAATACGCCTGCTAAAATGCAAAGAATTTGGTTTGAATTTTTAAGCATAGTTCATAGTGTGACCCTGAAATTAGCTCAGTCGGTCAGAGCATGGTGCTGATAATGCCAAAATCATGGCTTTGATTCCCTTAAGGGACATTCAGTTCTTCTTTTTAATAGAGTAAAGTAATAAAAAAGACCACAGCATAAAAAAAAGGAAACATGCAAAAAAAAAAAAAAAAAAGGAAATAAAACCCCTTTTTGCTTTCATTTTCATAAGGATTACAAAATGAAAAAGAAAAAAAAAAAGGAAAAAAACCCCCGCTGGTGTGAAGCACCAGGGTTGGTGACTGCCAATCTTACCACACACAGCAAACAGGATGTAGTTGGCTAAATATATATTCCCCTGACCATCTTCCATATCTGTTTTTTACAAAAACACAATAAGCATATATGTCTATTAGGACATGACAGTGTTCATTTGGGATTTTTTTCTGCTGACCTGAATCACTAATTTTATTCTTGACTTTTTAATTTTATTCTTATTCTTAAAAAACTCTAGCTCCATTTAGGTGCAGAGGAGAGTCTGGTGCACTGTAGTAAGAGTTTGTATCTAAAGAAGCATTGGGCAAACACCTCTGAAATAATTCCAATTTTAGCAGTTTTAATACATAATTTAGCATTAAGTATCTTCATCCAAATTCTCAATTAACAGTGCTGTGCCTAAAAGCTGTATCCTTTAGTATATAAGCAAAATTTAGTGAAGACTGAGCATTCATACTAGAACTATTTAAGGACAGAGCGCTAGATCAGCTGCTTACTAAAGAACAAATTGTAACTTTGAAACACAAAACTAAAGAAAAAACTTTGTAACATAGACAAGCAATTCTCAAAGCTTTTACTAAAATCATGCAAAAAACACTGAACAGATAATAGTAAGGACTTTGTGATAGTTAACAATCTTGCTCATCTCAATACATTAATTCAAGCATCTGATCCCATAAGCACTGGCCTATGAGACCATCTTAACTCTACCAGAAGCCTTAGACCTGTGAAGTGTTTCTATTTCTCATACGGAAAATTCATATGCCATGGACTCTGCTCTAAGGAATAGCATTCTCTGTTCACAGAAAATAGAAATTTCCAAACAGATCCCTGTAAAATGTTTTTTCTAATACTCCTGTGAGCCATGTGTAAACTTGAATTAACACATGCATGCTGTTCACAGCACATGGAGGAGTAAGAGCATACAGCCTTAATGAAATTGTTAGGAAATCATTTGAATCATCTGGGGAATTTGAAATAACTGCCTCCATGAAATTTGTAAATTTCAGTGTTAATTCTATGAAATTAATAAAACCTGCACAGAAAATTTTGCTGAAGTAAGCACTTTAGACTCTAAACATTACAAATCCAAACATTTACATAAGTAAAAACAAAGTGTTCTATTGTTATTCAAACCAATTTTGTTTTATTGAACTACTTTTTGTACTATCAGTGAGTGAAATGTCTGGATTTTTTTCTCCCTTAACCATAGAACATGATGGAAACCAGAATAACACTGTGAAAATCTGCATAGTCGACTTCAATTGGTATTTATTCCCAGTATTTCAAGGAGGTAAAAGTTAGGATAGACGTAAAACTTGAAAAAGCAACAAATTTTTTCCATTCCTCATGTGATTTTTACTATCCAGTCTGTTTTAAATCTGCAACCAACTTCTGATAGAATACTTTGTGCTGTCAGAATCTATAAAAAGAAAATAATAATAATAAAAGAAGACCACTAATGCTGTATCATAAAATTGGGACTTTTTAATTCAGTGTCTGCAGTACAAAACAGCATCCTACTTTATGTGTGAAGCTCAAATATGGTTACTAACTAACATCTGAATTAAAAAACATCTGAATTACTTTCTGATTTGCATGAATTCACATCAGTTTGTTACACTCAAAGCATTTTCAAGAGCAAGTTCTTCTGCAGCACAGACACAATGCTAAGGGTTTCTTCTTTGTCATGTTTTGCATAATTTTAAATATATTAATGTGATCTGCCTTACTGTTTTTACTCCCAATGGTTTGCAACTCCACAATGCAGTCAGATTTACTAAAGTCTGTGTTGCTTATGTTGTTTACTTGCCCTTTATTCACATTTTTATCCCTAAAACTGGTTTTGCCCAGCTTCCAAGGCAACATTCTGCTGCTGAACAACTGCTGGGCATTTACCAGTTTTTTGTAGCCCTGTGCCTATCACTCTCACCTGTACATTGTAGGCTTCTGCTGTCATCCCATAGCTGTATCCCTATGCTCTGCATTTTGCTCTTAGGTTTAATTATTTTATGCAGAAAAATAACTTGTTATTGTGGCCTAGTAGTTACTAACATGTAATAGCAATTACTGTTATTTCACACAGCAGTACAAGGCTAAACAAAATATCACACCAAGAGAGACAGAGGTTGCCTGGCCATTGCACAGCTGGTGTTACAGATAAACAAGCTGAAACAGGTCCATGAACAGGCCAATCCCAGGTAAAGCCTGGCAGGTCTGAAGGCTGACGTGATCAGTGTAACTGGCACCAAGCCTTTTACCAGCAATGGCAACAACATAATTCCTAAGCCGGACAGGGCTGCACTGCGAATAAACAAAACCTTCTGGGAGCAGGGAAAATCCAAGCCTATGGAGTTCATTCTTCTGCTAACAAAGACCTAAGCAGGTGTGGATGCAAATGCAAGGTCTTTGATTCATTTTGTCTGCTAGAAAAGGGATATTGTACCAATAAATAAATGTAAATATGCCAATGCAACAACTCTCAAAGAAGGGCAGAGATGATAAATGTCAAGAGTGAGAGGTGTTGTGTATCTGTAAATTATTCACACAATAGGTACTGTTTGGATAAGGCACAGGCTGCTTTATGACACCCTGAAATCTCTCAAAGTCCCGGTCTGTTGTCCATGAAGCAGAAGCAGAATCAATTAAAGGCTGCCAAATAGCGATTAGAGAGCCCAAATAAAATTATCATTAGGATGTTTTTCTTTCCTCCTCTGAATAGCTTTTCAAGATCATTTGGTCCTCTGCCCTGACAATGGATTTAGGGTTAAGAAATACACTTAGAATAGAACTAACTTGCTAAAGTACGCAACTCAAGTTATTGTTTTGAGATTTGAGTTAGATATGATTGTCAGTAATGGATTTTAGCCACTGTATAGGATGAAATGTTTAGTGATTTCGCCTCCCCCTTACACACACACTCATCAGAGAATAGCACTTAAGAGGTTAACATGTACCTGTACTGAGAAAAAAAAACAAAATATGAAAAAAAATTTCTAATCCGTTATTTATATAACCGTACTGTTGTCAAACCAACATTTTTAGTGAAATTACACATCATCACCCAAAATTCACAGATGTCCTGTGTCAGCTTAACACCTTTGAGTTTAGTGTGCGACTGTTGCCAATTTAGGGACTCTAAACATGGGCAGGGGGCCTAATTTAGATAGACTACATTGTTGATTCTGAACAGGGTGCAAGGTGGAAGCTTTTCCAAAAATTAAATACACAGATTCTCAAAAGTTAACACTATAGATACGCTTTAAAACACCAAAAAAAGAAAAAAAAACCAGTTTGTTGGCTACAAGTTACTTAGTTCTCTTAAAATTAGTATGTCACCCTTTATTTGTTAAATAATTTTCTTGCATCTCATAATAATTAGGCCAGATGATCAATCTTTCTCTCCTTTTTGAGTTGGTGGGTTTTCTGAGTCAGTGGTCCATGAGTCAGTAGTTGCAATCTCTCACTGCCAGATTCCAGAGGCCATGAAATGGCACCTATCCCTTGCATTAGACAGGAGTGACCCTCTGTCACAACCACTTTGTCATTCTCTGTAAGTCCCTGGGCAAATTGCTAACTGTTTCTGACTCTCACGATGTCAGCATCAATATCTTTTTCAGTTAATTTTCTCAATGAATTTATCTGCTTAACTCATCACTCCTGAAGTCCTCTATGAAAATCACCATCATTTTTTGTATTGTCTAGTCTTCTGGAAGTGAATTCATTTCAATAGAGATGCTATGTATATCACAGGCAGCAGTTCAAGAATTTTGTTTCTAATTTTTCTTTGGTGTGTATTTTTTGTAAATGTATTGGTCAATGTGTCTTAAAGAACTGTTGGCCTTGGTATTCATGCAAGTTAAATCTACAGGTGGAAGTACCATATCAGACCCTCTATGCAATCTATGAGGGATAAGTAAACACACTTTACACGTAAATGTATTGATACTCTAAATAAAATATTAAACTAATAAATGATCAATATATTAAAAAAGTTGCGTGTTACCTTTACAAAAAATTCATCAAATTTTCAAACTATTTTTCTTAACAACAAGACTAGAAATCTCCTATATAGAGATTTCATTGTATTTAACCTTCCCTGTTGTTATGATCCCCAACCTCACGCCCCTCAAGATGTGGGTATTACTGTGGTGAGTTGTCAATATTCTGACTTCTTCACTGGTGTGGGCATGCTCATACAGCCCGCTGTTGGCAAATAGACTGAAAGCAACCTGGGCAGGATTAGAACAAGTGTACACAGTATGTGCATACAGATCAAATACACGAAGCTCAGCAGTGTGCCTGCCCAAAACTGATCGCATTAAATATCATGGCTGGGAACCAAGTGACTCTGGAGGTGTTAATGGGCAAGAAAGACATCAGCCAGAGTAAATGGTAAATAGGAAAATTCTCCCATATTTTGGAAATAACTGAAAAGTTCACCAGAGAAATACAGATGAAACAAGATTTTGTAACTAAAGAGAGGAAGATACCTTAGAGCATCAGCGCCCATCCTTGCTGGCACTATAACTTCTGCACTATAACATCCTAAAGAGGATGAGTTCCCCATGGGAAGCCATGAACAGCTAGTATTCATACTGTGCCCAAGAATGGTTAAAATTTTGGGCATTCTGTTGCAGAGAGATGATTATCAACAATTTATAAATGCTTAAGATTCTGCCTTGTCTGTTGTACAACATATATTAATCCCAAATGGATAAATCAAATATAGATGATTAACACAAGCCCATAATAAACATATCAATAACTTTGATTCTAGTATAAGACTAATCTAAGTGAACTAAGCTGTTTTCCCCTTGTAATAATTGACAAATTTGGTAAATTGATAGCAAATATTATTCCTTCCTCATCCTATGGACTAATTTTATGTACTCTGGAACATGCACTGTACCTGGTTTTAGTTCTGCTGGTCTGCAATTCTGTGTTATACCTGAACTGAATGTATATGACATGTTTTACATATGCTAAATAGCTATTCTGTGTTTCCTTTGTTAGTTCTGAAACCAGTTTTCCCAGTTCGGCATTCTATGTGTTTAGTGGTCAGTAATTGACAACTGACCATTTATTTGCTCAGAGCTCTTGACCTGCGGTTTCACCATGCACCCACATGTTCTTTCTATCAGCCCACACCCATAAGCCTCTAAATTGCATTTTTATTTTATCATCATCTACAGTCCATTCCATACATAAGAACTATCTACCATTGCTACCTATTACAGCCTCCTGGTGGAGTCACAGCCCCAACACCAGCTATTAGCAGTGCCAAGCGCCTGCTTTCTGTTTTTGTCTTTCTGTACTGCATACGGTATCCCAGACTCCAGTCCAATTGCAAAGATTCAACACTTTAAGTTGCCTACTTTTTTCTTTTTCTTTTTTTTTTCATTTCCCCTTTTCAAAACTGCCTTGTAACAGATTATGCTGCTGTCATGAAGTGACCCTCATAGGAAGAAAACTCTATGAAAGGCTGTTTCTCCTATTGCTATTTCCCCATGAACATGACTGTTCATGCCTGAGCAGCTGCATCCAGCAGCATGGCATGAATTAATCTAGGCAGCAATGGAGCTTGCTTAGAGACTGATAAACACACTGATTTTGCTGCGCTTTGCCTATAATGCTATAATCACTTCTCATAATACCTTCTCCAGGAGGTCACAAATCTGGGGACTTTTGCTGCTCTGCTACTATGTTTTTAAAGAGAGAAATATGCACAAATCCTGCAAACACAAATGCTCAAATTACTAACATTTTCCTGCATTATTATTTTTCAGAATTTTCTTGCAATTGAAATATTTTTGTCTTCATCTCCTGACTTCTCAAATACTATTTTTTTTAATTTGTTCTCATGTTTTATAACAATTTTCAGTCCAGTGATATTATGCCTTTAAGCTGAGTTTGCTTTAGTTTCTCCTGGTATTAAAACATATCAAGATTTCATTACCATTTTTCCTTCTGATTTTCATGCTATTTGAAGCATTAATAATTTAGCTTTTTCAAAATATGACCTATTTTCCTAATGTAGACAAGCCTATAACATTAGCTCTCTATGAAGAAAAATAAGTGGATTCAGTTATGCAAATGGTTAGCAAATGAAAAAGAGGATTGAGTTTCTCTGCAGTATGACTTTCATTTCTAAGAAGTTATAAAAGATAAAGTATAATGGAAATATGAGGGAGAATAATGAGAAGAGCCTTTATAAAGGGAAAGGCTGTCTGAGCTATCCACCAATTCTTTGGAGAAGTCAGCACACACAGAGATAAGCAACACAGCAATCCATCCAAAGGGCATCTCTTTTTACAAAATCTCTGCAGCTGATGTTTGAAGTCTAGCACCACTATGGCCTATTAAACAAACCATAGAAGTCATGCCCCATCTACAGATTGTTATGCAGCTTACAATTAAAATTAAGCTCATCTTCCTTCCTTCCTTCCTTCCTTCCTTCCTTCCTTCCTTCCTTCCTTCCTTCCTTCCTTCCTTCCTTCCTTCCTT
>JAXCLO010000114.1:75910451-75924636 GCA_035583995.1 Arremon aurantiirostris
TTCCTTCCTTCCTTCCTTCCTTCCTTCCTTCCTTCCTTCCTTCCTTCCTTCCTTCCTTCCTTCCTTCCTTCCTTCCGGCACTATTTATTTTGGTCATTCCTACCAAGGGAAAAAAGTTATCTGTATTTTAAGTTTTGTTAATTGTCATTTTTAAAGACGTAGAGATGTAAATCAGTGCAGATAACTTCAAAACATTATCAGAGTGCTAGTCATCAGCACTCAAGAGGATGATAGAAAAGGCTGAGGAGAGGGGAAGGGAGACTGAATGGGCTCACATTCCTTAGCCTATCCCATATCCAAGGAAGGATACTACAGATTCAAGAGAGTATTTCCATATTACCATATATTAGGAATTAAGATTATTAAATGAAGTTCAGCTGCAGTCAAAAAAGGTAATTAGAATTATACAAGTTACCAGAAAAGATATAAATTCAAAACTGTAATGTGCATAAATTCATATCAGTAATGTCCTATGTTTTGAATATTGCAGTTATGATCCTCAGCCTCAAAAGAAGGTAAGAAAAAAGATTTTTTTGATTAGTGGATACTTGCGAATAAAGAAAAGACATGACTGATGGGGTATCTGACCATCTACCCAAAAATTTTCCATAGCCCGGTTACACCACTTCATGTTGATCAGTTTCTTGCCGTGTTTTCCATAGCCTACTCTAAGTCAAGAAAAACACCACACTCACTGAAGTAACTTGCTCAAAATTCTGTCTTGATGCGGCCAAATGCCAGATGATTTTACAAAAATTTCTAGATCTCTGACAATAAGTACAGTGATATAAATTCTACCACTGATCGGGAAGTTAGAAAAAAAACGAACAATGGAATGCTAAACTCTTGCAGTTGCTGGGTCTCCACTATGACCCCCTTATGTGACAACGTGAGAAAACATATTGGATTAACCCAGTACAATCTTTCTTACATCAGCATAATTTTATGGAATGACTAAACTCAGGTGCTTAACTAGGGCTCATACAAGAATCTAAATTCTCAGCTAAGCACTATCTTATTCTGTAAATCAGATAATAGCTTATTGGATAACTACAAAGAGCCACATTGACATAAGCTGCTATTTAAAGGTCAAAAACTGTTGGCAAAATATTTGTTTTGCATGCTGCCATGTGATGTTGGTCTTCTAAACAGAGCTTACTAATACCAGGTGGCCACAAATTAGCTTGAAAATTGGGACTGGCAGAGGGAATAAACATCTGAAATCCAACAGCAGATCAATAGCAGAAATTGCAGGACTTAAATGAGTATGCATAGTTTTAAACTGGAGTATAATTGTTTTATTGTGTGGCTGCCAGTCTCTTATATTTGAAGCTTAAAATTAAAACACTGAGATAAAATAATAAAAAATACCCAGAAAGTATGCAAAAAGGATGGAAATTACCTCTGTAAAGGAAACTAGGGAAAATTTATATCCTTGTCTGGAAGTATTACAAATCCTAGATATTTTTGTTACTAGAATGTCCCAAATGAGGGTGGAAGGATAATGCTGACATTAGGAATGAGGAAAAGTAACTGGAAGTTGTCTTAGAATTTCTGTCCTTAGGATGTAGATAACTACAATCACATGAAAGATTTTAAAGCTGTCTATACTAAATTTATTCTGGTAGGTTGACATTTGTTCAATGATTAGCCGTAGGCTCTCTACACTGAAATATAGCCACAGAAGGAAGTCTAAAATGAGTACAATAGTTGTGCCAGAGGCATCCCCTGATCTTTCCCAGTGCTTCCTGTCTCTTCAAAATGGGCTGATTAAAAAAGCAAAGGATAGGGCTAAATCATCTCCCCTTACCTTCTGACTTCACCTCAAAGATAGCACCACAATGTTGTCCAACATGGGTAGTGACCAATATCGGCTCCCATTGGAGGAAAGCACAGTGTTGCTTTTGCTGTACTGAAATCACAATGCCAGAACGCATAGCCATCCATGTATGACTTAAAAATGGTACAAAATTCTGTCCCTTCACCCAATCCCGCAGCCCCCACTTCTCTGACGCCTTGTGCTTTGCTTCCTCTCTGACTGTTGGTAACTCTCTCAGAGGAAGAGGTGTTGCAGAAGTACCACACCTTTGCCAGGAGCTTTGCTGAACTCTACTGTCTTCCTTTTGAAGGCAAATAGGCAGGAAGAAAACAGCTAAAACCTCTACAATGGTACCAGGCTGTCATTTTTATTAAATTCTTATAACATAAGCAGTCACTCTGCCAAGACTTAACAGTCTTATATATTAGATTGTACAACTCCCATTTTTGTTGGAGATATGCAATAAAAAGTGAACAAAACCAATATTTCAGAGAATTAGATCTCTTGACTTAGTTTATATAAAAGATCAGATTTTTAAAATACCTAGATACTTACAGTGGTTTTGTGGTTTTGTTAGTTTGTTCATTTTAGTAACACATGGAAAGGAACAAGAGAAAAAGCATTGCGAACATATAAGACATAATCATCCAAAATATTTTTGTACAGTTTTTATTTAAGATAATCTTAGAAGAAAACTCTTCAGTATTTTTATCCAGTAAAAAATACATACAACATTAATGTCCATTTAGGCTTTTTGTTAGTAACAATACTCCTGTTCCTTTTTCCAGCTCTTTCCAGATGCTTCTGCATACCAAAAATAACTATACGAACCCATCATTTTAATGAGAGGAAGGGACACAAAATACACATCTTTGAAAGGGTACATGAGAGCTACACTCAGTGGCATTCAGATCTCTGGTTTCCTATACCCATATATAAGCAAACTGTAAGTAAACTATAAGGTACTATTAATTTACTAACAAACAAGAAATACACATTGCTGTAATACCTCAAGATCTTGCCAATACAGTGTAAGTATTTTCTTTTGCCTGTTCACTGCTTGGAGAAATAACAAAATGAATTAAATGTTGCCTAGAGTCTTCATTTTCCCAAACCCATCACAAATTCCTGCTTCTGCTGTTGTCTTAAAATCCCCTGGGAACAAAGGAGAAAAGCTCCAGTAACCAATTTATTAATTTCTGGTGAAATACCATCTTTGAACTTTTTACCTTGTGTGTCTTGTGTTTTGTATTTTATATTGTTTAACCATTCAATTTTCCAACAGCATAAAAATTATCAAATACTCCTGACTGCAGATGATATATTTATATAAAAATGTCTTAAACTGGCAGAGCTTGTTTATAGAGCCAGCTACTATAGCAGGGCCTGCCACAAGGCTGTGACTTGGGAGGTAGACACAAATGGAAAGCAAGCAGCCAAGAACAGAGCTAGCTCTCATCACAGGTAGGTTACTTTGCTTCCTGTCTTTTACAGAAATGCAAATTCTCCCAAAGGAGGGCACTTCTACATTTTGAACTGGATTTGAATATTGACAAAAATTAGTTTTTACAGTACAGGACCGCAGCTTTTCCCTTATTCCAGGTGTTTTTCATAAAAAAAAAAAAAAGAAAATAATCATACTGATTGTAAAAATCCTTGAAGAAATGGTATCAGGTCTAGTACACTAAAAAAAGAAAAGAGAAAAAGAACAGTGACACACATACATGAAATCCATTCCTATTCAACATAGTATTTAAATTTCTTCTTAAATCCTCTTCTAAATTGGGTATTATAATATAGCTAAGTATCAGCAGTGTGTCATGACTATCCTGCTGTACTCTGCAAGAAAAAAATATTTTCAATTTTTGTTTCTTTTTAATTTAATTTAATTTTATATTTTGAGAAGATTAAGAAAGAGAAAATTCAAACAAAGTTTCAGAAAAACAATAAAGGTAGAGATAATAAAATGATGAAGTAAATAAAATGTAGTTTTAGAGCTCTACAATTTTTATCACCTTTACTTTCATACTTTTGTTTTATTTATATTCCAAGACCTAGACAAAAAACTGACACTGTTTCACCCTGTTATCAAAGAAAAGTTATATTCCATTAGGAAACTGTTCAACATTTTATGGAATTAAGCTCTGTATTTATAACAAATGTCTCCAGTTATACACTACTCATATAACCGTACTCCAAAACTCTCTCGAAGCATGATACCAGTAATGAATTTTCTCCTGGAAAAACTGATGAATTAAATGTGAGGCTGTAAACAGAAATTACATTAATCCATCTTGTAGCTCACAGTAATGTAAATTTCCTAACCTTCTCGTTCATATTGCTACAAACATGTCATTAATCTGTTACGCCCTGAACTTCTGTTCTTTTTACTGCATAAGAGCAGTGGAGTAGATAAACTATGGGCAGTGTATCAAGAGGAAGGAGCAAATTATAGTTTTGACACTTACTAAGTGACTTCCCCATTTTCTTCCTATGTATTTCTTCTGCAAGTTATCATTTAGGTACTAACACTTCCATTACAATTTCAAATGGGCTTTTGCTCTGTATAGAACTTGTGGACATGAAATAAATTATCTGTTTCTTTGTTCAGTACGGCTGCATGAAAGTGCTGTTCCCTGTTTTTTGCTGCTGTTTTAAATTCTGGAAGAGGAACTTATCTAACATACTTCTTCCCTAACACTGTGATCATGAGACTGCTAAAGGAGTAAAAAAAATTTGTACTTACAAAGATTTATCTGAATAATAACAAAATTTATAAGAAAGCTTGGTGACAAAGCCACTCAAAAGGCTATTAGACTTTGCACAGCACGTTTTTATCATTTAATCTCTAACAAGTAAATGTAAAAATAACATGTCATGTGTCTATCTATCGGGTTTGCATGGGCAAGCTTTGAGAGCAGAGGGGGAACTACAGGGGTGGCTTCTGTGAGAAGCTGCTGGGAGCTTCCTCCATACACGGCAAAGCCAGACCCTGGCAGCTCCAACAACGGACATGCCACTGGCCAAGGCTGGGCCGATTAGAAAATCTGGTAACTCTGTAATAGTATATTTAAGAAGAAAGAAAAAAACCCCAAGGAATTGTTTCACAGTTGCAATTACAGCCAGAGAAAGCAGCAAGAATATGTGCGAAGGACAGCTCTGCAGACGCAAAGGTCAGTGCAGAAGGAGGGGCAGGAGATGCACCAGGTGCCAGAGCTGAGATTCCCCTGCAGCCCATGGTGCAGACCACAGTGACACAGCTGCGCCCCTGCAGCCCGTGGAGTTTCATGAGGGATGCAGAGATCCACCTGCAGCCCTTGGAGGATACCTAGACCAGAGTCGATGGATGCCTGAGAGAAGACATCTCACCCTGTGGGAGGCCCATGGAGAAAGGAGCCCACGCCCCAGTTGCTTGTACTTGAAGGACTGCACCCCACGGAAGAATAAAGTGAAAAAATCTTACTCTTTCCAATGAAGTGTAAGATTTTCAACAACTTTATCTTTACCAATATAGCTAACAATTTATTGTAAAATAGTAATGGTGCGAAGCTGTAATACTTTGAATATTGATGTATTTTCTCAGCAATATCAAAAACTCTATCATTCTTGTGTTCTAGACTCACCAAAAAGAGAAAACAAATTCATGTGCTATTGCCTCTGTTAGTGCCACACTCTGCTTTCCTAGAAGAAATTTATGTGTATCTAACTTACTACAGTTTAAAGTCTCCTTACAGGTCATGTCATTACTTTTTTCCAGAAATATTTGACACTCACATATTTTTTATTGGCAAATTAACTACCTTTTTTCCTGAACTTAGTCTAAATTTTAATCTCTCTAATTTCTTACCTGATATACTTACTTTAATTTCTTACCCACCTCATAGTACCACAGCTGTTATTCTTTGGATCCTTTACCTCTGCACTCTTTGAATAACATAAAACTCTAATCTTAGCAGATCTAACCTCCACTTTTGTAATTTAATTTATATTGTTTCCTAACAAACCCTTCTCCACCCTTCCAATTTTTCTTGGTCTTTTCTGAAATGTTTTGGAAGTTCTCATCAGAAAATTCCAGATGTTCTATGGCAGAAAAGATTGCTAATCTGAAATTCTTTCACTTTACTTAACATGATCTGGCAACCATAGGAGAAATATTTTTTAAATCTTCCTTTTACATGCTAGCATAGATTTTTGTCAGAAAAACATGCTAGTTTTAATCCATATAGCCATCATTCAATCCAAAACAGGAAATTTAAAATCAATTTAAAATCCTGATTAATATTTCGAATGCACTTTCATTCTAAACATAAAATCCAGTTCAGGTTTCACGCTTCATATGATCTATTGTCAGATGTAAAAGACACCGAGAGATTTTATCTCCCAATTTTTTTTTGAAAAAATAATTGAGAGATAAGTACATATCCTCTACAAATTTTTCAGCATTTCTATCTATGAGTCTCTCTCAAAGCTAATTGAAGCTGACAACTTCATTAAAAAATGCATTCATTGGGGGCGGGGGAAGTATTTCGGTTTTTTTCTTAACTGTTTGCAACACAACTTGAGATAATTAATTGACAGTATTCTCTATGGTGTAAGGCCTGATTTAGAAACAATTATGCAAGGTGATATATCCATCCTTGTCAATAACTGATTTAATGAGTAATCTCTGAAAAAAAATTTTTTTAAAGAGTTTCCATGATAGTTAATGACCTAATCACTTAAAAAACAACAACAACAACAACAACAAAAAAGAAATCGAAAAGCTTACTTGGGTTTTAGAAATGTGTTCATTTCATACAAATTAGTTTTCTGCAAAACACTGCCAACCTAACACATACAAGACTCTTTTTTAAATCAATCTGCATCTGTCTGAAGACCTGGACATTCTCATATCCTGGTTGGGTAACTCACTCTATTTGCTTTTGCAGAGTCTTCTGTAAAAACATATTCACTGAATAATTTCTCTACCTCAAATTAACATCAGTCTTGCCAAAATCATGTGGAAGTTTTCTTCTACTTTTTGTACAACAAATTCCTGTTGAGTATGTTCTTATTTGTGGAGTATGCTTTAAAATTTAAAATATGGCTCAGATATTTTATTTTTCCCTAAAATTCCTTTTTCACCCACTGAAAGTAAAAGAAAATAATGTAAAATTATTAAGACAGAACTAGTTATGTCTAAGAAACTAACAGAGCTTTAACAAAGTATTAGTTTCCTATTTTAAAATCTGGCCGATCAACTTGTATCTTAAAAGCATACCTCCAAAATTTTAATTGAGCTTCCTCATAGTAGCATCCTTGAGCTCTAAGAAAATTTTTCAGGATCTGACTCTCTCTGTTCTGTGAAAGATTTTTCTGAGCAGTGTAACTGTTCACAGATCCAAAGTTAAGTTTTATTGTTTTATTTTCAGTTACTCTGAATATTAGAACGGATAATCAGCGCCCCTATAAAAGGTGGCCAAGTCCCACATTTACAAGCTCAAGGTAGCATGGAATCAGTAAAAAATACTGTCCTTAAGTTAATCAGTGCTTAGAGAAGTGGATTTTGTAGCTTTCTTCCCAGTATGAAATCTGTACCAAAAAAAAGCTTGTTACTGGCCCCAGAACTCTGGAGCTTCCGCTAACACAGTAGGACCTTGCACATGGCAGTGCTCCCAGCCAAATTGTTAATGTACTGACCAATCTGGCAGCTGTCACACAGATCTGAATCAAATGGAAACATGCATCATGTGGTGAATCCCAAAGTAGACCTTAATTATTTCTAGCACCATCGATTAGGACTGCCTGACAGGGGTGTTAATTACACGCTAGGTTTCTAGAAATTAGTGCTTGACCTTCTGCATCAACTTTTTTGCCATATGCTGAATTTTTGTAACCATTTCATTTTAGCCACTTTTTGAGAAAAGAACAAAAAAAAAATAATTGTTGCACGTGTTATTTTATTGGGGTTTTTCCTCCCTGCATCTCTATCCATTAGCTCAGCAGTTCAGCTGTTTGCAATCCAATGTCTATGTTTGACATACCAAGTTGCACGACTTTGGGTCAGGTTTACCACTAAAACTCTTAGGCTTTGAAAAATAACATGTAAGAAACTGCATAACCTGGAGTCATGGAATGTAAGAAAAGTAAAACAGACATGAGCAACAGCTTAGGAATTCAGGAGGAAAACTACAGGTATGAAAGAGCAAACAATGGTAAGTAAAACAAAAACTGAAACAGTGAAACTATAGTGCTGAGGATTGATTGACATTGAACACTGGTCCATTCCAGGAAGCAACACAGGCCAATTCTTCCTGATCTAAGATTGATGGGCCAGCAAAGGCTCATCATGAGCATATTAATGGGCATATTAACCAGGCAGAGATGAAGAACTCATTAGTTGATGATGATCTGCTCTATGAGTAGCCAATGTGTAATTGCTTGTTCTCTTTAACTGTATGTATCCTCTTTACAGAATTTCCTTTATAAGTCATAAGTTATCCAGTCTAAAATAACTGAAAGAGAGAAGGTTGCACTGCAGCAGACTCATTCTTTGGAACAAGATCACTAAGTCAGAAAACATGACATTTTTCTGGTTTTCTCACTTCTAATAAAAAGTCACGGGGCACATTTTTGGCATTACTGACTATACAAAATAACAGAAACTTTGATAGCACTGGTTGAAGACCCACAGATGTATAGAGATCATCATTGGACTCCTAACGTTAACTGTAGTGTATTTGTGCCATTCCCACATTCTAAATACCTCACAAATTTTCCAATATTTGGGAAACTGTGTATGTCAAGACCAAGATCTCAGCAGAATGTCCAAATATGTTGTCAACATTGTCTCATTACTGAATGTAAAATGAGGCTTTGATCATATATTTGGAGATTGTCATCAACGTACTTAAATAAAAAGCTGAGTGGAACATGACAGCTCCTAACTTAAACATTTTGTTCTCTGATGTTTACTCTGTTTTTAACACTGCATTTTTTTTTACCAAAACCCCTCAAAGCAAAGACAACATCAACAACAACAAAAAAAAAAAACAAAAAATCCAAAAATCCAAAAATGTTTAGATTTCTCTCTTTGAATGTTGTAATTTGTTCCTTTTATATTTAAGTTTTAGGAAGGTTTTGATGATGCAAGAAATAAGGATAGAAAAAGTGGAAAAATCTTTTTAATTCTGGAAGCTCTGTGCTGCTCTGAATCATCAAAGAGTGCATTTCAATGTTAACAATTTTAAAAGCAGTGTGATAATCTTGAGCACTTCCCTGCTATATTATTACAATCTGCAATCTGTTTAAAGTTTAATTTTAAAAATAATTGTCCCTTATTAAAATCTCCCACATTACATTGCTGCTGGTCATGCAGAAAATTACTTTGCTTCAGGAGACAAAACCATTCAATAAAATAATTGTTGTCCTATAGATGAAAGAAAATTGGTATAATCACAGTGCAAAATCTTGGAAGTGCTTTGTTTACTAAACTGAGCGGCAAGCATCAAGAAGAAGATTTAGTGCTTGTCACTCTCATGCACTTTTCACTACTTTCTTGAAACTAAGAAGTCATCTCCCAGGTCCTTCTGGCATTGTTTATATAGCATGGTCTGAATGAAATGGAAAATAAACACATTTTATAAGTGGCAGAACTATCAAAACTTTTGGGAAAAGTAAATGCAATGATCCCATTTACAAGAATAATTTTCAATACTTCCATTTATGCATTTTTTTCAGAAGAGAGTGAGTTGACAATACAGAAAAAGTTGGGCAAAATTAGATTTGCTTTTTTCTCTTTTCTTCCTACAGGTTTGCTCAAAAAAGAAAGAGCATGAAACGCACCTCAGGACAGAAAATGAAAAATTATAAAGTTAAATTTCCGAATTTTTAATAATCTATCAGTCTGAGATTCTTTTAGTAGCGCTAGCAATAAATGCATCAGTAGAAACACTAATATGACTTAAATAAACTGAAAATGAGAATACTATTATGTAAGAGATGTTTCTTTTATCCAAGAGAAAGCAATTTTTATTATGGCAAGGCTGAAGTTTCCTTTTATTCTTATTTATTCTTATCCTATTCTACCATAAAAAGGCTAGAATTCTCCATGTACCTATCCCTTCCCTACACTGACCTCCTTTAGAGGCTGGAGGAGAATTTGGTTGTAGCTATGGAAGGGTTAGTGAACCAAGACCCTGTGTATTCTGTAACAAATTCCTGGTTTAGACAGGCAGGTATTTTTTGCGCTGTGAAATGATTAAACAAACCATGTGCCAAACATCAGCGCTGAGGCTGCTCCTCCAGGGCTGCTGGAGCAGGAGCAGCAGATGCTGACAGCACAAGCCAGGCTGTCCCTAACAGGGTGCAGCCCAGCAGGACCCAAGCAGGGCTGGACTGGGTCTGGCAATCCACTGGATGGCAATCCCAGGCAAGGTGAGGGGATCAGTCAGGGCTGGGGTCCACCCAGGGGGTTTGCTCAGAAAGAGCAGAATTTAAGACTGAACACAGGGACAACAACAGCTCAGCACAAGGTGTGATGGGGTGTCCCAGCCTGACAAGCCTGAGCCCAAACAGAGCTCCGGGACCTGGCAGAAGACACCTGGGAAGAGACCCCAGTGAGGCTGGTCAGGGCAAGGAAGGCCTGTTGGTGGAACCCAGATTGTGGCACCAGCAGAAGGAAATGGCTGGGATGGATGTGCTGGAATTGAGACCTCACATTCAGTTCTCAGAGTATGTTTTTTGCAGCTAATTTTGGTTTATGAACCATGAGGGCAATATTGCAGGACCACACCTATTTAACATTTTTGTCAGTCCCTTGGAGAAATTGTCAGAGCTCACTCTCAAAGATCACAGATGACACCAAATGCAAGGAAGCTGGTCAGTAACTCAGGAGTGAAGGGGTACTGTTCATGCATATCTAATCAACCTGGAGGAACAGGTCAGCAGGAAATGTGAGAAATTTGGCAAGGCAAAAGAGGCACTTGTGCAAGGCTATGAGCAGGTGCCTTTCCGGCTGGGAGCCACTTACAAAATACCTGCCAAGTCCCTTGCAGGTTTGATTTGTTTTGCTTTGTTTGTAATCCCCATAGCTTCATCCAAGGCTACTTAATTATAAATAGGAAGAACATCAGCTGCCTGATGATTGATTAAAAGATCTAATTTATACTATGTGGCTTGTTGAACAGATATTATAGCCACTGACAATATAGTGGATTTCTCAAGCCTTGGAATAAAATTCACTGCAGAAAGCACACATACTCCTTCAGGAAGGATTTGGAAAGAATTTCAGATTTTATGGTTTGCGTAACTCTAACTTTCCCTTTACCTCAGCACTTTTAGCCTTTTTGTTTCCGTTGCTGCTAACTAAGGGAAAACTACTGGTGAACTATGGACTGATTGCACAGAGATGATATGTGAGCAAGCAAGGTACCTACCTACTTTGATCCACTGGCAAAGCTAATTTGTATCAAACTGCCTTTTAGATGTATTACTGCTTCCAAATATGCATACTGAAAGGGTGAGACCATTAAATAGGTTATTACACAAAGGTAAGTTGTAGTAACCCCTCTAAGACATTTAAGTGTGGGATTGCCAATAAAATGTAATGATAAATTCTAGTTTTAATAGATCTTGAAGAATATGCTCCAATAAAATTTTAGGAGTTCAATAAAATGTGATACCTAACCCTCAGTAAAATACAGCTAGGCCTTCTGTATTAGTGCATAATGGTAGAAGGTTTTAGTAATTTCAAGGGAAAGTTAATATTTTATATGAATATTCAAATACTTGACACATTATTAGAAAGATTGAAACCAAAATCTCATATTATTAAGTGACTGTTTAGTTGATTCCATTAGAATTTTACTCATTTGTGTTGGTTCTAAAAGTCATTCCTAATTTGGCCCATGCTAGATGTCTAAACCAATCTTTCAAAAAAATACGTCACCACTTTGTCTATGTGATTTTCATCATTCATTTCACACTTATATTTGCTACTTAGTAAGAATGATTACTTATTGAGAGCTCAGTTCATCTCTCCTGGTCATTAAATATTTGACCTTCTTACAATGATCAGCAAATGATAATTTATCATCGCACAATGGACAGGGCATTTCTATACTGGATAATAAGGTACATGTTTGTTCTTGCTAAAAATTATGTTCAGGACTGCATAAATTAGTCAAAACTATTCTAAAAGAAAATCATATTTTTCACAAATGAGACTCATAAACTGCAGACTTTTTTTTCTTATTCGCAAAACCCTCCATAGTATTTTAAAAATATATTGAGGGTTTTAAATTAAATTAAAAGTATAAATTAGCATAATAAGAGTCTTAGTAGGTAACTACTTCTTACCAACTAACTATGGTTGGCAAAGTTGCAACTCATATTTTTTATTTTTTGAAGGAAGTTATAAATCCACATTATTTCCAATAGAATTAATATTGATTGTACTTGGCCATCTTAGTGCATTCCTGTAATTACAGTCACCACTCATAGGTAATTGGTCTAACAAGGCTTCCAAAATACATCCTAGAAAGGAGAAAAGAGTTAGATTTTTGTGAAACACTGTCAAGATCCTATTGTACTAAATTGAAACAAGAACTAGCTCTTATCAGCAGCCAATGGAATGACTTACATTTTCAGATAGATCAAAATTTTAAAAGCACTCCATGCCAATGAGGCCAAAGGCAGAAATTTTCATGTTTTCTATGAATCAAAATCCCTACAGAAGCAGAAACATCTACTCCTTGTAAGATGATACTGTCCAAAACTGACCTTAGTTTTATCAGTTTGTTGCTGGTCAGCACTAAGCAGCAGTAAAGGACCTACTAAAAATAATGCTATTTTTAGTCTGAGAAGGTCACTGCTCAAATCCACTCCTGCAGGCCACAAAAATACTGAATAAGAAGGTATTTCCTGAGTATTTCCTGAATGGAAGCTTTTCTTGAAAAAAGTGAATGTTGACAGCATGTCTTCAAAAATCTTATATAAGATTTTCAGTATTTGCCTGCCAAACTCTGTGGTAGATAGTTGTATAAATTTTTTCATCAAAATTATAACTCTATAATGACATGTTGCATAATAGAAAACCTGTTGTTTAAATGGGGCACAGGAATTTCCATTCTCTCCACAGATTAGAATTATCTACACTTAAAAAAGAATATGTACAAAAGGATATTAGGGACTGACTTTTTACTAATGTAATCTGAGCTATGCAGAATCCCCAGACATCTTTATAAGATTTCTTATGTAGAAAAGAAAAAGAAGGGAGAACTAGGAAAAGGAATTCTGTGTTACTGATTGACACAAGAATGAGCAAATTTGCCTATGATTTTCCTGATTCATTGCCTTAGAGAAACCTAGGAACAAGGCTATGGAAAACAACTAGTCCATTACTGTGTCTAACTATTTTAATATTTTTCTTCTAACTATTGATTTTCAAGATTTGTAAAATATATAATCAATCAATCTGTGAATCTTCTTAATTATTCTGAGTGATCCATATGTTTCCTCCATTTTTATACAGAACAGAAAGTGCCTGCATAGCAGAGCCTGTGTTGAAGAACTAAAAAAAAAAAAAAAAATCCAAAGCATTTAGAAGTATGCTGAAAGGCTAAAACTGTGCAAAACTTTGCACTTTAGTGTGCTCAGAAAATTGATACAGTATATGATGCTATCTGTTCTTCCATTTAAAATTAGAAGCCTCAAGCTATAGATCATCAAAACTCATTTTCCAGAAAACTAACAAAATACTGTTTGACAGATTGATTATTGTTAACAGTGAAAAGGTATTGCACATACTGACCTGCAATGATTTCAGGTTTTTTTTTTTTCAATTTCTTATAAAAAGAACTAGATCACTTTTTTTCTCCTGACATATGGAAATCAGAAGATTTATGCAATTTGATAATGTCAAAGAGTTTAACCGGCAGAACACATTGTTTCTGGCTCAATCTGATTTTTTTTTTAATGAATATGTAAATAACAATAAAAAAAAAATAGCAGGAAGTGAAAACTACTTCTGGAGATAAAAAACAGCACATGAATATGATCACTGTCATACATCCAAATTCTTCCCTGCATAATTTTGATCACCTACTCCTCACCCCTCCCAGGGAGGAACCAAGTGTCATGCAGTTGCTTAAAAAGATTTGACATTTTTTAAGGGCATGGTGAATATATAAATATTTAGTAAAAACACATTTTTCAAAAATGTGTTTTTACTAAATATTTATATATTTTTCATAGGTTTAAAATTAGAACTTTTTCTTATTTAAGAATAAGGGTCATTAAGAGAACTACCAAGAATTCCACCACTGTCAAATGTATGTTTGAAATCAAATTTTTTCAGGAAGATCAGGTCCTGAGCCACAACATTTC
>JAXCLO010000114.1:75924736-75977191 GCA_035583995.1 Arremon aurantiirostris
ATTTGTAAAATATATAATCAATCAATCTGTGAATCTTCTTAATTATTCTGAGTGATCCATATGTTTCCTCCATTTTTCATACAGAACAGAAAGTGCCTGCATAGCAGAGCCTGTGTTGAAGAACTAAAAAAAAAAAAAATCCAAAGCATTTAGAAGTCATGCTGAAACGCTAAAACTATGTAAAACTTTGCACTTTAGTGTGCTCAGAAAATTGATACAGAATATGATGCTATCTGTTGTTCCATTTAAAATTGGGAGCCTCAAGCTATAGATCATCAAAACTCATTTTCCAGAAAACTAACAAAATATAGTTTGACAGATTGGTTCTTGTTAACAGTTAAAAGGTATTGCACACACTGACCTGAACTGATTTCAGGTTTTTTTTAAATTTTCTTACAGAAAGAACTAGATCATCACTTTTTATCTTCTGACATATGGATATCAGATGATTTATGCAATTTGATAATATCAAAGAGTTTAACCAGCAGAACACAGTTTCTGGCTCAATCTGATTTTTTTTTACCGAATATGTAAATAACAATAAGAAAAAAAAAAATTAGCAGGAAGTGAAAACTACTTCTAGAGGTAAAAAGTAGCACATGACTATGATCACTGTCGTACATCCAAATCCTTCCCTGTATAATTTTGATCACCTACTCCTCACCCCTCCCAGGGAGGAACCAAGTGTCATGTAGTTGTTTAAAAAGATTTGACATTTTTTAAGGGCACGGTGACATTTTTCAAAAATGTGTTTTTACAAAATATTTATATATTTTTCATAGGTTTAAAATCAGAACTTTTTCTTATTTAAGAATAAGGGTAATTAAGAGAACTACCAAGAATTCCACCATTGTCAAATGTATGTTTGAAATCAAATTTTTTCAGGAAGATCAGGTCCTGAGCCACAACTTTTCTCAGTGTGACAAACACTGGTGAGACTGAATTATTTTGTAAGCAATACAGCATATAGAACATAAATTTACAAATCTTGAAAGTCTGTGGTTTTTGAAAAAATATAGATAGTAAAAAATTCCTGACCCCCACCACTCCCTGAGGACAAACAATCTCACGATTCTTTTTTAATCTCTAATGATGAAGATAGCTGACAGTCTTAAAAGTCGTTACATAAATTAAAACATCTTTGCTTATCTATGGAATCATAGAGTAATTTAGAGGAGAAAAACACTTAAGGTCCTTGAGTCCAGCCATAAGCCTAATAATACTACGAAGTTCCCTGCTGAAACCTGTTCCATCCTTTAAATATCACTGTGGATGGTGACTCAACCACTTGCCTGGGCAGCTTGCTCCAAAGGTTGATAACACAGGTACCTTTCCGACCACTCTGTTCCCAGCCCGCAGTGCTGTGTGGGGTTGTTGCCACCCAGGTGCAGGACCCAGCACGTGGCCTCATTGAACCTCACACGCTTGGCCTTGGTCCATCTATCCAACCTGTCCAGATCCCTCTTAGGAGTCTTCCTACCCTCTGCCCTAGGTTGCACCAAGTACCACTATTACCTTTTCTGTGCTCAGCCTCAGTTTTGTTTTTTTTCTCATCCCTGCTAGTCACTAGAAAAAAACAACTAAAATATCATATTTATCAGTAGGTCAATGAAAATCATCAGTGTTATCAGTATTGCTGCAGTTCAAACCATCATATCCATCAATAAATCCCACAATGCAGGGACTGAAAGGATTGTGCTGTTGCCTTAAAAAGCGTAAAATGGGAGTAATTCATAGGGATTGATTACATTTCCCATTATACTTTCTCCAGAGGCAAACCATTGTACAAGTCAATCTTCATTCTTTAAAATATCACTAGAAAATATGTCATGCTTTTATTATATTAGTATATGTATCAGGCAGTTAACATGCATGTTGACGTGTGCATGAATAGTGTTAATATCAAATTTATTCTAGTTAGTGAAACATAACATTGGATGGAAGCAAATTAAAAAAAACGGTGTTATTAAAAAAACAAATTTAATATTCACTTTGTTACCACTGTGAAAACATTCCCTGCAGAAAATTGTTATAAAGGAACTAAGTATAGGAAGGTGATTTCTTAAAAAGGAGTCATGAGTTGATCATCTACACTTGATTGCAAGGGTAGATGATATCCTTATGGACACAGAGACATTATGAACTTCTTGTAAAATTTTAAATCCTAATTGTTAATTTAGGTAAATACTTGTATAGGAGTTCAAGCATAAAAGTACACTATCTGGATTTACGTTTCTGTTTCAAGTAAATTCAGTATATTTTGAATAGAAACAACAATGTGCCGGTTTAATGCAGTTTAAGTAATTTGTAAGAATTAAATTCACATTGATTTGATTTCCCTGAATGTTCTTATTTATAAAATTATTGAAGGAAGGACTGGCAATCTTAATGATAAGAAGGTTGTTGTTCAAGGTTCCTAACATAGGGAAAACATCCTGCAGAAGGAAGCACTACTTCTGGAAACTATCATTATCGTTTTAAGTTATCTTCTCTGATCTGTAAGAGTCTGCTCACAAAAATAGAACCACATTAAAGTAAGTAACATTTCCCAACATTTAAGTAAGATTAATTCAGCTAAATAACGTGTACACAACAATGGCTCTCTTAAAGTAATTAGCCTCCCACTGACTCTCTGTGCAGAAATATAATCAAAGCTTAAGAGAAAACTAATTCACTGCAGCTACTTTGTGTAAAACCAGAATTATCTCAAGCTACAGCAATACAAAATTTCTGCTCTGTAAAAGTATAGGTGGGAGAAAAAAGACGAAGGAATTTAAACTAATTAGCCTGTGTAAAGGTTAGATCTACTGCTTAGAGCAGCGATAAAATTTTGGCTCTTAGGTAAGCAAACAAGGTTGTCATAACTGTTTTATACTTGTTCTCTTTCTTATTCTGAAATATATGAACAATAAATACTGAACTGCCATATTGGCAGAGATAAGACAATAAACAACTCTCAGTAATATCCACTTATTATTGCAAAAGAGAAAGAGAATGAAGGCTGTTCTAACCTTATAAAGTGTTTTAATGTAACCACAAACTGTTCTCAGTGTACTAGGTATTCAAATTCCCAAAGGGGAAATATTTTGCAAAACGAGCTCACCGCCCTACACTGAAACAAAGGATTTCTATTGTGGAGGTAGCACTGTCCCAGCTTTAGGCTAGGGACATATTGCACACCTTGATTAAAACTGTATTTCATTAATTCCGTCAGTTACCTGTGGACACAATAATAGGAGATTAGAAACCAGATGATTTCAATGTTTTGAATGTGGTTATGTCTAGGAGAATTCATCAGATATTTAGGAATACAGAAGTAAAAAGTAACAAACAAAGATGGGGCAGAGTCTAAGGCACCTGTTAAATAGAGATTTAGTTCTGAAAAGCCAGTGAAATACCTTTTACAAACCTTCTCCAAATACATGTCTACTGAACATATAAGAATATCTTCCCACTAAATGAAGTTCAAAGTCACAATTATAATTTGACTAAAGAGAGCAGGAAAGCCTGAGGATATTATCAGCATCCAAAGGAACTTCAATCAGCAAGAAGTGTGTTAAATAAAATCTGTATGCTTATTCACAGACTCAAAGGGAAAAAAAAAGCAATAACCTATATGGTATTAAAGCTGGTATTTAAGTTGATGTTGCTGCATGTGTTTAAACACTGAAGAAGAGTAAAATTAAGAATCTAAATCCTTATAACAGAAATGTTTTCAGCTTGCTGCACCAGGCAGGAAACCTCACCCTTACCACATGATGGGTTATGACCACAACTTTTTGCCTTTTCATTCTTGTGCCATTTCTGGTACAGATCTTGGTGAGACTTAAATGTTGAAAAGGTTAGTTTTTAAGACCTTACTTTTTAGAAAAACTCTAGATATACACTATTTCTAGGTAGATTAAATATTTTTCTCATTCTATATGACAAAAAAAAAAAACCAATAAATGACCCAGATTCTAATAAAGTATTCAATATTATTAACAAGACATTTCTTTGTAACTGTAGATTCTTGCAAAACCCAAAATCACTCACACTCACACACACTTTGGAAAATACTGAATAATCCCTCCTCCCTGTCCCTACCAGCAATTCCCATCCCCTACTGGTCTACTTCCTTCTAAATCAGCTAAGATTTTCACAGGGTCTTCTGCACAGTCCCATCAGAATCCAATACTTAGTAGGAACAAGGATGACTTTTTCCAAATAAGAGAAAGACAATTCACTCCCAGAATTTAAGAACTGTAGGAGAGACTGCCACCAAGAATGAATCGCTTGAATAATAGACCTGTTAGCAGTACTTTTGTTCCCTTCCTGAAGGGATATAAAACATGCCTGATTGTAGAACATTTCTAAATTCAGTGTGTTTCTCCTCCTACTGAATTGATTAATACCACTGTTTTATTATCTGGACTAATCCTTTCCTAAGCTCCCAGACTTTTTAGCACAACTACTTGCAAATTTAGATGTAACAAACAATCTCATCAAGGACTTCTTCTACAAAGAAGCCTTTCAACTATTATCAAAAGACTAAAAATCTAAGCAAAATAATTAATTTCCTAGCAGAATTTTCATATGGTTTCTGTAGGTCTGTACAACCCTAACATTTCCTGATCACTTAGAATTTGCATCCCTTTCATATCACGTTTTTCATTGTGTAGATAGTGCTAACTTTAATAATTAATATTGGATAAATCTCAGCTCTTTCTGCTGATGATTAACTGCAATCAGGAGGCTTGTGATTGTCACATACAAAAAACCACTTACACAGAATTTGGAGCTTAAAGTCCATGAAGTTCAGCAGTCTCTTTTCAATTTGAAAAATAGAACAAAAGAAAACCAAACAAGCCACAAATAAAAACAAAACAACAACAAAAGCACAGACACATACACACACACAAAAAAAACCAAAAACAAAACCCAACAAACAAACAAACCACAACCAACCAAAAACAACAAAACCCCAAACCAAACCATAAAATTATGGAAGAAATCTGGGAACCTTATATGTAATTTTAAGTTTCACGTTTACCATCGGCTGTGCCAAGACTATGTCCTGCTCAGTACAATGACTCCATTTTTAACGGAGAAAACTGTGCCTTGTGCTGTATAGGGCTCAAAGCAGCCCCACTAATAGAAATGTATCTTGCAGGAATATATACTGCAGCTCTTCATTTACAGTTGTCAATGACATTAAGCATACTCAGGCCTTACTACTATTATTCTGGAAAGCTCCAAAAGTAAACTCCAGCAACAAATAACCAGCCACTCAGTTGGGGTGAAGTAAGAATCTCTCATCCTTCTCTAAAATATTGTCATTCTTTGGTATGATGGGAATAATTGTCCAGCTGTCTGTTTTGCATGTGCCTTGGAAGAAAGTATCCCATACACCTTCCTCTCTGTACAAAGCTCAGAGCTAAGCTGAACAGAATTCTTAAGAAAACCTCTTAAGAAAGCAAAAAGCAGAGACGAGTTCAGGAAGTAATGCATTGGGAAAAAGTGAAGAAAAAACCACTACACAAACAGACAAAACTCTTATACAGCTATAATAATGTTATCCACAAAGCATTTTTGACTCTTTATATTCCTCAAGTAATAAAAACTTCCCAAAATATTGAGGAAATAAGTGCTTGCAAATTGTTGACCTAAACCATGCTCATAACATTACAACTCTTGAGTAGTGAAAAGTTTTCATTAGGATGCAAACCTCCATGCAAAAAGGAATAGAAATTATACTATATTTTCTTGCCATACTGAAAAAGCACAATTTCTTTTTCAAAAATAGTAAAATGGAAAAGTAATTCCTAATGCACAGAAAGGAGCATTGGGATTACATTACATTGCATTTCTATCACATAATTAAATGAACTAGCCTTAGAAAAAAGTTATTCATGAGCAAGATACACTTAAAAATGAAACCTTTTTTTAAGATACCTTTACACCAAACGCTTCTCTAAACCAGAAAATATTATTCAAGAACCAGTATTTTCTTGTTAATTGTAAATATAAGTGGCCAAGTTTTCATGTCATCTGTGTTCCAGCAAGACCTGTATTTCAACTGGGGATGGGGGGTGGAAAATGGGAAAATTTTTAGGAAGTGGTTTGTTTTCAATCTGTTCAGATTTCATTCTAAACTGCACAAAGGATCTTCATTAGTCTGCGATTAGCAGTGTGCCTGGGCTGCCAGGAGGGCCAAGCGTGTCCTGAAGGGCATCAGGCACAGCATTGCCTGCCAGGCAAGGGAGGGGATTGTTCTGCTCTGCTCTGCCCTGGGGCAGCCTCACCTCCTATGTCTGTATAAAGTTTTGGGTGCCACCATACAAAAAATATATTAAGCTGTTGGAGACCATCCAAAAGAAGGGCTATAACAATGCTGTAAGGCATTGAGGGGAAGCTGTATGAGGAGCAGCTGAGGTCACTTGGTCTGTTCAGCCTTGAGAAAAGGAGACTGAGGGGAGACCACATTGGAATCTGCAATTTCCTCACGAGGTGAAAAGGAGGAACAGGCAATGATCTCTTCTATGTGGTGACCCGTGACAGGACCTGAGGGAATGTCCTGAGTCACAGGACATTTATGTTGGATATTAGGAAAAGGATCACCATGAAGAGGTGGCTGGGTACTGGTACAGGCTCCCAGGGAAGTGGTCACAGTTCCAAGCCTTACGGAGCTCGAGAGGGCTTTGGACAATGCTCTCCCACTCATGATGTAATTCTCAGGGATGGTCCCGGTTCAGGTATTAACTGAAAAGAATTACCTGGATGGTCTCTGCGTTGAGATTGTTCGCAAGGCATCTATGCATACTGAGGAGGACCCTTTCCTTCTGGGAGAAAGCTGCTATTTTTGCTGCCAAAACAGGACTGAGGGGATGCCTCAGAACAGCTCTCACACAACTCATCTTTCTTTAATCCATCAAGTTCCTGCTGCAAGGTATTCTAAGCCAACAAACTGTTTCACTCAGTGTATAGTGATGTCTTTGCACCTAATATATGAAGGGAATTGTTATTAATGAGATTATTATGCTTAGCAGTTCTCACACAACACACTGATCATTTAATTCATTCTGAAAAGAGAAAGAGTAAGCTATAGAACTGTCAAAATATGTGCCATGCCTGCTGAATTGATGAAGTACTGAATAAAGAAGGAACCTGCCTCTGAATCTTTATCAGGTTGTATTTTCTAATAAACTGTGACACGGGATATAAGACCCCTCTCTGTGCTGTTTCTCTGAATCACTTACAACAATAATAAATGGGTCAAACATAGTGAACACTGTTCATGAGTAGTAATGGACTAGACCCAGAGCAGAGAATAGAGAGTAATGCCCAGGTATCTCATTACTTTATGTTTGTATCTCAGATTCATGGTAAGAGGGCAGAAGAGAGAAATTAGGGATTTTATAATCCTGATTCACCTGGCTTTCACATTCCCTTCTCTTCCTAGGCAAGAAAAGATCGAAGAAGAACATTAAAGGGAATATGTCAGGGGCAAGTCTACCTTGATTTTACAAGGGAGGGTAGATACTTGACTATTGGTTGGGAAGTCTCACTGCATGTCACTGCATGACAATATTGCAATGAAATTAAACTCTTTCCACAAGTCTGAAGACAAAAACAGTATAAGAAAGTGTGCCAGAAAGAGGATGACAAGAAGGGATTCAGGAAGGCATGGCAGGTGAGTAAGGCTACCTCCAAAGACAGGAGGTGCTAAAACAACTCCTTCAGACTCCCTAGTCTCTGACATTCAGCTGGAAATCACAGTAAATTTAATCCTAACGTTTGGTTTCATTTTAGAGTGACATAAAATATGTAAATCCAACGTGGCTGTGGAAAATATGGTGCTTTAATATCTTGAAAATTGCAGATTAAGTTTGTGTGACTTAAAGGGAAAACATTGAAGAGCATCACCGGAAACGTGAACAGAAACAAGGATACCAACTGCAAGCCAAGCTGATTTCTAAACCACACCATGGTATTGTCTACATAAACTTCAATTGATTTTTAGAAAAACCAAAAGAGAGTACAAAGAAATGCCCAGTCTCAGAAACACTGACATTGCTGAGTTCTACTGAGGACCGGTGACTGATCTTCAGACTACTACATTTTCCATACGGTAGCCTACACAGTGGACACAGAGCCCTCCATTTAACTTTTGAAATATATAAACTCTGAGGGGTAAAAATAAAGATGATAATATAAAATATTCTTGCTCTTCCATCTCAAATTGTTCTGTGTAGTTTAGACAACATATTATTTGCAAAGTTTGTAAAAGAAAGTTTTGAGATATGTATATCTCAAAAAATATATTTTTTGTCTAAAAAAATTCAATTTAGATTTACTGCAGCTTTAACAAGTCCCAAACAGCAATCTGTATGAGTATCTAATATTATGCTCTCTCTTCTCTTTTAGACAATTATTCTTCCTCAAAGTACCTACAGTGTGTGTTTATAAATGGTATGTTTAGACATAAAGTTTACTGAATTTAGTACTTTATGCTCTTACACTTCAGTAGCTTTAATGCATCCCAGATATACAGACCTGTGTTCTTTTTAAAGGTATTTTTTTCTTTTTGCAAAACTATAAAATCTTTTAATAGGTCTTAGAGTATTGTATGTATCAATAGTTACAGTTTAAAATATTTTTTCTAAGCATTGTATTTCAGTGAGACCTTCAAAATCAGTAATTTTTCTCCCAGACAGATCTCTTAAAAATTATTTTATATATAAATTGTTTTATATCTAATTCAGCCAAGTTCAAACCGGTATAGTGCTTTGTTTCACAGTGCTTTGTTTCACATTGCACCAAATGTTTATTTATTGTGATCTTATATTTTGTTAACACTTATCACCAATATCTTTAAATGCTTTACTCTGTGTGCATCTTTGCTGGCCTTCGTAGTTTTGCTACAAATGTTTGGTTTATCTGTGCTTAATCCTAAAATACTTATTTAAGCTTTTTACCTGAAAAGGGTACTAAAAGCGTATTTAATATTTTCCTGTATGCTTGCCAGCTTGCTAAAGCTACTGATAACCCAGTGTTAAAAAGTTATTTAAATCCATGAAGCAGAAGACTGTATCTGAAAGTCTTTGTGTAGTTTCTCTATTCCTAAGTCCACAGTGTAATGCAAAGTAGAAGCTCCAGACTGCTGATTGCAACCACCTGCCATGTACACCAACACTCCTAGCTGAATCCATACAGATCCATGCCTCCTTACAGATACATCTACCTCAAGAGATTAGAGCAGGTGAAGACTATTCATAATTTCAGGATAAATAATTTGAATTTCAAGGCAATTTTTCAGTACTTCTAAACTATAACTAGTGTCATGTAGTGTGTAAAGTTGTCCCTGATGCCAGGAACCAATAGAAGATTAACAATGGCCTCAGGAGATGTCAACACACTGTACTCTCCTGGAAACTGCTTACAAGAGACTAAGTAAGCACCAGCGCACTGATGTCATTGGGGCTACCTCCTAAGCAACCTTCTGACACTTAAAGTAATCTATCTGGGCCATAGCGCATTTCAAAATATGTTTTTCGACTTGGTGGCTCCCCATACCGAGAGACTGTTGAAAAAATGACTTCTTGAATCTACAAAAATCCACCTTATGTTCTCATGTAAAAGTAGCTGAACAAACCACATTATTACTCCCTTTTTAAAGCAGATTTATTCTCAAAGATTTTCTCTGGATGTTCACCTGAGAGAACCAATTTATTACTGACCTGATCTAATAAGTTGTGAGCAATTAAAAGACTAATTGTGAAGCAGTCTACTCTGTCAGTGTTCTCAACTCACATTTAAAGAATTCATATACCAAAATTGTACCCTAAAAAACAGTTACATTGACAGAATCACAACACATGAATACAGTGCCATAATCTGGGTAACCATTGCACTGCAGAATTCCTCTGGTTGTGAGAAGAAGCAAGCCATGAGTTACTTACATACTCACATTGTGTACACAGAGTAGATTCAGGAACGTGCACAGCAGTGCATCCGCTGTAGCCAACTGGTTCCCCAGAATAATTCAGGAATCACATTTCCATGAAGAAAGCTGGAAACCACTCTTCCAATAACGTCCAGATATCAGAAAATCCTGTAAGACATAGAAATATATTACAATTTGACATAACTATAAAGAACTTACAGTATACAAGATAATTTTTTTCCTCAGCCAAAAGGAGTTTTCTTCATTTCTACCTGCTTAATTTAGAGTAAATAGAATCATTATTATTATTAAACCACTACTCAACATATAATAAATTGAGAGAGGCAGTAGGATGGAGAGAACTGTGTGATCATTAATATATTTCCTTAGGATCTGTATTTCCTAAACTTAAATAAAAAACATATTTTACAAGCATGAAAAGGCCTCTGTTGGACTAAACTTATGCAGTGAAAGGCAGTAGGTTCCTGTTGTTAGGTGTGACAATCTAATAAAAGGAATTTTTTTATAGAATCCAATTTAAGAAAAAAATCGAATATGCTTATAAGGCTTTTCAAGGTTTTGAAATCATTCCTGAAGCATGGCAAATTAGAGGTATGAGATATGCTTTCTGAGTACCAACAACCTATGCTTAAAGATGGTATTTGACTATTATTCCTCAAGCAAATTCTTCCAGCTACAGCACCTCGAGTGCTTCTTGAAGGAATATCTTTAGTGTCTGGTGACCTCAATAAATGGGAGTTGCTCGAGTTACATTTACACATAGTTTCTGGACAAAAATTTTAAAAAAGGAATTTAAGTTCATACCAGATTCTTTTCTGTGGATATTAAAAAAAATAAAGAAATAAAGAGATATTTTGTCTACATAATATAAGAATTCTTGGAATGTTTTGCTCTATAAATGTGAAAGACCTATCTAGTATCTGAATAAATAATGAATTTTTATTGGAATTTCTATCTACAATACTGATGCCTTGAGTTTTAGATTTTGTATTTTTCAGATCCTGTACTGCAATAATGTATAACTGTGAACTTCATATGGAGTCTATTCACAGTTTAGTCAGACAAAACAATCCTTTCTCAGATGGAACCAAGGTCATCTCAGCCTCAGGCCAGAAATGTATAAACACAAGTGAATTGGGGGGTAGAGCAAACTGGAGGAATGTGACTTCATTGCCTGGAGCTGTAATTGCACAATTAATCCCTGATAGGCAAATAGACCAAACTCACATCTGTCAAAAAAAACTGGTGACCATCATCCATCTTGGGTGCAGCCTCTGCAAGGCTCCTACATTGCCCAAGATGTATCCTTTGAAGGCCTTTCAAGAAATACCTACTTTATTTTCTAACTCAGTCTAGCCTCTGTTCCAGGTACCCTCTCCGAGGCGTCAGTATAAACGAAGAATTACCATTCCTAAAGCCAGAGGTGTGTGGAATTAATTTCTATTTTCTTGTTTTGTATTCTGAAAATAATGTTTGCAGTCTATGGCAGGTTATGAACTATTTTATCACAGTTCTGGTTGCATTCTTTTGTTCTCATCAGTTTCATGAAAATATTGTTTCTCATGCTACTTTTTGTCTAACTTAAAAATTTCTTTTAACTTAGCTTTGCTATGCATAGTGAAATTGAATTTAAAAGCATGAAGTGTCTAGGTGAGGCTATGGAAAATAACCAGTAAACTTGGTGGAATTTTATTTCAATGGATTTTCTGCCAGCTAACCATGGAAACAAAAGTTATCAAGGCCAGAGAGAATTTTAGTTTATCGTTTTTTCCACAAGATTAAATAACGTGATATGTTAGTTCTGTCAACTGCTTTTTCATCTGTTCACTGTTTCATCTACTCACATTTATTAACACAGGTGTTTATATGACTTCAGTTCCTTGAATGAACCATTTTTATTGCTACTTTTATTATGAGTCATGTGCCTAAGTTCCTATTTCCTTCTGTAATGATCATTACTGATGAGCTCATATTGCGGATCTTTTCCTCATCAGAAATTCAGTGTATCTTCATGGTTCTTTTTGTGCTGCATATCTTATTCCAGTTTTCATAACCTTCACAGCTTGCAAAGCCACAAGTTTTATCTTCCAATATTTTAATTATGTATAGTTCATTGTGTCTTTAAACAGAAAGATTTGAACTTTAAATGATGTGACTCAATGGAGCAAAGATTGTTATTATCAACAAAGAATTTTGGAATGTTACTTTATATACAGGAATACGATTACGAGTAATATAGAGAGTAACAACATGAATTTACACACATTCATAGATATAGATTAGATATAGACATAAATATGTGTGATATATATATATATATATATATATAAAGGGGAAGAGCCATATTGATCAGGTGATTAGAATTGCACCTTCATCCTCAAGATAACATATATCCTTAAACAGCTTCACCCAGTAACAACAGCTTTATAATCCCTTGCAAAGAGAAAGATCATCGTGAGATGGTCACTCTCTACAGGCCCTAAGTTCTTACAACGATGAGTAAGAATGCTATTTCCTTAGGACAGGTACTAGTTTTGAGCAACCCTTTTAGTGCTAAGTATCCCCCTTCACTTTGTGGTGAGAAGGGCTGTTGGAATGGCGTCACTACAGTGATCCCACTGCAGCACATCACTGCTGGCTTTTGCAATCAAGGTGAAGTGCTGGGCCAGGTGTGGTCAGACTACCATATGTCCACACATAGTTAAAACAAATTTCAAATATTTTCTTAAAATATACACTGAACTTCCTCTTTGCTAAATCATGAAGGGATAAAAAGTTCCTCTTTCACATTTCTCAGAAAAAAATGAAAGAATTGTTGCTGCTCCAAGGTTATATGATTTCAGAATTTCATTTTTGTTATAAAAATACACAATAACACAGTTATTACTTTATCTTGAAGGGATGTCAGGGAAATATGGTTATGACATTTACACAGGTCTTTACTAGACAAAACAGTTCCTTTTTGTGGCTTCTTTCCCTTTTGAACCTTTCAACAACACAGTTTTACTTGCAAAAAGAATCATGCTAAGTGGCATCCAAGTTTGTACAACTTTTACAGGGCACCCATGGGATGACAACAAATTTGCAGAAAAGCAGTAGCAGCACCTTAAAGCTTGTTTTGCATACAACTGGCTTTTGGGAAAGCAGATTTTTCAAATAGGTGGGTGCCTTAGCTTCTAATATTCATACAAATTATCCACTTTTAGGCAGAGATGTAATCTTCAGATTGTTTTTTAACCTCCTAATGTGAATGTTTCACAATTTTTAAGACTTTTTTTGCCATGTTGTAAATGCAATACCCAACTCAAAAGGCTACCTAGTCACTTCTTCACTGAGAGCACAATTGTGCCCTGTAAATTTACAGTCTCTGACCTGTACATTGTCACTGATGCAGTCTGGGAGTTGCTCCTTGGGCACTCCCACAGTCCTGATGTCTCTTTCTCACACTCCTGCTTTCTCTTTCTCAAGAGCAAGGGCTTCTCCCCAGCAAAGCCTCCTCAAATACTGAATATTGCAGAGACCTCAGAGCTCAATGTCTCTGGGCTCCCTTACCCTCCTTTGGTTCCATTGGCCCTCACATAGCCTGGCCACACCTGTTACTGCAGAAAAGGGGAAGATACAGATTCCCCTAAAACAAGAATTAAATGGGTGCTGTCTGCCACAGGACCAAAACTGCAGGGCTGTCTGTAGTACCTGAGGGATGAGAGCTGGGAATAGGATAAGGTAGCTTTTCCTTAATCTGCTCATCCTTTTGCATTAGTGCTGCTGTGCCACTAGTGTGATTTATAAGTAATAGTGCTTGTCAAAAGGAAATTGCTGTTGTTCCTGGCCATGCATAACTTGTCAAAATTAAATACACACTTTGCACTGGGGATACTGTCACCTCTGCTGCACCTCATTAAGCAAATTGAATTCATAAAATTTTAAATACTGTTGGGCCTGAGCTTCCCTCAACCACAAAATTCAAGTCACCAAATAACTCTAATTATCCTCTTGCACTTGGGATATTTTTTGCTGGGAGTTTATTTCAGAGCTTGTCCAGTGTCACTGCGTAACACATGAGTGTTTAACACTCATGACTGCTTTTGGTGTAGGGCACAGTGCTGCCTTTGCTCTCACCCTACGAGAGCTGCAAACCTGGTTGTGATCATGCCAAGGAGCTGCACATGTGCAGCTTTGCCCCTGGAAGCAACAGCTTTTTGAACCAAAGTCAGAGCTGCACAAAAAGTCAAGGATCCAAATCAACTAAATGCACTGGTCTGGTGGAGTGAAGGTAACAGTGGTGCCCATGGAGAATTCCCCATGCTTAAGGAATAATTATGTGCAATATATTTAGATATAGATGATATAGATATAGACATAAATAGATGGATACAGGCTATATATATACATTGATATAGATAAAGATATAGATACATACAGATAAGTATTCTTAGTCTATCCTAGAAAACATAATTTTAATTTACAAATCTTATTTGTAAAAAGGTAATCTTTCATATGTTTTGACATTCTAACATGAATCTGCCCGGACGAACCGCACTACACTAGTATGGTTGGAAAATCAGGGTAGTTTAGAATAAGAAAAGAAACATGGAATCATGCATGCATATAAAATCAGCTAGTGGGAATTCTCATACTAAATATATTAAAGACATAAGTTATAATACTGGTTTGTGTAGACATTAAACAACATGTTTATCATGGTAGCCTTTTTCTTTCATAAAGTGATTGCTATAGAAAATAAAGGTAGGGAAATCAACTCTACTCAAACCAAAACCAGCATAAATGGCCAGAAAGAGATATATAGGAAGTTACATATAAAAAAATGAAAAACTTATTTTACTGTGAGAGTAGTCAGGTTCCTCAGCTAGTTTTTTCAGCTCTTACCCCTAGAAATATTCAATACTTGTCTAGATATTATGTGGGACAAACTCTTCTAGCCAGAGCTTCTTGAGGAGGGTGACTGGCAAAGATTGATGACAACTAACTAGAGAAGACAAATGGAAAGCTTTCAGGAGGCTCAAAATGAGTTCCTAAGATACTATGATTTAGGCTTTTATTTTTATAAAACTGGTACTGTTTGACCTTTTTATCTTATTTCCCTCTATTCTCATATCTTTTCTGGATAGCAGAAAAGGTCTTCTTCTAGAAATTTGTTTAAAGAAAAAATTCCTAAGGTATGAGTGTCACAGTCAACTAAGGTTCTCCCTCGCTACCATAGGATAAAATCTAAAAGAACTGAGTCAAATCTTCAATATTTTTTGTATTAAAATCACTTGATTTGACTTCCTAAGTACTATGCTGAAGGCACTGAGTAGGCAAATTACTAAACTAGAGTAAATTTATAGGCTTGCCTTTGAGAATGTTTAATAACTAGAAATAAAAATTACCAGAAGTAGTCAGCCAGGTCACCTTTAAACATTTCCCATGGTCATTTCTACAGTCAGCATTTGATGAATGTGAATTCATTGACCCTAAGGTAATTACCCAATCATTATCAGACAACAAAATTAACTTCAATAATAACTACCAATCAATACAATCACTAATGCAGTATGGCTCACATTAATGATCCAGCATTCAGACAAGAGTTTGCTTAATATCCAGGTCCAATAATCCTGTGTCCAATGTCTCTGTGCTTCAGAATACCATATTCTTAAAGGGATCCTTAAAGTAAACATCTGTTCCTTCAAATGCAGTCCTTTGTACATGACATATTAGATTTTCCCACTTTGCATTTGCATCTCAAAATGCGTATTGGTAAGTGTCCAACAGTGGAAATTAGGAGGACATGAGCAAGCAGGTTTAAAATTCAGTATACATTCACAATTACTCTCAAGTTCCCTTCTCACATCATTCTGTGGCTAGAGAGTGTAATTAATGATGTTTCAGACTTCATCAAATCAATAGAACTACTGACTAATGCATAAAGACAACTAACCATTTCACACAAGACTTCTTGAACACCCTGTTTTTATAAGTTGCAAAAAAAACCTTCTCATGCAGAACATTTGCTGGTTTATCACAAAGATGTGCTTCATATAACTTGACATTCTTGAATGAAGCTGAGCTTTCTTCCCCCATGAAATTTCTTCTAAGTGAAATACAGCTGGCACCATGCTTCTTCTACCTGAATGCTCCAAGGGCTGCAAAGATATCCCCTCTTGGCTCTAGAAAATGTTAAGCTATTTTAGATACATGGACTTCACGGGATTTTATATTTATATGGTCAAAATGATGTGAATAGCTAATTGAATTTTACTTAATAAGACTGAGGGTAATTGTCAATAAAGTTTAAAAACTTTGTTATCTAAAGTATTCCTAATGTTCTTTAAATTATGTTAAAGATACATACCAAACTTTGTACACGTGTAGCTTATATAATCAAATTGCTGATTATGAAAACTTATTTACTTATGTATACATTTTCCATTTAATGTTCCTTATATTCAGCATTTTCTACTTTAAAATTTTAAAATATTTTTATTAAAAATATTTATAAAATGTATAAAGTAATGAGCCATTGCTTGAATCAAAAAGTTTATTTTTAATTTTAATTTGCATCATTACTCCTAACACAAATCTATCTGAAAATATTACTAAAAGAACTCTCTCAGTTTATGCTGTCTTCTATAAATTTAATTATAAAAGTTTGGATTTTAATCTTATATTTAAAAACACCACACAATATTTCTCCATTTCTCTTACATGTATGGCCTTAATATTACTATTCCGTGATATTAAAAGTTTTCAGAATAACGATGGCTGTGTGGATGCTTTCAGAAGGAGGAATTTCTATTCTAACGGAAAATCTTTGATATTAATCATGTGAAATTTGAAAAACTTGAAAAATAGGAAGTGCTTTAAATATGCTTGCCAGAAAACACACGCATAAAAAATAGATTTGTTTCATTTCCCCAACCACAGAGTACAAACACTAAGAAAATTAGCAGCCTTTAATACAAACAACAAAACAATAACTAAAAAAATATTTTAAGGGGACAGATATGAGTTTTGGTTGGGGTTTTTTTTGGAAGCTCTATCAAATTATTTCTATTTTAATTAACTGTGCTTCTATTTTAATTAATTGAGCTAATGAAAATGATAAGTTCATTTTCATTCTCTGTTTCAAAATATTCTCTTAAATTGCATTCTGAATCATAGTCCACTTAGCCTCAGAAAATATATTTCAATAAAAGCTATTGAAATATAAGGTAATTTCTATATTCCTTTAATAACTTTTCAGGCTTCATTTATGCTGTTTATTTACTACATTTATACATTTATTGCATGCATACATTTATTACGTTGTCAGGCCTACCTGAAGTGATAATTGCCTTCCAAATCTATAAAAACAGCCATCTAAGGAAAATGATTTCTGCTTTTTTCTAGACAGAAGTCCCTCTGTTAGTGAAAATGCACAACCAATCAGATGCTGGACTAGAAAAAAAAGAATCTGTTACCCAGTTGCATTTTCTTGAAGATAAATGCCCGTATTTGTGGGCTTCCCAGATGAAGGAAGGAATGATGAATCTGACTCCATGTTCTCAGAAGGCTAATTTATTATTCTATGATACTATATAATATTAAAGAATACTAAACTAAACTTTACTAAAGACTACAGAAAGTATACTTACAGAAGGCTAAAAAGATAATGAAAACTTGTGACTCCTTCCAGAGTCCTGACACAGCTTGACCGTGATTGGTCATTAAGTCAAAATAATTCACATGAAACCAATGAAACAATCACCTGTGGGTAAACAACCTCCAAACACATTCCAACGCACCAAAACACAGCAGAAGCAATGAGATAATATAGTTTTCCTTTTTCTCTGAGGCTTCTCAGCTTCCCAGGAGAAGAATCCTGGGCAAAGGGATTTTTCCAGAAAATATGACGGTGACAATAAATTTCTACTCCAGGGCCCTTTGTTCCTTTGGCAGGTAGCTACGGGGCTGGAAGTCAGCATGTCAAGGACACGGGTAAGTGGCATCAGGGTCACCAGTGCTGCAGGAGGCACCTGGCAGGGCAGCTGCACATTGCAGCAGCAGCACAGCACCATCCCTGGTGGGCTTGGGGGATGTCTGGGGAGGTTCCTTCTTGCAGGGACAACATTGTGCTACTCCCAAACCCAGAGACTCATGGATTTCCCAGAGGTGGCTCCTGTGAGCCTCAGCAGAGTGAGGAAGAGCTCACCACCTGGAGAAGGCGATGCCATGACTGCAGGTGCTGGATCACCACTGCCAGCTCACTGATGAGTGCTCGCACACTACAGCCAGCGCTGTGGTAGGAAACCACCTCTCTTCTCAACAGGAGGCATGAGTGAGCAGTGCCCACATCCCTGGAGAGATAGAATTTTAGTAATCAGCAAGGACAATGAGAAAGGGACTCAGAAATTGCTTGCAGCCAGAGGAACTACAGGCATGGGGAACACGGCGCTTGGATGAGCTCCCGTGGGGATTCTGAAGGACGTGCTTTGTTCCCAGGGTTGTCAGTGTAAAATAGGAAAATGATTGAGGTTAGAAACATCAGAGATTTTGAGCTAAGCTGATATGAGTTCAAGTAAGACTCATTATTTTTGCATTATATTGTATTTGCAAAGGAAATGCTTTAATAGAGCTTAATAACCGAGGTGTTTTAATGGTTTCATAAAATATCAAATATAAAATATATCTCCTCTAACAAAAATATTTTCTCAGTACTGGTATTTTTTCTTCATTTGTAATCTGTACCTTTCCAGACACAAAACAGTGAAAAGTGTCTTGTTTCTGTAATCACCTGTGAAACTAAAATAACTATTATTTTTAATTGTGAAGGATATTACAGAATTTCCACAATTTTTAAATACTGTTGGCTTAAATCTTTTTTACATAGATGAAAAAAATTATATTATGTTATACTGTGAAAATCTACTAACCACTGTTAAAGACAAGGTGAAAGCATCTTACAAGAACGTGTAATATAAACATTTTGGACTAGCGATTTTAAGCTTGAAACAGAAGCTGTACTCATAATTTCCAATGTATTCCTAATTGTATTTTTTATACAGTAAACCTCACTCTAAACAGCAATGTGGTATGTTATACCCATTATCCCCAAAATGAATCAGTTGCAAACTGCAACAAAGTTAAAATAGGAGCAGGATAGCTTGTGGCAATATTAAAAAGAGCATTTTGGGTTTTTGAAAGATGTCTTGTTCAGGTGGGGTCTTTTCATTGCTAGAATAACTGATATGATCATTCTGGAGGCAGAAGTTAACTTCTCTCAGTGAAGTGCTTGGTTAACTTGCACTAACCCACTAATTTCTACCACCAACAGCATGAGGTAAATATAATATGTTTCACCTGGATTATGCTCACTAGGAATAACACTGTTTCTTTCTCAGCACAGAAGTTTGGGTTTTTTTTAAGTTCATCTCCCACCTTTCATTTTCAAGTTGCAAAATCCCCAAACATAACCCCTAACCCCCCACGGTTTTATTTAGCAAACTGCAATGATGGTTAAATAGCACCATTAAGATATCTTTGTACACCCAGACCAACACCAGATACAATTTAACATGATTTTTTCCCTATTCAGTTGTACATCAGCCTATTGGTTAACTAAGATGATCTTATTGCTCTGGTTCTTCTGCTGTGTCCCAATAGCCTTAAAAGAGCCTATATCCACTATGTTTACTTGAGATCTATTTTATCTGATTAGTACAATCTCTTGCCCTCAGTCAGAAACAGAAAATAAACTGACTCTGGTACAAATGCTGAAGGACAGTACAGACAAAAAGAAAAATAGACCTGTCTGGTGGAATCTGTAATCCTGCCATCAGTATAGAGCTAATATGCCAGAATGCATGTACAGAGGCCAAGATTTTCCTATCCAAACAGCCATAAAATACATTAATTTAAGGTCATGGTATTGGATTCATAAATACTAGGCAGTAATCCATTTCCTAAGGCTGCAACAGACTTCCTGCGAGACTGTGATAAAGTCATTTGTTTCATAGATTTGGGAATGTATTCCCAGATATAGCCACAAATTTTTTCCTAACAATAGCACATACAATGAAGCAAATTGCTTAAAGGTAGGCCTAAAGTATTAAAATACTTTACTGAATCAAGATTTTTAACGTGCAGTTTCTCAAATGAAGACAGCTTTTATTCTCCCTCTACCAGGTTTCAACAGACTTGTTATCTATGTGCCCAGTTTTTCTTGTGTGGAAAATCTCCATTAGATAAATCATTTAGCACAATTAATCCTTAGCTTATTTGGGTTGTGCTTGTCTTTCAGACAAAAAATTATCGTGTACCTTTTCCATTCTTTATAATATAGTGAACCTGATCTCCTTAAAAAAATGGCAGATATACCATTAAATTTTTGTTAGAAGACTCTCTCCCAAACTCTTATGTAGCCTGTGAGATAGAAGTGAACCAGTGAGGAGTAAGTTAGAGGGTAAAGAAGTAATAATATCATTGTTTCTGACAGAGAAGTTTGAATTCAATGTGGGAACAGACACAAGCAGAAATCTATTTTATAGCATCCCTTGCAGTAATAAAAATTGCTGTTTGAGGCCACCTTCTGAGATACTGCTAAAATAATTTGCTATGATCTTTGAAGGTTGTTTCTGTACAGATATATATATACACACACATACAAAATTGTCTTGTATTGGAGGACAAAGAAATAAAAGAACAAAAAAAGACTTTGAAGTTTAAATCCTATATCTTGAATTCAAAACCACTATTCACTTTCCCAGCAAAGAACTGTCTTAAAAAAAACCCCAGTCATACCAGACACCCACCTTTCTTTCAGGAATGTTAAAGGAATAATGAATTGCACAGATATTTTATACTCAGTAAGTAGTTCAGACAAATAAGAAATGACCTAAACCTTAAAGATTGTTTGATTAAGCTATTAAGGTGGAAATCATCAACTGAAATATCTCATCCATGAAAGTGAGCATAAAAATTATTTTGAAATTATTCTAGGAGGAAAATGATTTTTTTCCAGTGACTTGAGGTTAAATTACCTCATGTTTGGTTTTAGCATGGTGGCAAGACTGCAAAAGAAATGCAGGGATTTTTTTTTTTAATGTTTGTTAATTATCTTAAAATAGTCAAAGGTGTTTATTTCCTGGGAATGTCAGAAAGAACAGTCTGAGTCTGCCCACAACAGCAATTTTTTTTTTCTGATCTGCAGTCTCCAGCCCTGCCAGACCATCCCATATGCAGGGCAGATTTCAATACTTTTGTCTGCTGTTGTTTTGCCAGGTAAATCTGGGCAGGCTGCCTGCAAGGTAGGTTATGCAGATGGTTGGTAGACACAAAATATTGGGTGCCAGCATTCATGGCGCTCCAAAACTACAGTTTAGAAAGTAGAAGCAGCAAAAATACAGAAAAATCACAAAGCACTGATATAGGTGCTGTAGTGAAATGACTGATTTCATAGCAGAAACATGGTAAGAAATAGACTCAGCACTGCATAATTACTGCTGCTGTGAGCCCAGTTGGGAGCTCAGATCCCCAAGAGAACTTGGGAGAATTAAAGGTATGCTAAGTGTAATCTCTAAACAAGGCCTTCCTGTGAGTTATACATTTGTTATCTCCTTGAAAGGGCATGTTTGTCAGCACCAGAACTGCCACCACATTGGTGGGTCTGAGCACTCAGCATTCCTGTCCTCAGCCTGATAAGGCTCTTCTACCAGCTCCTTCCAGCCCTTCTTGGTGCACACAACATGCCTCAGTCACTCCTGACAAAAACATGGTAGCTGTGTCCCCATTTCCTACAGTTTCCAAAGAGCAGAAAGAGTTGGACTGTCCCAGATGAAGGAGGAGCCAGGAGATAAAGATGACCAGACAAGGCCATCATGCTCACCAGTGGGTAAGATCCCTAATCATGTCAGGCAGTCAGGTACAAGTATTGGAGGGCAGCAAGAGCACATCAAAAGCAGGCAACAAATCAGGACTGGGGTGAATCCAGAGAGGCCAGTCAGGAGCAAGATTACATGGGGCCAAGAGGTAGGACTGGAGTTACAAGTGTGAGGTATTCAACCAGAAAACAGGGCTGGAGTTCAGACTGCTAACAGTACAGAATCAAAGCCATGCCAAGAAGTAGAGCATGGACCAGACTGGAGACAGGCACACCTGCAGCTCAGTCCGGGGAAGGGCTGGAGACCCAGGGCTGCTCTGAAGGCTCCTGGGCTCACTGGTAGAGGGTGTGGGTGGTGGTACCAAGTGAGGTTGGGCAGGGTTATTATGACCTATTAGTGTCCCCAGGGAACTGGCAGCAACACCAAAGTGGCTAGGAAAATCATCCAAGAAGATGAAACTCATCTCAACAACTGGGGTACTATCTTAAGTATTGTTGCATATTTCTTCAGAATAGTGGTTATATATTTCTTCAGAGTCGTAGATCAGCTTTAGTTTTGTTGTTCCTTTTTAAATCTATGACCTTTACAAAAATAGAAAGCACTCCCCAGTAATAAAGACATTTGTTAGGGCTGAAAGGGGATTAACTCTTCTTTCTAAATCCAGTCACAGTTTCAATCAATTTACATAAAGCATCAGGTATTTCAGTCTGAAACAAGATATGGCTTAGACCTCACCTGGGCAAAAAATAATCTGTTTTGTCTTGAGCTTGCCCACTCAGAATTCACACTGCAGACAAGGATGTTCTGTGCCATGTGACCCTTCCCCCCATAAAAGTTCTCATGGACCTGTGTGAATTCTTAAGTCCACACAGACCAAGATTCAGACCTAAATTACTCCCACAACCTACTCCTAGTTCTGGGACCAGTGCCCTGGAATGGAGGCTATGTGTAACCATCTACAGAGTGGAAGTCAGGAGTTTTTCTTCACTCCACTGTAGAGTTTAGATGTAGAGAGAGAGAGATAAGCAAGGAAATTTCCTCCATATCATGGTTTGCTCCACTGTAAGTACTCAGTATTTTCTAAAACTAAGGAAAATTTATTGAAAGAAATTTAAAAAAATCTGGCATTCTATAATGTGCTTTGCAAATCTTTAAAGGATTTATTTCATGACCACAAATTCAAATAAATTTGTATGCATATGTTATTAGATAGTATTAATTTCAATTTACTTGATGTTTCCCATACATCTCAGTGTGTTACAAAATCACATAGAAACTGTTAATCTGCCCTCCTGACTATCTTTAAACTACAGCTTTTTGCATTTGGACAGCAGCCTGTGGTAAATTTGTCTGCATTCAGTAACATGACAGTATCTACAGCCTGAGTTAGTAGCTTGGCTTTATGATCTGAATTGCATAAGCAGTAGTCAATTTTTTATGGTTTTCTTGATTACATCTTTCCATTTCACACTTAATATAACATTGCTATAAAGGGTCACATTACACCATCCAGAGCCATCTTTTTCAAACTATTTGCAGAATAGAGCACTGCATCTGTTGCTATGCAGTTGGCATTTGGATGTTCTGGCAATAGAAGAGTGCATCTCTTGCTGTTTGCATCTGTATTGCTTAAGAGAAAAAAGCCTACTAATGCAGATGAAATCTCTAGGCATGTAGGTATCTAAATGAAATAAATATCAACTTTTTTGATTTAAATAAAGACCAGATTCTGGCAAAAAAAACTATAATGGAAACAGGACCTTCCCATTACAAAATTGCAATAAAAAATATATCAGACCCAAATGTCGGGCAGCATTTCAGCAAACATAAAAAAGGCAACACTAGATTCTGTCTCCAAAATACAAACTTTTCTGTGTATATGTATAGAATTCAAATTTGATTTCAATTTTGGCTGTAAGTCTGCTTTGGCTTAAGAGTCCTGTATTATTGATTACCCAGACCATCAAGTGTAGCTTCTACACCCTGACTGGGTGACTTGAGCTTTTGAAGCAGGACAGTAATAAAGTAAGAGTTCTGAATACTAATAAAAGTGTTTAAAAAGTAAGTGTTCAGATGAATTTTTTTTACAGTATCCACACAATTTTTGAGACTCAGATGCATTTTGGCAGTAAATATGCATCCAGCATCCACCATGTTCCATAGCCCAGCAGCTGCCTGCAGGCCAGCCAGGTCCATGCCTTTCAGCTGCCCTCAGAGTTTTTTTGCAGCTTCTGAACTGCTATCACTCATCCAAGATACATCTTGTCTTTTTTTGAGCTACTTGGTACTTTTCAGTTTCTGTCCTCAAGTTTTTGTCATTACTGATGTTTCTAGAATGTGTTCTTCTTTATGTTTATCAAAGAGAGGAAGCTTATATCTCACTGGCTTGTCCAACCATTCCCAGTACCCACCAGACCAGACAGTGTTCCTGTTCAGCATGCATTGCTCTCACATCTCAGATTTTGAAGGAGTACACCCTTCTTTTATGTAAGGATGATCTCAAATTAGAAATATATAAAACATATCTGTAAAAAAGTAATAATCAAGATCTTCAGACTACCTACTGTCCTGACACTTTTGTATGTTTGTGTAGGATGTGTGTGAACAGGCAATAGAGCAGATAATCAGCAAAACTTGCTCTGATGTGTTTTTTACGTCTTACGGAAAATAGTTTTGTATGAAGCTGACATGAAGCTTTGAAGCCTTATGAAGCAAGTCATATCTGCACCCCAAATTGAAAACATTTTCTTTTGATACTACAGTCCCTTCCATATCATGTTGTGGTGAGTACAAGCTTTAAAATTTGGCATCTGTTATGTTTCTTAATGGCTTAAGGAAAAGACAAATTCTTCACTACACTTTCCATAAGCACAGGTGGAGAAAACTTTTAAAATACAAATCACTCTGTTTTTCAAATGTAATAGAAGGGAATATCTTATAGTGGACATATGGAAAATTGCAGATAAATTATGAAGTTATGCTGCATCACAGCAGTGTACAGCAACACCAAAATGGGAATAAACATGAAAAACCCCAGGATCTTTTCAAAATGGATGTATAAAGAAAGAAAAATCTAGAGCTGCCAGGGGTTAAAAATACAGTTTTCCTAAACTTTGGGCTTAGATTTAAACAGATTTTTTGCCATTAGATTTTATGTAAGTTGAATAAGTAACCTCATTTCTCAAAACCACCAGCTGTCGTTTGGATGTTTACATCCCATTTCTGGATTTTGCAGTTTTTAGCTCCTACTGAGGCCAGTAAAAAATAGAAGAACTGTGATGCCTTTTAACTTTTTAGATTCTACATCTACGAAAGTGACACATGGTGACAGACTGTGAGGGCTTAAACTACCTCTCAGAAATGTGTCCAGTGGGTGTCATTGTACTGAATTCACCAGAATTGGTGGGTGTACAGTCAGTATGAGGTGGTGGTCAGCTCCTTAAAAGATGTGACTCAAAATTCGTTCAAAGAATTGCTCAGATTTGTGTATTCTTTTCTAAGGTCAGGTCGGAGTTAAGCCTGAAGACAAAACTGAGGGAAATTTTTCCTCTTGGTACAAATCTGTTTCAGATACTAAACACATTTCATGCTTGACATTTCCACTGACATAGATAAGAGACTTGCACACAGTGCAAGTGTAGAATTAGCAACATGGATCCCTGCTGACGAAAGAAGAGGTCAAAACCAAGGCTCCTGCAGCAGATGTGAAGGGTAAGATTTTAAGTCTGCCAGGAACATTTGATGTTCTTTTTGCAAAACTTAAATTTCAGTGAATTTTCTCTAAACTGGGCAGACACGCTGTTTATATCTCTTTTAATTCTCTTTTTATTCTCTACATGGTTTTAACTCTTATATGTAATCTTGTTTACCCTTGTAGCTTACCCAGTTTTTCCCCATTCAGTTGTTTACCTACCGATTAAAGTTAGAATGAGATTATATTAACCCATTTTCTGCTGCTAGATTAGTCATTCTATGTCTTCACATTTGGATTAAAAGCCCATTGATGAGTAGAGTACCATCTTTTGGGTTTAAACGGTGCCTATTATTATTCTAGTCCTCATCTCTTATTTATTTATGTTGATATGTCATTTGATATAATACCAATATATTTAATCATAGCCTAAATCAAATAAAATGGAAGATTTCTAGTAATTTTCAAGCTTATTCTCTGAAATAATATATCCACAAAGCATGTGAATAGGCATACATACCTTATATGTTTCACAAATTTCAGTACAAAATTTCTGTTTTGCTTAAAGTAAGGACTGAAAATATCTAGATGAAAAAGAATGTACACAACTCTTCTCCTTTTCTGAGAAAACCAATTTTCAAGCACAGTATAAATACATTTATATGGTAAGCATATTTGTTCAGTAAATCAGAAACATTCACAATCTATTAAATAAGAAAACACTGTGAAACTTGTGCTTTGAATCCATTTTACATTATGTTTTTCAGTCTTTCGTGTTTCCTCAACCATTAATCTCCTCAAGCTATTAAAAGCATATTAAAATCATAATCAAATAAATGTCATTATGTGTTTACAGGTGACTCAGAAAAAGAGTGGCAAAAAGACATGCTGTAATGCAATTCTTCCAGCATAACACCTGTTTACAGTTGAAATCAATGTCTTCCACTGGCCAATCAATATCACCTCAGTCTGTTTATCACTACTTGTAAGTCTTTTCAATAATTCTAATTTTAAAGAGTCATTGCTGAAATTGTATAGCCATTGATTGTTTAAAGGTTGCAGATGGCATGAACAAATTGAATTTTGGATTCAATTAAACCTGTTGAAAAATTGCAAATCACCTTTTCTTAAGAAAGTTTTGCATCAGCCTTTCAGATGAAATCAACTCACATAGATCCAGTGCAACCACAGTGTGTCTGTTAATGCAGTTCAGTGGAGGATCAATGCAGGACAAGCTGCAAGCTACAGAGGGAGTTGTACCCTAACCCAGGGTTGAAACAGTTTTCTCTTCTCAGTTTCCCTTGACCTGAGCAGGGGCTGTAATAGACAAACCTGGATACCATTATATATTTTATGATTCTATATACCTGTTTATATCAGTTATCTTATCTGGTAGAACCATACACATACTGTACCCTCTCCAGCCTGATCAGATATAAGACAGCTTGCATCTGTTAGCTCCAGACCCACAGTAAAAGAATTTTTTAAATTTTTTAAAAGGTGACTATAATGTATTACAGCGACCTGATGAAGGTCTTCAGGGTGAGAGAGAGACGGAATCTTGTTTCATGATCAGAAGGCTGGATTTATTGATATATGATATATAATATATTATTACTATACTAAAAGAAATAAAGAGAGAAGTTGCAGAGGCTGCTAAGCTAAGAATAGAATAGCAAAGAATGAATAACAAAGTTCTGTGTCCAGCAGAAAGCAAGGACAAAACTCTCCTGTGAGTGGTCAGCAAATCCAAACACTCACAGAAGCCCAATCACCGCTGCACCTGTTGCATTCCACACCAGCTGATAACAATTGTTTACATTCTTCTTCTGGGGCCTCAGCTGCCCAGAAGATGAACAAATCCCAAAGAAAGGATTTCTATGGAAAAATGTCTGCGACAATAATGTCTAGTTATTTCAAAACAATGGCTTAGTGTCAGGTGTGATCATGCTGCAGCCTCTCAGCAAAATCTTCATGGTGAGATATTTTTCAAAGACAACTGGCCACTTACGTCGGTGTCTCAGAAACAGAGACCTTCAAAAGTGTTCAGCCTTTTATTGAAAATCTGGCCCCTACATTAGCTGTAATAGATAGCCGAGTTCAGGTTCACCATGTCACAGCAAAAAAGAATTAGATGAGAAATTGTCGCTGTGTCTTCTCTAAGGCCATCTACAAGTAACTTATCACTGTCAATTTTTCTGCACCAGAACGATGAACTTCATATGTACCAAAGAGAAAATGAAATGCTTAAAATGGCAGCTGTCCACTATCTGAGCAATTACTATAATTCATTCTATAATAACTTTAGCTCTGTGAGTGCATTTGTTTCTAGGACTTTGATTCAGACATTTTTTTCTGGCCGAATTCTAGAAATAGTGATACAACCCATATAGTTTATTTGTATCTCCTAAGATAATTAATCATAATATATTCAAGAATCTTCCTTTTTCTCCTTTGTTCCCTTCTCTTTTGGGAATTCCCGATATCTCTGGTTTGTTGATTTGTATTTGATTAATTGATTTGTATTAATTCTCACTCAGCTTTCTGCGTTGCAGACAAATTTTAGTGGAAGTCACTTATTTTACTCATCAGTCCTGCATGCATCTAAAGATAGAAGGCAATCAATAAAAAAAACCTTTGTTAGCTTTCCCAAATTGAAGTAAACAGCCCATTTTTTATGTACATGCTTATAAGCAAACATCTGGTGAATCCATCCTCCTGAGTTGTGTTGATTTTAGATATTTTTGCAAGTCAGTAACATTTTAAACAAGACTATCTTAACTTATAAGCAATGGTCCTATATGGCAACTTGAATGCCCAAAATACAGACTTTTAAATCTTGTGCTTTATTGATAAGTACTTTGCCTGTTTACAACTAAAATTTGCAAAAATGGAATCACAGTGAATATCTGTATGTGCCACAGCTTTTGACCAGTACTATCAAGTTTTTTCTTAACAGTGAAATTAGAAGTGGGCCAGTCTTATGTGCAAGTAAAAGCTGTGTTCTGTTGCAATTTTTCTCACAGTCTAGCTTACACTATCTGTGAATTAGTAATGTTTTTGAATGTCTTGAATAATTCTAAAGGTGCTAATGGAGGCAGGAAAACTCAGCCAACTCTTCATAGTATTCCCTTCATGGTAAAAGCTTCTGCTGAAAAGAAAAAGAAAAGCACGAGCCATATCAGAGATTCCTTTAATGGCTGAAACACAGCAAAAAGAATGACTCTGTTAAAGAAGCTAAATGTCTCTTACTACAGTAACTCATTCTGTTTGTAAAAATTGCTTTGGAGATACAGAGTAATCTCTGCTCTATCAACAGGTTAACTTGGACACAGCTATTCTTCATCTTTTCACCTTACAGGATCTTCATTCCACCTACGGGAATAGACACTCATACAAGAAAGGATTAAAGCAGATACATGGATGCTTTGTTGCCAAAGACAGTAGAAGGCTTACATCTTAGAGAAGAATTTGTTACAACTGAAACCTGAAGATATTGATACCTCCTTCCCTGGAAAGCATCTCACTATTGAAAAATGTAAAGCATCATACAAGGCCTTTAGTACCAAGAGCAAAGTGTTTTTATAACCACAACACCAGTAGAAATGGAACTAAGTAAACCTTACGCCCTGAGCATCTCCAAATTTGTGCTTTACAGCATCTGAATTTTCTGTGTGGACCTCCTGCGTAAAATGTACTTGAGTTTTAGTACAGAAATATTTCAAACTACTGAAAAACTACAGGATCTGAAATTTAACTAAAACTAAGGTAATAAGCCATCCATATAATACATAGCCTATGAAAATCTTCATGTTTACCTCAGTATGTTCATCAACCTTTTATGAATTTGTACAAAGTGTCATACATGGGAACACACAGTGAACTTGTATGTAGTAGGAACAGCAGCTTTAGGGAGTAAAAACATAAAAATTTAAAGCACTAAGATGGATTTAAATGCCCATGTATCAATTCCATTTAAGTTTAATTAAAAATATGTAATTTTTCCTGTTGAGAGTAAAAGTCAAGTGCATAACATTTCCTAGAAGAAATCCAACTGCCACCTTTCATTATATGCAGCAAGTCTGAAATGTATTTTAGCCCTGTTCCTTGGCAATACTTTCTAGTATGTCAACTCAACAAACCTGATTTAAGCTGAGTAATAGCTGGTTTCATGTCATTCTCTGTCCACTTTAAGGCTTCTGTGTAAGTCTGTCTCTATCTGCTTCCAGTGGTAGAACTGGGTCTCACAACTTCATAGACATATTTAACCACTAAAACAAAAAAATGGAAACAGAGAAGGGAACAATAATTTTGAAAATTAGTTTCAGACTTCTGAATACTTCTTTCCTAACTATTGATATTGATGCCAATTGATGTGTTTATCTGTATTTCTGAAGGAGCACCTCTTTTTCTGCCTGTTCAGTATGAGACTTTTCACAGATACCGGAATCTCACCAGCTTAATGTTTTACTCAACTTTTTTTTTTTTTTTTTTTTTTGTGCAGTCAAGTATTTTTTTATATTCTTCTAACATAAAATAATTTGTTGTTAAATAAAACCTCATTTCACTCTGTAAGCTTGCTATGAAAAAAATGTCTCAACTCTGCTTGTCAGACATATTGAAAAATAACAACATCTGGTCCTCAGTATTTTCATACAAAGTGTATCTTTGTATACAAAGATTAGGATCTTATTTTGTTTAAAGTCTAAGCTAAATTATGAATAGGAAATTACTTAGCAAACAGGAGCTCTAGCTCAATGTTGTAGAATTTAAGATTATAAGCTCTGCTGTCAAGATCCACAGTGCAAATTTAGATGCCATCCCCAGTGAGAAATGTTTATGCAAATACACATTTCATCAAGTAAAATGCCTCAAATTGAATTTGAAGATAGGAAGACGTTTACTCTCTTCCCTTTTTGTGTGTAGAAGAGAAAACGCAATGCAAGGAAGTAGAGTGATTTATAAAGCACTGCTTTGCACAAGGGGCTGAGATTTCCCATTAACTGCAAGCAAGGCACATAAAAATGTGTAAAGACTCAGCACAATTAAATTTCTTCTTTTTCTTTTTCTTGGGTTTTTTTTTTTTTTGCTTTGTTTTGTTTTGTTTTGTTTGCTATAATCCAGTAAATACATTATTGGCTAAGGAAGGGAAGATAATTTAAGTCATAATCAAAGAAAAGTAAAACCACAGGCACAAAATTTGCTGGTTTTAATGATTTTTTTTTTCCAAAAGAAGCTATCTATTTCCAAAGTACGTAAATCCAGGTATATGGAGTATTTGAATGAACTTCCATTCAAATCACTTCCAACAGAAACAGTTTACACAATTATTAGCTTTATTAGGATAATACATTTGCACATACCAACTGAAATGGAGTTGAATATTTTCTGAAGAGTTGTTGCCTGCCGTTTGCAGCTACTTGTCCACTAGGAGACACCGTTGCTCCATAGAGCTGGAAGATGAGGTGGTGGCAGTAAATTATCGGAGGTAACACACGTTAAAAGTCGCTCTTATCTTCCAGGTCATTCTCCACTGTTCATAAAATTTATATTGACCCAGATGAAGTTTGCTTTTCTTTTCCAGGCATGCAGGAAATGCATGAGCTAGCACTTTCCACAGTCCAAACTTGAAAAAACAAATTTAAAATAAAAAAGGAGGAAAAATTGGAATCAGGAATACTTGGTGAGAGAGTAAAAGGGAAATTGTTTTGTAATACTTACGGAGAAAAAAATCAAAATTTTAGAAGAAAAATTGAAATTTAAAATACATTAAAAAGATTGAAATTTAAAATACATTAACATTTTTATGTCTTAGTGTATTTCAAGACACAAACCTTCAAGGATGAAACTAAAGAGAAGATCATACCTTGAAGATTATGAGATTTTTTCTTCTTTGCATGTTAATTTTCTAATTCAAGGGTTTACCCCATATCAAGGAGTTGAGTTCAACATTTTCTCTTCCATTAGAAAGATTATGTATATATGTACATGTACATAAAATAGGTGTACGTATGCAATATGTACACATTCATACCCTATATAAAACATTAAAATATTTGTTAAGAGGTTATTTGCACTAAGTCTTTAGGAGGACATAAGAAAGGGAAGGATGTTCCTTTCGTTATCAGCTAACCAAAGGCAAGAGTTAGTTCTTTGTAATTTTGGAACACAGCTGAATTTTCTAATTCAAAAATTTTGTAATAATATGTGTACAAATATGCAATTTAAAAAAATAAATAAATCCTACATACAAGTTTTCTTATTATTTAATTTGTTAAGATTTTTCAGGATGACTTATAGTTATATTTAATTTGTTGTCTTTTTAAGATGGATTCCATAGCTGTATAATCAAACTTTATGCATTTCATTATCTATGATCTAGATATTTTAATTTCAAAACTGCAAATAGCAAAAGTAATTAACAAATAAGCTCTTATTTAAAACTAAAATTCTATTTGAAAGTGTCAAAAAATATACTCTTCATTAAATGCAGGAAAATCCAATAACTGAAAAAAGTGTGTTTGAACACATTTACTTGGTCATTTAGATCAAAACCTCTAGGCCATAACATTAGCTGGTGGTAAATCAGTGGAGTTTGAAAGAATTCCATAGTTAGGCTTTTTTGTAGTAGATAAATATTTATACATTTTAATGTTGCTAAGTAGATCTTGTTGATTAAAAAATTATTGTCTTTGATACTGCTTAAGGCAGTTCTAAACTAAAGAAACTCCTAGTGGAATTTTCAGCATTACAAAAGAAAAGTGTGAGATTCTTCTTGACACTTGAAATATCTTGAAATACTAATGTGTCAGCTACCAAGAAAAAAAGCTAGTAATATTTATTATTTTTAGTAGAACTGAGTATAAAGAAGTAAAATAAGTAATTCTTTGAGATAGTTATGATCAAATTTTGAAAAAAAAAATCCAGCCATCTCTGGGAATTTATTCACAACAACTATAATGCTATTAAAAATGAGTGTTTTCTAGAATATTGCAGCAAAAAGTCCCAAGAGGAAGACACTACCTAGAAAATTGTTTTTGTGTGAGATCAATCTATTCCATCCAACAAGTGTTTCAGATTTGCTTTTCCAACATCTATGAGAACCTACAAATTCAGGAGAAAAAGATTTGAAATGTTAATAGGGAAAATAACAAAATACAGGAAATTACTCTAGACAATTTCAGGGAGGAATTACAGGTTTGACGCAGAAATTGGTTAAGGAAATTACATGGCCTACTGGATGAAATGGTGACAATAGACCTCTTAGGTTTCAGAATTCTGTGAAAAAAATTATATTAACACAAGGGTAGAACAAAACAGAGACAAAAAGTTTTATGGCTTATCAGCTTTTTGGTATTTTGTCATGCACTTGAAATGATCGTGTCCAGAATGGAACCATTTCCTAACAATCCACAGTTACCATTCATAATTATTAAATAATTAAATATATATATATATAATTATTTTACATCCAAGTCATGCAGTGAAGAAAGCCAAATTCTTTGTGATTCACTTCACTTTTCTTAGAAGTGTGTTTTCTGAGAAATAGCCATTCTGAAGTGATAATGTCTCATTCAGTGTCTTGGTCTTAAATAAAATTGATCAGATAACAAATAAGATAAATAGTGGCAATAAAGGTGCATGACTTTTAGGTTTGGAAGCTGAAATGCTGATCCCTATTTATCTTTGCTAGTGACTGCAGACTATTCTTTTAGGTACCTTGTGATAGGCAAATTAAGCAATTTTAGAGGACAGAATAACCTTCTGCAGTCTTTGGCTAGGACACAGATATTGAACAAACAATTACCTCTAGGGCTAGAGCACATCCTTCAAATATTGTACTCAGTTTCATGGTACCTGAATATGGTCTTTGTTGTGCAGCAATAAAAGTTCTAAAGCCAGGAAAGTAAGTTAGGTGCTATTGTAATTTCTCAGAATGCTGTTAAAACAATTAAAGATCATCCTTTTTCTGCCTTGCCTGCTTGTTTTTCTGGCAGCTGCCTTGACTGTGCTTGGATATGGAGGATGTCTTGTCTGACTCCTCCATTTGTAAATGTTTGGATCCAAAAGGTCTGAGTTCCTGAATGACTCAAGAAAGTCCCTGCAGTTTCTCACACTTGATCCAGCTCTTTTTTAGATTATCTTCTATGTTCTTTAGCTCCCACAACTAGATAACTTACAAAGCACTGTATAAAGTCATTAGCTCTCTTGCTTTTTGACAAAATAAAAGACTAAGTTCATGAATTTGTTTTATGTGCTACTGATATGTGTCAGTCAAAAGCACAACTTGTCTTTTACTCCACATCCACATGAATGAAAAAAATGGGTTGTCCTTTATTTTTGCCTGTTTGTCCTCTCTTTTTACTCTTCTATATATTTGCACAGATAATAAAATAATTTTGCTGAAGGGAAAGGTTCATAAAAGCAAAATGAATCTTTTTTTTCCCAAATGAACCTGCATATCTTTGTTTATCACTTCTCAAAGGGAAGTTACATGTCATGGAGGAAGTGAAATAATAGGATATATAAGCAATGCAATGAGCTATGTGAAAAAGAGGTTGGAGAATGTCTTACCCAAAGACAGCTAAAGATCTGAGATGGGGCATGTTACAAAAGTGAAGAGAGGCTATTAAGCAAAACAGTCTAGAGAAACTAGACTGGGAGTATCTCTTAACTGATAACTCATTAACTCCTGAGTAATTAATTTGCAAAGTTGACTATAAAACTTGACAAGATTTCTAATGTAATTTGATATTAATAAAGTCCTCAAGAATATTCGATGTCCAAGAAAGTGCTGGATTCTTTGCTCTTAGAATGAAATGAAGCTCCAGATATTTGAGAATAGATTAAGAAGTATATGGAAACAGATAAAGTTATTCTTTTTAGTCCTATTACATTTCCTTTTGTCTCCATTGTTTGGCAGTGAAGCATGATAGATTTTATTATCTATCAATACATATTAGACATATTTTTTTGTGATGATCAAATTTACCTACTCTCATCAATAAGTTTTAGAAATATGTCATTTTGTGGAACATTATTCTTCATTCCTAAAAACTCAAATTATTCCCACTGTAAATAAAGTTAATATCCAGTATATTTATCCACCCCTACCTCCCCTTTCTTGACTAGTCTACAGGATAGTGTGCCTCACACACACAAAAGTGATCCCAAAAATACTTAGTTATCTAACTTATCTAATACCACATATATTTTTGCTTGCAACCCTTCTGCTGTAAGGACAAGACCTTCAGTATTCACTAGATATATTTTTTTACTAAACAGGTGATGACAGAGGCAGTAGATTGTGTTATTCTGAACAGAGTATACCCAGAGAACAAACTTCTGGGTATTAATTCTCTCTTTGTCCTTGTTTGAGTTTCTCAATACTGTTGGAAGCTATTGTCAGAGATTGAGTACAGTTTTCCCTGCTTCCCTAATATCAGCAGCAAAAGCACATCACAATGCTTGGTTAAATTTGCCATCTGTAATTCCAGAACCTCAGGTATATCTGAGCCAGCTAACTGCAATTCACAATAATGATTTAATATGTCATAATTTTCAGCATTCAAGCATTCGTTTTCACTTGGAAATGCAGAGGATGAGATTCATAATGGCACTGAAATTTCCTGCTAAATTTCCCATCTGGCGATCCTCTCTCACTACCACTACAAAATTCTGTGTATCCCTCCATTTGCAGCTGTAGCTCCTTCCCCTGTGGGATCAAAGTTGCACCTGGCTAAGCAGCCTTTCTGAAAATGCTACAAATTGTGCAATATGTCATTCTAAATGGTGACAACTCCTTTTGGATTTGGAGTTAACAGCGGGCAGCCCATAACTTGCTGGCACACCCTACACAAGACAGCAAATCAGAATATTTCCATTCAATTGAAGTAGACTTATTGATTTGCTAAAGGCCACAGAACAGATCCATTTTGAAGGGGAGAAATCATCTTTAGTGGCGTCCATAGGCCAATAATGCAACTTAAAGCAGCTGTTCTTAAGCTGTATTAAAGCCAGGACAAGTCCTCCTAATTAGGCAGCTCCTTCTCTGCCTAATGCCTGTGCAGTGCAGATATGCACTTCAGGAATGAAAAGAGCTGCTGTTCTTCATGCTTTGAGGGATGACTGAATCCACAGCTTGACAATTGCTGGAAGCATTTGAATACATCTTGCTTCTTGGTTTACGATGAAGGCATTTTTGTGACTGCTTTTTGTGACTGCTACTTATAAAAATCAGCTGTGGAGGCTGCTGGACAGAACGGCAGGCAGAGCCCCAGGAGACCAAGATTCTACTTCTTGTCCTTGCCAGCGGCTTGCTGGGAAACCCTGGAGAAGTCATTCCCTGCCCCTAGCAGAATTCTCCCTTCTCTACAGCTTAGTTCTTCTAAAAATACACCATTGAAAATCTTTCCTTCATTCAGCCCACATTTCATCTAAACCCATTAGCCTCAGAATCCCAACACTGAAGAGTGCTGAAAATGACAAAACAGAATTAAATCACAGTTGAAGATAAAACTGAAAAAGGAAGCTGTAACTCTCTTTACTGAGGGTTGTTGCATATCACCTTGGGACTATTTCCACTATTCGTGCCAGACAGAGAGATATTTATTTTGTTTTGACTGTTTGGCTTAACATTTTATGTCCGAAGTCTCAGAAGAAGAAATTGCTGGAGACAATTTCATCTCTGGAAAAGGCTCACAAGGACTCTCTAGCTGCTTCCAGGCAATATGCTTGGCAATTAATTACTGAATGTAATACCACCAGATTTCCCAGGTCACAGCTACAGGTAAAAGCTGTTGAAACCTGCTGCCAAAGTAGTGAAACCAGGGAGAAAATGGGTCTGCTAAAGAGTCCATGCTATTTCAAGTGGTAGCACTTGAATGTAACTTAGGTGATAATGGGTCTGACTGGGGGCCTTTTGCTGCAGTTTTAGTTCTTTTATCTCCTTTTTCCCTTGAAGGCCTGCTAAAAATGGTAAAAGCTGTCATGCTGTTTGATTTTCATCTTCCCTAAAAATGTTTTAGTCTTCCACAAAGTAAAATGGACCCAACACATGAGACTTTATCTCCTTAGTAAACATGGAAGATGTGTTAAAATTTGGCTTAGCTTGATCTACACTGAAATTGTCTCAGTTATTAAGTTATTAATTGATATTTCTTTTGTTTTGCAAGGACTTCCAGTCCTTCACATGTTTATATATAAAAATGTGTGGGAGTGGTCACACTTCATGCACATGCATTCAGAAACTGTTAAAACTCCATAGCCTCCATAAAACTCTGAAAACTCCTTAAAACCCTGAAAACAAATGGATTATCAACTCTGGCCTTTAACTAAACCAATTTTATCAAAAGAAAGAAGGATGTCAACTGTCAGGGTCCCAGCACCCCTCACCATCTGGGGCTCTGAGCCACGATTCCCCTAGCACAGCCCCTCTATGGGGGATCCAGGCTGCAGCTGCCAGGCAGGAGCACACCCACAACACTTCCATCGCCCTGTGGCTGATGCTTTCCTCACAGTGAAGGCAGAACAAATCCCACCAGGTTAAAATCTGGTTTAGGGGCCAGGACACATGGGGTGTGTACATCTGCTGTGTCTGCTGGCTGGCCCTGGGAGGGATCCTTCAGTAAGATGCCTTGGGATCTCCACACACCCTTGGCTCTGATCAGACAGAAAATATGCTTTGTGTGCCTGAGGCAGCAAAGAAAGAAAGAGGATTAGAAAATCACTGTGGCAGTTTTGAGCTTGTGCTAAGAGAAATGATTACTAAACTTATCTATCTCTAAGACAAGGGGAAAAAAAACGTATCCCTTTTGAGTTCAGAACGTCCATTGGAAACCACTGCACGAAACAAAAGCTGCCTTTAAATTACTATTTTATATAAAATAAAGGAAGAGCAAATACATGTTGCCCTGTGTTTTATGGCCAGGTCAGAATTACTGAAGCAGTTACAGGTTACACAGAAGGTCCATAAGAGACTGTAAGGCCCCAAAAATCTCACTCAACAAGACTTAAAAGTTGTTTGTGCACTCTGAGTTAGAAGCACAGGAGAAAAACTGATAAGATGTTCTCAAGAGATCAAAACAACAAAAAGAACTTTATTGGCAACTTCAGAAAATCAAAGAACTTTCACAAAAGGTGTTAAGCAACATTCAGTCAATATAAAACACTTCCCACAGTTTTAACTTGGCCCATTCAACCCCAGAAAATCTAAGCCAGTCTGATTTTATTTACACAAAAATTCTGTGAAGAGGGAATTAGAAGAAGGTGAGACAGACAGGATATAGAAAAGAGCAAATATAGCTACCACTCTTGCTGTAGAAATGTTCAAGCTGATGGAAATTCCAAGAGGAAGTAGGGTCAAGATGTGCTTACTGCATGTTTGTCCTTAAATACCCCTTGGCTTTCCTGGGTGCTTCTCCTAGGTGGGAATTCCTGTCGTTTAGCTACTCAGGAGCTGGGTCAGGGGCTCCAGAGGGAGGTGTAGAGCATTGCCTCAGTGTGGCAGGGATTGACAGCCACAGCATGGTTGAGATCAGGCTTTAGTGATGGGAGGTGTACAGCAGCACAAGGCCTCACCTGTCCCTCCCCTTCCCTCAAATTCTCACTCCAAAACGTCTCAAGGCAGTCTCCCCAGTCTTTTACACAGCCACAGCCTGAATTTTTCCACAGCTTATACGCCACACTTGAATTAATTATTTCTGTTTCAGATGCATTCATATTTTTGTAATAATGGATTTGCATTCCTGAGATCGAAATAAGAAGTTGTGTGATAAAAGATTCAAATGCTCTAAAACTTGGGGATGTATCTAGTAAAACTGAGCCATCCCAAAGAGAAAAATTTCACAGCATAAGAGATTCGTGGTTTTTTGAAAACAGATTTTACCACAGCATATGAAGTCATAATCAGTGTTGACTTGTGACAACAGTGTTTAATGAGACTAATTTATGTGATAATGATATACACATTCATAGAGTAGGTAGCACATGTGCTTGTCCTTTCCTTACTCCCTTTTGGATGTTCAAATAAATCCATTCATGGAGGAAATTTCTAGGCTAGGCTGACCCTTTGACAGAATAGGTAGGATTGTAGTTGTGATTACAATTTCAACACACACGGAAGCTTTATTAGGGTATTTACAGTCTTTGTAGCAGTTTTTCTTGGAGAGTTGGTTCATTACTGGAAATATTTGAACAGCTGAAAAAATGAATGTACAAGAAATAGACAAAGGTTACATATTTTTTCATATCTGTTTATAGTCAGGCAAGAACTGATATTTAATTTCAGGTATGAATATTTTTCACAGATTTTTAACAAACTGGTAATAGTATGAATGACCCAAAAACCTATAAATTTTTTTTTTCTTTTCCACCCTTGGAGAAGGGAGAAATATCCACTCTTTTCATTCAGACTACTTGGAAAGACTGAGAGACTTGTTAGCACATGCTGGGATTTGTGCACTTAAGCTGTGAAAGGAGAGAAAAATCAATTAGCAGGAGAATGTGTAACTTTTTTGTCACTTTCAGGTATAAAAGTTTAAAAAGAATATAACCTCTGACATTGGAGTATACTTCAAAGGCCAAACTTGTGGATTCTGTGAGATATGGCTGGAAGGACAGAAAGTTCTACTGAATGATTTACTGGCTGTCTGCCATACTCTGAATTGCTGTCTGTCAATGCCACATGTGGCACCTTTCAGATAGCATATTCTTTCAAGCAAGTCTATAAAGGTGGCAGATATCAAGAGTGTGAAAGAGTGCTTTTGTTAATGCTCGAGAGTATTTACATTGACAGCTAGAAAAAGAGAAAACTCTTAGTCATTGTTTCTGTAGGTAGCAGCACAAAATGATCACATTCACTTCACTCATAACCAGCTGTGATTCGTATTTTGAATCTAGGAAATCCATATATTTATGTCCCTCAGTGACCAAAATAATTTTAATTTCCTACCATGCAAACTGAATTATGGACTTGCAAGTCTCTTCTCGTGAAAGAGGTTTTAATTCTAATTCTTGATTTCTATCTGTGTTAAAGATTGTGTTTTCAATCCTTTTCACCATAGACCTACAAGTTATAAAATTAATTTATGGTCTTGGAAAGAAAGGGAAATAGCAGTAGTTCAAAAGAATTAGATGCTGTCTGAAACAGAATAATGTGCCTACAACTTCTCTCTCCATGTTATTCCCTACTCAGGGCTTTTCACCATTACATTATTTTTAAATAGCATTTTATGACACATACAGTCGACCTAAAAGACAAATTAGAATTTAAATGTTCTCCAAATGTTTTATTCTAAAGAGAAATGTCTCTTTACTAAACATAATAGAAACCTGTATCTCCATTACAGGCCCTTTACATTACCAAGTTTTAAATGAGAAACTTGCCTCACACAGGAAAAATCATCGTACTGTAGGCCACCACTGTATTTTACTATGCCAATAGTTGAAATATGTGCCTATTTATGTAAATTGGGGGGTGGGAGGAAGCAGAAACAAGGATTTGGAAAATGAAGTAAAGTAAATTAAAAAAAACACTTATAGAAATAAAGCCAGAGTCCCTATTAAATAAAAATTAAAAAGAGGATGATAAAACTCTCTTCTTAAACCTTTTAAATGAACCTGAAACCAGTAACATACACATAATTTAGCTAGCGTAACTAACTGGAGCTACCATGCTTCCGTCATCCCTTCCTGTCTTTCCCCTATTCACCACAATGGTATGCATCATTCCTGCACTCAGGCATTTGCAGAGATCTCTGCAAGAGTGAGAGGTTACATTCCTGCATCTTCCAGGGCTGAAACTCTCCAGTGCATGGTGTGTAACACTGCTCACTCCTGACTGAGGCCACTGGATCCACCCATCACGTATCTAGCTTGAAAGGAAATGCATAGTGCATTAAAGCAAATGAGAATCCACACTGTTGTTAAAGTGCAGACATAAACCTTTTGTCATCTAATCCTGTTAAAGCAGCTAGCAGTGATATATTGTAATGTCGCAATAGTTTCTGAATTGTTTTCTGTCAGCAGCAATGCCAGAAGTGTATGCATTTGCAAAATTAGTTCAGACTGCTTTCCTTTTCATCTGTTGCTGACTGGGTAGTTTGAGTATTCCTTTGATTGTTCAATATTTAAATAATAATTTTTATTTCTTATTTATTTTCATGATACTAACACACCTCTAACTTCCCAGGAACCAAGGGGATTGGATAAACAAGGTTGGCTGCCTGCAGCCTTCTTGGTTATTTTGTTGGAAAGTACAGTATCATCCTCTTGGCAGCACGTGTTCCATTCATTCATTTCCACTATCAGTGCTTGAACTTTGCCTGAAGGATGGTTTAGGTGATATAATTGAAAACAATCATTAACATTGTAAAAGAAGAATAATAAAAAAATGCTGATGGATTAAGAAGAACAAAAATCAGTTCCTCACAGCACATACAGAAATGTATGTTAATTTATGTAATTATTAATTAATTTATGTAACGGATGTTAATTTAGGTCATCATCGGAATTACCTCATGTAGCCATCCATACCTGATGAAGTGTTAAAGAACAAATAAATAATATGTCACTGTCTACAAAGAGAGAAGGACAACATAAGCCTAGACTTTCTAATTTTCTGGGCTGTCCCAGACTAGCCCCTACAGCTATATCACTGTCATTTATTCAGGGACAAATTAAAGAATGTCATAAAGGTGAATTTCAGTCCTGAGAGTAAATATATGCTGTGCTGGGATGACAACAAGTGGCATTGATCCAGGAACTGGCTGTGGAAGTCACTGGCCAGCAGCACAACTACCCAGATTTCTTTAGTAGAACAAGTCCAGCTCTTAGATTCCTCCTGGTCCCTTAGGATGATTTTGTCTTTGCTACAAAATCATGTTTTCATATATTCTCTAGAAATTTACATTACAGCTAAAGGTCAGTGGTATTTTGGCTACACAGTTTATCATAAAGGTGTTACGATATTAAACCATTAGAAAATAGCCTTGGGAATCGCAGAGATGGGAACAGCAAAAATGTAATTGGTACATATGGAATGTGTGCAACAGTCTGCACATATTAAACCTAAATGTTATTTGCTTTGCTTCAATATTAGATTTGTGTGTATTTCCTTAGCTCTTGAGATGAACAAAACTGATCAGGTAATATCATTTAATAACAAATTGTTATTACTACTCATATAAAAAATCCGGTTCATAAAATCCTGAGGCAAAGCTTTTGATTCTGTTCTTGGTAAAAGTCAAACAAGTAGATATACATGGGAGTTATAAAAGAGAAATAAAAAGTGAAATAAATAATGACCTGGGAAATTAGTGAAGATCATTGAGTATATGAAATACATTACTGAAAATAAGCAGGTTATTCTAGTAGTTTTTTATTTAAACAGTATATTAATTACTCAGTAATTAATTGAGACTATTTTTCCATATTATTATTAGTATTAGTATGGAGAGCAATATTCAGGAAGAGCTTTGTTTAACCATATTCTGTTTGAATAGCCTGGTAATTTACCACTGGCTTAAATTGTATCCACTGGATGAAATAGCACATGGTCTATCAAGAGGCACCGTGCTACATAGTCCCATTCTCTCCAGTTTTCAGAGTCTGATTGTATATAAATATGAAGTATGTCTGTAATAAGAGTGCAATATCTTTTCTGAATTTGTTTTTGGGGTTTTTTTTGTTTGTTTTTTGTTTGTTTGTTACATATTGTACAGAAAATCTATGCAAAAAAGAAAAAAATCACTGTCAGAGGGGCATTATGTGTGCAGTCATTGTAAATAGACTGGGAAAGTAAATTCATTATCAGCTTTTGAAAAACAACCAACCTTTTAGAAGTAGCAAGCAAATGTAATAATGAAAATGGAAGAAAGATTAAGTAGAACCATAATCCCATTTCTTCTTTTCATTTATTTAAGACATTTTGTTGTATTCAGAATTTGAAATGTCTGGCTGTATTTGTAATGGGTTCTATTTCGCTATAAAGTTCTTCCAAATACCAGTCAGCTTCATGTTTTTATACATTGCCAAAAAGAGAAACTGTATTTGGCTCTTAATATAATTTTTTCCTGGGAAGTAATGTGTCTTGAGTGTTCCTCATTTAAGAAGCTGTCCATGTAACTCACAGCTGTGGCTCCACAGATTAAATTCAGTGATTGCTATTTAAAAAGCAGTCTTATCCTATGAAGCTGTCCTAAAGTTAGCTACAACAGCCTATTTCAAACCATAAAAAAAAACTAACAAGGTTTTCAGAACTGTTACATACTCGTATCTTTTATTTATTTCTAAAGAGGCTGCAGGTGCCCTGAATTGAAAGTAATCATACATACGGTTAAATATGATTAGGAATAGAAACAGAAAAATAAAAAATATCTGAAAAATGTTTGTAGCTGGTTTATCGTAGATGGGTTTCAGGTGCCCAATAAGCTGCTCTGTCACTCCCTCTCCTCAACTGGCCAGGGGAGAGAAAATATAGCCAAAGTCTCATGGGTTCAGATAAGGAAAGAAAATACAGTCAAAGGCTCATGGGTCCAGATAAGAACAGGGAGAGATCATACAGAATCGTCATGTTGTCACCACATTGTCATGGTCAAAAGAGAATTGATTTAGGAAAATTATGTGAATTTATTGCCAATAAAATCAGAGTATGGTAACGAGAAATAAAAGAAATCTTAAAACATCTGCCCCCACCCTTCCTTTTTTCTTGGGCTCAATTTCACCCCCCAGTGTTTCTCTCTTCTCTCTGGCTGCACTGGGGCCCAGGGAATGGGGATGCACATGTTGTGGCTCTTGGGGATGGGGCTGTGCAGGGCTGGGAGTTGGACTCAATGAACCTTGTGGGTCCTTCCAAACCAGCATATTCTGTGACCCATCACACCTTGTCTCTGCTGCTCCTTCCTCCTCACACTCTTCCTCTGCTCCAGCTTGGGATCCATCCACGTGAGACAATCCTCCAGGATCTTCAGCGTGGGTCCTTCCCACAGCTTACATTTCTTCACAAAATTTTCCAGAATGGGACCCTTCCACAAGGTGCAGCCCTTCAGGAACAGGCTGCTCCAGTGTGAGTCCCACACAGGGTCACAAGTGCCCCCAGGGAACCTGCTCCAGTGTGAGCTCCTCTCTCCACAGGGCCACAACCTTCCCAAGACACAATTGACCCTTTTGTCTGCCAGGGCACACTGTTGACTCATATTTAACTTGCTTGAAGATTAACTATTGCAATATGAGTCCCAATATTACCAGGTAGGTTGTGCCTGGGCATGTCTGACCGTTACTGCTAGGCCAAAGGCGGCAACTGTGGTGTTTCACCTCAGAGACACCTTTGGCTGGCTGTACGTGGCAGCAGGCACTGGAACAAGTCCAGGCTTGTAGAAACTCAGTTTACCTCAGGTGGAAGGGCTTCAGGCGATGGTGGAGAGGAAAAGAGAGCGGATTCTGTCGGAGGGTTAATATCCAGAGTTTATTCCATGGTCACAGACATCTGAATCTTAGGGAACAGCTCCAACAGGATCACGAGCACATGGTCCTTGGTCAATTTAAGCCCAGGGACAGGGGGAGGGGAAGGGACAGGTGAGCACCCACCAGGTGGGAGGAGGAGGGTCTTAAGGGACGAGGGACACATAGACAGGCCAATGAGCCCAGGCCTGGATTGCATCCTTTGAACGTGACCAACCACAATGTTAAGCCTGAGTGACAGCCCAGCAGGGGGCGAGGGGGGAGGGAGAGGGGTAGTGCTCACCTGGGAAGGGACTGGGAAGTAAAACAGGAAGTTGCAACACACTGCAACAATTAACAAATTAGAATAATATATAAAATTTATACACTGAATTTTAAAAATGAAGAGAGAATTGTGCTGAAGAACTGTAAAGCTGAAATTAATTTTGTTTTATACTGCAAAAGTCTTTAATCTTTGCTTTACTGATTGAGAAGATATCAACTCCTTCTGTACAGAAAATCTGTGATATACAATTGTGATTATAAATGGCTATCTTAGTTTTCAATTTGAAGCAGTTATCTTCAAGAAAAATCCTCCAACAAATTTAATTTTCATACAATTTGCAGAGTGTATCAGAACAAAAATTGCATTACTTTAGTTTTAGCACAACACTATATATAAAGAAAACATTACAAAACTGGATCTGTCAACTAAAATAATGTAATACATGCAAACACTTATATACATATATTAGGTAAATAACAAAAGTGACTAAATTTTAAAGTGGTTTTCCCTAAGGGATATGGAAAAAAATTAAAAGTCACTTTTTTTTCTTTTATTTTTTTCCCCACAGTGGAATCTCTAGTTTTCTTCTCAGCTATGAATTAGTTTAGGCTTTAACTTAGAATTTCTCTTGGATCTTACAAGAGGCCCTTGCAATAAACTACAACTCAATTTCAAAGCTGCTATTTAAAAGAAAATCCAATAGAAAATTGATGTAGTGATATAACACAAATGTAACTTAACTCATTCAGAGCTCTTAATTTTCTATTGGTCTAGATACTTGACATTTATTTTGCTATTCTTTTTTTTTCCCCCCCGAATTGGCATTTAAAGGATGGATTAAAATTTTTATTGCTTATATAGCAAAGATTAACATCCAACAAAATATCATTAACAATTCTTGCAGTATGACAAGAGCACCTCAAAAAATCCAACATCCAATATAGGCAAGTCAATGAGATTTATTCTCTCAGCATGTATATATTAAAGGCATGGACACTCTGCAAATGAATAGAAATGGAAGATGATGATTCATTTCCACAAGTTCTTACTATGTGTCTCAGTCCTGTAGTGAGATGTAGTAAAATGAAAGGGTGAGAAAGAGAAAATTATTTGATTCTGAGGTGAGAAAAGTTTCTATATTTCCAATGAAACAATTTATGTGAAGTAAAATTTCTGTCTGATGTCCCTACCTTTGAAACCATTGATATAGAATTAGAATTATAAAATCTGCTTTCCTTACAAAAAGTTCCACTCTGTTAGATGCCAACTGAGCAAAAGGACTTGGACTTGCTCCATAAACTGTGTGTGAGTGTCTACACTGACAGTCAGTTCATGTCTTTGTCTTGAGACACTTCAGTCCTTACATAAATATAAAATTACAACTCATTTCAGTTAAGCCAACTGTGTATCTCAGTGCTTTGAGGAATCAAAAGCTCATAAGAAGTTCTCTTTTTTTCTCAGTACAATTTTTTAATGAATAGCTTCAGTAATTTTATGTCTACAAACTTGGAGTTGTGCAAAACCAGTGATTTTTATAAAGCTTTCTAAAAATATTCTGGAGTACCATTTATAATTGGAATTCACTGTAAGAAGAAAATAATCTAAATGCTTTGAACCCTTAGCATAACGTTCATTATATAGAAGTTTTAGCTGCTCATCTACTGTATGATGTAATTCTCCACATGAAATTTTGCTTCTTGATCTCCACAACTTAAGCTCATTGGTTTGTTTCAAATATAGAGATCCTAAGGACTACGGCTGTCTGAAATATTAAATCCCTTATTTATAAATGCTGGAAGAGCAACATAATGATTTTATAACAGTTCAAGGCATCTGATTTTTATCTTTGCCACAGTGAATAAAATGGCCACAGTCCCATATCCACAAAAACGGTGAATCAGCACTGTGGGATGATCATCAAATAAACTGTCAGCTGTAACCACAAAAATCAGGGATAGTGTAGGTGTGTATAACCACAGTAATAAAGCTGAGTAACACACAACTACCAACAATTATACATTTAAAGCTAAACAGGCATTTTTTGGGCCCTTGATGTACCTTTTTCTGAATTGCTTTAAGCAGCTCAGGATAAAACTTGATAAGAATAGGCTGAAAAAGATGAAGGTCAGTGCATCTGTGTATGATGGAGTTGTGTTTTCCAACCACATTTTTTACATGGTAGGGAATTTAAGAAAAGGTTTAGTGGTATTAGAAAGCATGTATTGGAATAAATTGTGAGGTTTGTGTAGTGTTCTTTTAAATTCAGACATTTCACAGATAATGAAAGGGAATAATTCGTGGTGGTGTCTGCTCTAAAGGACCCATGTAATTGTGGATGTGGGAAGAAGCAGAATCAGAAGCAGCTGCACAAATCTGCTTGCTGCTAAAAAACGCAAATATGTGGAGTCATGTTCTAAAAAATGTCATAGGCAGCTGAGCTCCCTGTTTGCATATTCACTAGCATGTGAAACAGGGAGCACACATCATTATCCACCTCACAGACATCCACTGCTTTCAAATATACAGTGCAGAACGTTATTGTGCTGTTTTCTATGGAGGTAATAAAAGTCAAACACTCTGCTTTCAAATTACCTCTAAAAGACACAACATCTCAATATTTTATCTGAATGTCTGATAAATGCTTCTTCAGCAATGTGATGCACACTCTTTCATAAACATGCAATAAAATTCCCGTAGTATGAGAATATGAATTATTCAAAACATTTTTATTCCATTTGATAACAAAAAGTAACATCTTGAAAGCATCTAAAATTAAGAAGCTTATTTAAACAGGAAGAGGATACTTTGACAGTTTTGTAATATTGGCTAGAAAACAAAAAGTGGATTTTATTTTTTTACAAGACTATAGCTAGAAAATTCCAGGTCAGCTTTCTACACCCTCAGGAATAAACATAATAAAAGGAGACAGTTCTACTTTAAGTAAAATCAGCTGAATTATCTCATTAAAATAATCAATTATTGAGTGTACATTCCTCTAAGTAAGCATTTTAGTGGAAATGAGTCACTAGCTTGTGCGTCTATTATCAACTCTAGGTAAGCTCCAAGTCAGAATGCATCTTATTGGCATTTACTAATTACACAGAAGCAAAAACCATATGCCACTTTTTAGATAGCAGATTTATGTTATTTTTCTCCCTTGGGAAAACAACTCGTGTTTACAGTGAAGAGAAAATCTAAGGTTACAATTTAACACACTTTTTATGTCAGGAAACTGGTACCTCCACAAAAAGAAGTAATCCATGTCTTCACGTAGTTGCAGCCCTTTTTATGGAGTCTAACTATAGTTCTATGGTCAAACAGTGAATTTATGCTCAAATAAATTTTTAGATAAAAATTAATACATTTTTAGATAAATCCAAAAATACTTATGTATAATCCTTCTCTTTGTGTATAGATTTATAAATGTATATATATTTAAATGTCAGTTTTAGAACTAAACATCCCACAGCTTTGTTTATTGCTCAGGCAGCACAGAGTCCTATGTAGTGCTAAAGCAGAAATGAGCATTAAGAACCACAGAGGTGGGAAGTGAAAGTGTTGACTTAAACAATTTTAGTTTGTAGATCAAACTGTGGGAAACACAGACTTGAAAAATGTATGAGACAATTTCTGACAATCTAATGTATAACCGATGACATTAACATATACAAATGAAGAACAATTAACTCAAGTGTTCCAAATAAATAGCAATCTTACTTTTTTCATAAAATAATTTGAATTTTATTCAAACTGATATTAAACAAAGTAGTACTTTTAGTGAGTGGATTGAATTGATTGCTCCTAGGTGGAAGTATCGATAAGATTTTCTGACTGGTAGATTTTACCTCAGTTATATATTTCTCATGGAATCAAAAAAAGAGGAAAGGTTTTCTTACTTTTTTTATCTGTAAATGACTTGACAATTGAGTTTAATTAATTGAATAAACTGAAATCAGGAAAATACTTTCTGCACATACAGCAGAGACTACAGTTTCTCACTGTTACTTGACACAGTGAATGTGCTTAGGTAGCGACATTCAGCAAGGGCTTTGTCTTCAAAATTTCAGAATCATATACTGGAAAATAAAAGACAATTGATTTTGATCCATTTTCATTGGAACTATGGTTGGTTAATGACTTTTTTCTAGCCTCTTGCATTATCATTTATCACAGCAACATGAACAAAAATACATTTTTTTTGTGGTCTGAGTGTGAGCATCAAGTCAAAGCAATGTGATTTTTTGCATACCTTCTGAGCAGGTAAAATTAGTCTCATTTGCATTTTAGACAATTTTAGACTCCACATGTCATTTTTAGCTCTGTTTAAGTCATGTTTGCTCCTGATAAATTTAATAGGAACTCTATTTGCTATCATCATTGTGTTTATTTGATAATCTTGCTTGTCCTTGATATGTTAGAGAAAACTAAAGACAATGTCAGATTTTCCCTGTGCTGCACCATTACTGAACACTTCCACAAGGAGAAACTCCAGGGATGTGACAGCTTTGCCTGATGTGTTTTACTGTAGGTTCATGGAGGGAGCTGGCTTTGGAAACCATTTCAGTGGTGATTAAAAGCCATTTTGACTCTCTCCAGGAAGTAAATGAGTAAATGTTTGTGACTCTTGGGAAGAAGGCTTGAAGTATTAACTTGGTAACGAAGGTCAGTCCAGACAGGCAAAATACATTCATTTGCAGACATTTTCAAAGAGAAGTTAAAAAAAATTCCAAGTGAATCAATGAGGCAAAATGCCTGTATTTCAGTCATATCACCAGTCAGCTTCAAAGATGCTGACTCACATGGTGGTCCAGTGAAAAGTAGTGAGTGTAAAAAATTAACACTAAACACTCAATAGCAAGACATGATACTGCGCAGAACACGTAGGAAACACATGAAAACATACAGATGCCATTCACTGAGCAGAAGGTTGCACCATGTGTTCTGTCATTTATTGACACCCTCTGCAATAGAGCAGAAGATTTCAACCCACTTCCTATCATCTTCTGGGACCCTTAGCTTACCTCATAGAGCATTAGAGATTTACCTCCATGAAGGTGGTTAAACTAGGGGAACCTGGGAGGACTTGCCAGTGCTGGAATCAGAGGCCATGCTGAAGGACTATACCATGCCTTTTCCAGATGCAGGTGCCCCAGTGCTGGTGACAGCAGCAGCAGCAGCACAGAGGGTCATGCCAGGATGGACCATGTGTGGATCAACTGGGCTGCCCTTCACTGGACACAGACAGGCCTTGTGGCTCCAGGTGTCTCCGCCTTGTGACACCTGAGGGAGTTGAAACCCTCTTTGCACAGGACCCAGGTTAGCACAGCAAACAGAAGTAAAAAGAAAACTTTTCATACTGAAACAAATGAATCTCAGGGACAATTCACTCTACACTGGAAAAAAAAACAGATTTTCCTTATCAGGAATAGTATTTCTGAACTAGATTTTAGAGTATTTCTTGACTTTACCTTATGTTGAAATAAAGGATCATATTTTAACAACAGAATATGGGCTAAGAGAAATTGAATGCCCTAACTCAAACAACTGTGAAATACAGTCCTTGCATGGTGCAGGTTGATGAACCTATTGGTACCTGGGTCTCTGACCTCTGAGCAGCCCTGCAATGCTGAGGGCTAGGAAGACACCAGCATTACTCTCAGCTGTGCAACCATTGAATGATTCAGACAAGACAAAGGGAATAAAAGAAATAAAATAAACTTGTAATATTAGCTTGAATATTTTTAAAGGTTTTCAAAAAGTGAAGAGAGAAACTGTATGATTTTACAGATTGTCCTTCCTTTGTTTTCCAAAAACTTTGACTTCAGAATGTAATATGAATGGGAGATTATAAAATAAATCATATTCAAGCAATTGTTTTTCCCTTCTAGAAATTACATGCACTAGTCCAGAAAACTGAGTTTAACTCAGTAATTTAAAATTAGAATTTAATTTCTATTGTTAAAAAGAAAATCTTCTTGGACAAAATCAGGAAAACACTGAAGAGAAGAAGTTGTGTTATCTTAAATAAAAGAGAACAAAAAAACCAAGAATGGTTTAATCTTAATCAAAGAGAACAGTGAAACAAATATTAAAATAATTTAGAAATTGAAATTAAACTACAATACAACAAGATTGTATGCAAAATCATCATTAGAAACACATTATTATTTTAGTTAATAATTAATAATAATAATTAATGTCTCTTTATATTGCATAGATTGTTTCTATTGGAGAATATTGATACTTATTTATTGTAATAATCTTATTTAAAATAGCCACTAAAAGGAGATTTCAAAGGAAATCTTTGAACAAGTTTTTGTACCATTACTCAGACTCAGTGATATAGTTCTGCTGATTCATACAGTATTCCATTTCGAGTCATCACAGAAATAAGGATATCACAGTCTAGCATTATATCAAGTAAAACAACTTTAACACGCACAGCTTGATAGTATGTGGTAGCCTAATCCAGAATTCTTTTTTCTCCTGGAACACCTGTGTTCTTCAGTAGTGACAGATACTTACCTTAGGCCTGATGCTGAAAATATGTAATGCAGAATTTTCAAGACCTCAGTCTTTTAATTTTCATTATATCCTAGGATCCTGATTCTGTCTAATATGCAATTTTGGTAGCTATACTTGTTATTCTCCAGAAAGCTTGATGTATTTTTAAACTGCAAATATTTTTAAATATGGATAGAATTGCTAGTTCATCCTTTCCTATTTCTTTACCCTGAAATAGTTTTATTGCATTGAGATTGCTGCACCTTCAAACTTTCTTAAGAACCAGGTATTGGTGCTACATTCCTCTTTTGTGTTGGAGGAGACTGAGGGAGAGGCAAAGCAAGCATCACTGATGTCTCAAATTTCTCCTATTTCCTGCCTCTTGCCTTTCTTTATTAGTGAGAAACTTCATGAAATGAATTCTGAAAATACAATTTTTAAAGGTTTCCTGATCAATTACACTCACCAAACTGTAGTCAAACCATTAATGCATGGATTAGAATCCTTTTTTTCCTGTGGAGAACCACATTAATTTTACAAATACTACAGGCACTTGCAAGACAAAGCTCCATTTTTTGACTTTTACTATTTTTTGTGTCTTGCCTTTTGTTTAACATTTATTCCCACTACATGCCTTATTCTTCCTTACTATCAGGAATACTGGATACAGATGAGAACATGATAGCAAAAAATATTTTTCTTGGCAAGGTTAATATCTACAACCTGTGATCGAGAACAAATTATTTAATTAGAATATGCTTTATCTTTGCATTAAATGGAAAAAATTGACAAGCAACACAGTGGAAAGAGGCTGTAAGAAAAATTCATTTTTCCTTTTCAAACTGTGGCTCTTTAGCTCTGTTCCATGGAAGGGCATGAAGATAACACCAGGGCTGAGAACAGAAGGCAGTTGAAATAAAACTGAAGGGGATGTAAGAGGTGGCTCACAATCTAATATCTTGACATGTTTATTAAAAATCTGCCAGTATTTTAAAATTTTTCATCTTCACCAGTGTTAACAACAAAAATTATGTCATGGTGCTACATGGACAGTAAATGATGGGTGAGCATCAGGATTGGGCAGATTGGTGTTCTGTTACTGGGCGTGCAAGGGTTTTCCAGGGTGAGAGAGAGACGAGAATGTTGACCTCATGTTCAGAAGGCTTGATTTATTATTTTATGCTATATATTACATTATGACTATACTACTAGGAATAGAGAGAAAAAGTCTCAGAAGCTGCTATGCTAAGAAAAGAAAAGAAATCCATAAACAAAGAAGCTCTCTCTGATTCTGTCCCAGAGAGAGCTCGGCCTTTGATTGGCCCTTAATAGTACACATCCAACATGGGCCAATCACAGATGCACCTGTTGCATTCCACAGCAGCAGAAAACCATTGTTTACATTCTTTTTCTGGGGCCTCAGCTTCCCAAAAGGAAAAATCCTAAAGAAAGAATTTTTATGAAAAGATGTCAGTGACAGTGCTCTGCGGTCAAATCTATTTAGATTTCTGGCTCCATGCAATGGATGGAAACAATGTGTAGGGGTCAAACCAGCTGCCACCAGAAGCGGTGCTGCGTGAAACACAGAATCACAGAATCACAGAAATTCTAGGTTGGAAGAGACCTTTAAGATCATAGAGTCCAACTCATGCTCTAACACCTCAACTAGATCATGGCACCAAGTGCCACATCCAGTCTTTTTTTAAACTCGTCGAGGGATGGTGACTCT
>JAXCLO010000114.1:75977291-76159406 GCA_035583995.1 Arremon aurantiirostris
CCCCTGAGTCTCCTTTTCTCCAGGCTGAACAACCCCAGCTCCCTCAGTCGTTCTTCATATGGCTTGTGTTCCAAGCCTCTCACCAGCCTCGTTCCTCTCCTTTGGACACACACCAGGCTGACATCTCCCCAGGTGTGGTGGTGCATCCCCCTGCTCTGCTTCATCCCCAGGGTTCTGTATGACCTCAGCAGCTCTAAGCGGGCCCTGACCTTTGTGTAAGGGCTGGCAGGTGAGTGGCCCTTGGCCATACCAGGAACTCTTGCACGGCTTAGGTGGCAGTGCACTGACCACACACCAGGGATACCTGTTAACATATCAAGAAGGTGAAAAAGTAATCACCTGACAACCTTGGAACATTTCTCACCCAAAGTGTTACCCAAATGGAATGGTTTGTCCTTTTGAATAATTTCAGTAACTAACTCAGATTACAGCCAGGAGAGAGTTTCAAAAACAAGGAGGTATGTGTGTATGTGTCTGTGTGTGTATGTGTGATACTCTGAACCTTGTGAGTCAAAGTGATGGTTTCTCTTACCCTTTGTAACTTAATTACAAAGACAGTGGGATTTGCGTTTTAAAGGCTTGAAATATGTGTTACTCTTTTTCTACTAAAGCAACATGGACAATTTGGCTGGCAAATAATGAGCAAACAACCTTAAACTGAGGTTAAGAATCCAATAGTTTCTACTCATTTGTATTTAGTCCTTCATATCAAGCTGGAAAAATGCTTCTTGTATTGTTTACTTCTAGTTTCTTGATGCTTTGCCTTTTTTGATTTGAATTACTATTCTTGATTTTTATGCTCTCTACATTTCTGGTCTTGGGTGACTGTCATGACAGCATAAAACATATGAACTTCCCGTGAAATGAAGGATTGTTGCCACCTATGCAATGTTTTGTGATAATTTCTGTTCAATCATTTTATTGTTTTCAGCCTCACTGAATGCTTGCCCTTTGCACATTGAGTGGAACTAGAATGGCACCATCCTATGTAAGTAGAATCTCCTGTTTAAGACCCAGGACCTCACTTTCTACAGAGTGATAAGCAGAAATAGCACAACTGCTTTGTCAAAAGTTTAAAGAAAAAAGACCACCACATTTTAGAATATATTCTTTATCAGAGAATTCTTGCAGTGTATCAAGTAATGGAATTATAAACTCTATTTCCCTACTATTCCAAATGCACTCTATTAAAAAAAAAAGAAAGAAAAGCTTCATATCTCAAAAGAATTTGGTGCTTGAAGATTGGATTTGGAATGTGTTCTTTGAGTTTTTAAGCCTGTCTGTCGTCTGAGAGTTGCTTGTGGACTGAAGGACATTCATTCTTTATCTCAGAAGTAAAAATGAACTGAATTTGAGGGACCAAAGGTGACAAAATATTGCTGAGTGGCAGCTAGGGTCTGGAGGTTATTAGTAGAGGGCTTGTGAAGCTGCCACCAGTATCCACCTCCTCCTGCAAAGGGACTTCAAAGGACAATGGCTTCTTTCCCTGTAGTCTGCCTTGTATTCACAAGTGCTGAAGACAGAGCTGAACAGCACTGTATTGAGCTTTTAGCTAATCATGTGAAGCTGTCAAGTAGTTCATATTTCTCAACACTATGATCTGATAGACAAAACTGAGATCAATAAATAGGAAAAGCAGCAAGGAAAAAAACTCAGCTCTGAAATTTTTGGAGCTAGGATAACTGGAGCATAACTAACTTTCTGGTTAAACAAGCATAATCCTTTCCTCTTCACGTAGTATTTTATAGGTTATATTGTTACTAAAGCTTGTTGTATTGAAGATAAGGTATTTCATGGCTTGTCGGAGTCTGGGGTTTTTAAAATATGTATTGAAATTAAAGGAATTTGGGGACTTTTAATCTGAACACTTAACAGATACATGTCTTGAAAATTCTCAGGGGTTTTTTTCTCTCTTTGTCCAGTATGCACACACATGTGTTTTTTTGGTTTTTTGGTTATTTTTGGTTTGGTGGTTTTTTTTGGTTTTTTTTTGGTTACAAGCTGTGATACTGTACACAGCATGTCACACAAGAAGAGGGGGAGCTTTGACCACATGGCAGAGCCAATGTTGTAGCTCAAGCCTACTGCAGGAAAATATAGATTCCTGCTAGATTTCTCTGAGCAGTCCAGGATAGAGACTTTCCTACTGCTCTGTGATCCCACTGATACAGTAGGTCACAGAAACAATATTCATTAAGCTTGGAAAAGACCTCCAGGAACATGGAGTCCAACCTTTGACCCAACACCAACATGTCCTTTAGACCACAGCTATGATTGCCACATCCAGTCATTTCTTGAACACTTGAAAGGATGCTGACACCACCACTTTCCTGCGCAGCATGTCCCAAAGCCTGACCACCCTTTCAATGAGGAAGTTCTTCCTGATGTCCAACCTGAAGCTCTCCTGGTGCACTTTGAGGCCATTTTTTCTTGTCCAGTCAGTAGTTGCCTGGGAGAAGAAGCTGATCCCCACCCAACCTCCTCTCAGGCAGTTTTAGAGACCAATAAGGTTAATTTCTGAGCCTCCTCTTCTCCAGATGAAACAACTCCAGTTCCCTCATCCACTCCTCGTAGGCTTTGCTCTCTGGACCCTTCACCACCTTCACTGTCCTTCTCTGGACACACTCCAGCACCTCAATGTCTTTCTTGTAGTAAGGGGTCCAGAACTGAACACAGGACTCAAGGTCCTCATCAGTGCCAAATACAGGGGGACAATCACTGCCCTGGTCCTGCTGGCCACACCATTGCTGATACAGGCCAGGATGCCATTGGCCCTCTTGGCCACCTGGGCAGAGCTGGATCACGTTCAGCTGCTGTCAACAAACATCCCCAAGTCCTTTTCTTCTAGGCAGATTTCCAGTCCTTTTTTAACTCTGCCTGGAGATAATATTAAAGGTTTTATTGAAGGCCAAGTAGATAATATCCACAGTCTTTCCCTCACCCACTAGGTAGGCCACATGGCTACAAAAAGAGATCAAGTTGTTTAAGCAGGATCTGCCTTTCCTAAATCCATGATGGCTGAGCCTGATGCCCTCATTATCCTGCATATGCCATGCGATCATACTTAAGATAACCTTTTCATCCTCCTTTCATTCCATCAACAACATCATTCCTGCAAAGCTCGTGATTCGGGCCCAAATCCTTCACACCTAATTTTAAGAATTTGAGGTGTCCAAAATGCTGTCTTTGAGTCAGAAGAGAGAAGCAGGAGCTTCCAAAATCTATTTCAGTTTGCTTAATATATGAATGAATAGGCTTAACCTCTTCCTCTTGGTGAGATGAAGTAAGGCACAAACTTGGGCATGTTCGGCGCTCTTTTTATGAACATATAATGCAGAAAAACATATATTTGTCTTTAGACACAACAACTGTATTAGATGGTTACAAGTAGCATTTCCTAATACAATGGTAATATGATTCTAAACTGCTCTAACACTATAATATTTTTATTTACATGCAAGAATTTTTTTCCAAATTATGAGCATGAATCATACAGGAAGTTATGCAAAATAGAATAAATTATGCAAATAGCATTCTTTGAAGTTTTGAATTAAGTGTTATGCTCTGGACTACACAGCACACACACTGAATGCTTGATGGCAGTAAATTATTTTATATTTAGAATAAATTCCAGCCATGTCAATTTGTGTTGATCCTTTCTGACCATCAGAAAATTGCTGGTCTTCAGTACCTCATTACCTCTGTTTTGTTTTGAAAATCTAGTCACATGGGATCAACCAAAAAAATCTCATAATTAGGACTTGTCATTAGTCTGACAAATGGAGCACATCACGTGAGCATAGTCATGTTGCTCTGACATTAAAAAATATAAAACCTCAAAACCACCAGAGAAACCACATGAAAGAAACTTCACTACCCCAAACTGCACATGTTAGAGGACTTTGAAGATCCCATCATAAGCTGATTAGTAATTTCCCCTTGTCTGTGATGAAAAAGTTCTGTAAGGCTTTTTGGTAAAAGGTGTAAATTTCAAGTAAGATCCCTGTGTTATTCCAGGTTTACCTTTTTCAGCAGGTGGCAGCCATCGCTCAAACTAAAGTCAAAATTAATATGCACAATCTCTTGTAAAAAAAAAAAAGAGGAAGGGAAGTAATATTTCATTTCTATATTTCTATCGTATGTTTCTACAGTTTATTCTTACAATTTATTATTATTCGAATATACATAATAGAGCAACTAATTTCTTTATTTATTCCTTGGGGCTAAAAATAACAAATGTTCTTCCAAAAAATCAAGCCAGACTTTTGACTCATTAGGCTGATTTTACTTTACTATGCATTGCTTGTTAAGAGGAACAGAACTCCACCTTTCTACAAAACTAAGAATTTCTGGTTGTATTTCACAGAGAAGCCAATATCGGTCAGCATAAGCTAGTGCTGAAAGAGGGAGAAAGCTTACAACAATGGGTGGGGTAATGCTTGCTCCACACTGCCAAAATTCTTGATTTCAAAGACCCCTCACTATGTAAAAGAAACACAGGAGGTTATGTTTCTCTCAGAATTACATGATTATTACTCTGATAAGAATTTATTTAATGCATCATGCTCTAAATATCTGATCAGCTGTGACACATCATCTATAAAAGACTTATCTACATTTTAGGAGCAAAGTATATTTCAAGTGCTGTCTGAAAGGAAATTTTTTAATCCCTCCTAGTGTCAGGTGCTGGCAAGCAGTCACAGAATGCTATGTCAAGGTCTGGGCATTCAATTTGCTCAGGTATTTAAGAGACTTCTATGTCAGCAAAAATTTAAATGGAAGTTAAATACTCATCAGGCAGATGGGCAGTACCTTTCACCAAGCAGATGCTAAATGGCCACTTTAACACAGTCAACTTTCCTCTCTTACTGTGAAAAAGGTACTGAGCAGGATTTCTGCAGTGAAATAAAGAAATGACCTGGCCATTAAAGAGTAAGAGGTCACTGCAGAGAAAAAGAAAAATGGGAGTAAAAACACACTGAAAACCCTGTCCTTCTTTCTAACATCTCGATCCCCACATCTGCTCCCCCACCATATTGTATTGTGTCCTCCCCTCTCTCTCCCATCCCTGAGAGGTTTTTCTTGAAGAACCTGAGTTCTCATGCTTTTTTTCACTCTGCAGTTGTTTATTTAAGAGACATAAATATACTGAAGTGTATTCCTTAAAGGCAGAAGCACACATCAGGCATGTCATTACCTCAGCATGATTTACTTTTTTCTTGTGCTCTTACTTAAAAATGGGTAAAAGGTTGTAACCATAGACTCAATTTTTTTACATGCTTTGTAAAGGGTGGCTGTGAAATTACGCTCTCCTGTACATATGAATGCGCAGAGCGTTCTTCCTGAAATGTAAGCTAAACATTTCCAAATGGAAGGAGAAATGGAGAAAAAGGAAAATTATTTGGATTCTGAAAAATTATTCTTATTCCTCTCCAATCATTGTCTCAATCTGAAGAGGATTATTGAGTATAATGTGAAATCAGCACCCCTCCAAGCCTCAACTCGGCTGTGTGAAGAAAATCTGATGGCTAACAGCTTCAAAATGACCAGTCTTTTCTTACAAAGACTGTGAAAAATCTATTATATTTCAAATCAATTCTTATATGACAAAATAAAATTTTAAAGCTAGCTGAACCATTAATAATAATAAAAAAATTAATTTTGTATTTCATGTCCTTATTAAACCTACATAGAGGCTTCTATCTATACAAAAGTGTGTTGGGTATTTTGAATTTGGTAAGCTGTTACTGTTTTTGTAGTGAAAAAGGGAATGTGGAAACTCCAAAAAATGGATTCTAAGATGCTCTAGAAGTGCCCAGTTCCTAACAGCATTGTTCCAGTATGAAGAAGAATATTCTGGTAAGCAGTAATTACCATTAAAACATTTTTCACAAGGAAAGCACAATGTAGCAAAGAGAGCACTTTCATATTGTGCTGCACCAGAAGCTCAGATGGGTTTGATAATTATCCGTCTGCAACTGCATCACTGTTCTATTGTAAGCCTGCTTTCAGGGACAGTTACAGTTCATGCCACTTATCACTCTCACAGACTTCCCCAGGCACTCATAAAAATTTGTTATTATAGACAAAATCTAAGCTGCCTGAAACACTCTGTGGTTACAGACTAGTTTTACTGATTTATGAAAGGTAAAGTCAGAAGTCATAATTACTCAGTATTTGCATGTGTTCACATTTTGAGTATGCATTCACGGCACGAGAAAAGCAGAGAAATGTTAGGAGCAACTTCCAGATAGTTCCAGTGAGCATAACACAGGGTGGAAGCACCCTGCATCTAAAAAAGCTGAATCTGTGGAATTTAGGCAGGGTACAAACCAAGGAGACTACAACATGGCTGCTAAGGTGTCACCAGTTGAGCTCCCCATACCTAATTTTTTTCTGAGCTCTTACCATCTGTGTTTACTCCATCCATCCTTTCCTGTTGCTATAGGTGAGGCATTGAGAGAAAAAGATTCATTTGCTCACTACAGTAAGAAAGGCAGACATGATGGAAGTAACTAGAAACAGCTCATTTGTCTGTTTTCTCAGCGGATGCCACAGTTACTCTTTATGTCACATTATACCCACGAAAAACTCACAAGCTTCTGTTTGGAGACTGAAAGGATGTCTCACATTGAGGTAAATCAGAAGAAATGAAATATGTGCTGCCATGAGTAGAAGGTGATGCAAATCTGGTTTCCATATGCCCATAAATGGGAATATCTGAGTCAGCATCCAAATAGCACTCAGCATTTTCAACTTGCTAAAGCAAGGATACAGACATCTGACAAGCATGTTTTATTCTGTGTATTTGGTATTATTTAGAGAAGTGCATCCTTCTCAAAAAATTATCATTCTCCTGTCACATCTGAACACATCTTCTACAGACATGGCTTCTTGCTCTGCACAATTGGTCCCCCAGAGCAGATAGTTAATAGTGCAAGTTATATGGAAAGTTCTTCTGAGCTGATCTCCTGGTGTCTATTTTGTATTTTCCCAACGGTTTTATACGTATCAGTATTGGTTTTCCAGGACCAGACTTCTTAATATTTCTACTTTAATTCTCAAATAGGCATTGCAATGTTTAAAGGAAGCTTTTACTGTAGAGCAGAGGAAATGTTCACACTTGATTCCAGTTAGTATTGCAATGGTACAAAATGCCAGCAAGGTAAGCTGCTTAAGGACAGCCAGGATATTCATCTTATAATGGTCTTTATATTAGCTCAACAGAGGGCTAGCAAAATCATCTTAATCTATGTCTTCCTGCTTAATATTTGCCATTTCATGAATTTCTGAGAATAGTTCAGAAATATTTCCTGAGCTCCATGGCTTTATGACAATTAATACAAAGGCTATAGAAATCTCTATTAAAAGGCTGACAGTTATTTTTTCTAATAGCATTGACTTATCTCCACATCATTCAACCTAGGCAGGAGAAAAATCAGATAAAATAGACCAGTTATGTTTTGGACAATTTGATCTCTGTGAAACTATAACTCATTCTGAAATCTTGAGTGCAACCTATCTGTAAATGTGATTCTTCCCACTACAATGTTTTCAGCTATGGACACAAAGGTAAATTAATTTAAGTATCAATGAAACACTATGCTTATAAAACTTTGTTCTCTTGAAGGAGAAAATCTGACAAAGTAGCAGAAAAGGTATCATGAACTTGTCTTGCAAACTGCTGGAAAGTACAGCAGTTGATCTGCTATGAATATGTCATATGCTTTGAAAGGCAAAAGCTGACCTCCTAAATAAGACAAGGTGCATACATAACAATAAGAATAATAAAAGGATGTCTGACCAAAATATTTAAGAGCTAACATGTTGGCTGCAATAGATCTGACACTGAAATGAACACCTACCTGCAACTATGCGGAGCTTTTTTCCCCACGGAACTGGGGAATGGGCGAAGATCAGAGAAGCTGAAATTTTTTGAGGCAATTGAGGGAACACTACTTTTTTGGCAAAATGTGCAATGGAAACAGTCTACAGCAGTGATAACTAATGTTTCCAAAGATGACTGGATTCCCTTTTTAGTCATAAACTACCCAGATGTAAGTTTATATTTTCTCCCAAGCTCTGGCATGTGTAGCGTTGTTGATTTATAACATTGTCACTCTTGCTGTCTGCCTTTCCTCCACATTGGAAATTCATCACAGCAGTGTTGGTGGACTAAAACTGTGCTGGCTTTGTAACCACTGCATCTTGCAGTAAATACATTCACCTGAGCCATGCTCTTTGTCAGTTTAAGCTAGTGCTGTGCACAGTGAACTATAACAGAAGCAAATGTGTTGCCTTAAAACTCCTTCCTCAGCATTTTCTGCTGTTTCACTGTTGTGTGAGCTAAGAATTAGCACATTTGATTTTCCTGCTACAACTAAGGGGCACAGTGGTAGGTCATGGCAACATCATAAAGTCTGCAACACTGCAGAGCACGTCAGAAAAATTCCTCTTGTGAGATGCAGCTGGAGGTCCAGATATCTTAAGAAAAGCTGTGTGGATTCACACCTGCATTTCAAACTGTCCCTCATTTTTAAACCCTTTTTTTTTCTTCCACCAGTTCTTGTCATTTCATATCTAACTATGAAAAATCATTTGTGATCTCATTTTTTTTTAACTAAAGGAAAAATACTTTATTATTTATACCTATTACTCCTATTAAAATCTAATTATTTATTCATGTTTATGTCTGCTGCAGTAGTTGACCACTACAAAGATTTTAGAATCTGATCTTTTATTGGTTGTTGCTGATAAATAAGTTAAAGCTGAATTCAGCAGCATGTACTGATATTTGTGTTCACTCAAAAACATTTACAGCTCCAAAATATTTTTATGTGAATTGAATCAGTTAGTATAAATTCATCAGCTATAGCCTCACATTGAGTGTCTTAAAAAGGAAAAATATTCCCTTTTCTAGTAACAATGCAGCTGAAGTTTAACAGCCTAATCTGTATCTGTTCTAGCTGCTGTAATTATTATAAGCATGTATTTTTTCAGCTTTTCAACGTTCTTCTTTTTTAGTTCTACAACTCAAAATTTTTAATTTCTGGTCCCTCAATATATTTAATTGATTATATTTTCTGTGGTTTTTTTTTCTTTTACTATATTTTAAAAAAGGTGTTACCTTTTTCAATTTATTTTCTGAACTCAGCTACATAACCAGAAGTGTCTTCTACCATTTCCTTTTCTTTCCCATTGAATATGGAAAATCTATTCCTGTTCCTTTCAATCCTTTCTATTAGTGTATCATTTTAGTGGTGATACTATTCTCTTTCTATTCCTCTGAGTATCAATTTCTGGTTTGGTTGGTTTTGCCCTCTACAAAATTTGTGGCAATATAATTGACATGGCTCATACTTTTCCCATTTTTTTCCCCGTGTTTACATATAATCCAAGAATTACACACTTTTGAAACCTTCTCAAGATGTAGATCTTGTTTTGTCCCCTAAACACTGGCATATTTATGAATTAAAAAGATATTAAACCCATTTCTATTGTATTAAAGGATTGCAAATTACTTCATTGGGATCCTATTAAAATCCAAGGTAATATTTTTCTCAAGTCTACCAGGTTGTCCCTTAGAATATGGAAGGGGGTAAAGGTAAAGAGTAGGAGTATATGACATTTCTAGTTAGAGACTACTTTTCTAATTTGTTAATAATTAAGCCACATTTTGAAACAACTGGCAGACCTGCAATTAAATTTCTCATTCTTGCTTTGATGAGCAAGAAATTCTGGCCTACTCTCACAATAAAATAACAAAGCACACTACTAGATGAAGAGTCCAACCATAAGAGGAAATTGAAAATTAGAGCTGACAACAATATGTTAAGTAATGAAACTACAGGCGAGTGATCACACATAAAAACCAATTAATTAAAAACAAATTGCATATAGCATTTAAGTTCTGTTATATATTTTCAATATGGTTCAATGGCATTCTTAAATCAAGCATAAAGCAACTTTTTATTTTATTTATTATAACAACAGACCAAAATGACTTCTTCCTATTGTAGCAGTACTATACATTGCAAAGTAAGACAAAAGGCGAGATAAATTAATTAGCTGAATCTCATAATGAAGAAAATCAATTTCTACTGCCTGATAAATCAAAGCAAATTCAAAGTCAATAGACTGATCCAACATTTATGGCAGACCAAAGCAGAACCTTGTTTTCTCCTTTCACTCAATACCAACTGAAGCATAGGGCATTTCAAGGAGTTTAATGTCTAACTACATTTTATGGCACTTGACTGTAGTTCATACCTACAGCTTCTCTCAATCATTATCAATCCCCAGGAAATTATCTGTGCTTCAGTAACGAATGTTTGTGAATGAATTTTGAACAGTTTTAGCAGTTTTAAACACAAGAGATGATGTCTTAATTAAAAGTATTTGAGTCTATAAAACATTTTTGTTCCCTTGGTATATTAGGTTTGCATGGCAGTATTTGGTGACTAATCTCCCCTGGTTCTTATCTCAGCTAAGGAACCCTTTGTTACATTTTCTCTTCCTGTTCAGTGGCATAGGGGAGAGATAAGAGTATTTTTGGTGGATACCTGGCATTCTGACAGGCTCAACTCACATTTCAACTGCCAAAGGTGGCACCAAAAATAATACAGAAAAACATCTTCACTCCAAACAGGCTGGCAGTTTTCTTTACTGGGTATGTTTCCACTCTGCTCATAGTTCCTCAGATTGGTATATCACTCTACCTCAATTAAAACTCTGGCAATAGTAGAGATCAATCCACAGAGGGATCTTCTGGGGCCAATAATAGATACAAAACTGTTGTACAGGTATGCTGAAGACCCTAAATATAATTTTTAAAAAACCCACCAAATCATGTTTCCCAGTTTCTTTAGACAAGGCATGTTTCTTCATTTGCACACCCCAAGTATCAACTAACTGAAGCCAAGAAGAGTTAGCTACAAGATGCTTATTGGTGTTTGCCTTTCCTCAGTTTTTCAGTCAGTGCTGTCAGGTGCTAAACAGCAAGAACTTAGGGTGAGCCCTTCCATTTTGTACCCATTTATTTTCCAGGTCTGGCACAGTCCAAAATGAAAAGAATTTTGTTGCTAACCTTGCAGTGAACTACTAGTTATTGTGGGGATTCTAACATTTACATATGACTACGTGATCATAAACTTGCAGCCATGTAACAGTGCCTGTGTGTGTCTCTCTCTTTCACTACGTCACTGATCTCTGCAGATTCACAGCAAGATGACTCAGTCCTGCAGTCAGCCTTAGGTGTGTTTCCACTGAATGAACACCTTTCCTATTTTCCTTATCTTGGCTTTACTCTCTAACGGTGTTAGATTGCCAGTGTGGACAAGGGGACCTTTTATTGAGAGTACGCTTGGGAAAGTTTAGTCTCCTCATGGTTGCAATGGTTTATCATCCTTAAAATCAAAACTTCTGAGTCACTTTCTCCTGCCCCTGGAAATGACATAGGGTGGTATCAAACTCCTAGGTCTACCCGAAGCCATGCTCCCTGTTACTGCAAAAAAAAAAACATTAGCTCTGTCCTGGCTAAGAATAGCATAATTCTATACACAGTAAACAACATTTTTATGTATAATAACCCAAATAATTCCTGAATGACAAATAACTATGCAAAAATTCAGTTTGTTATTGAACATCACCTATGTAACCTCATCCTATTTCCTGCAGTATGATTTTTACCATGTGTTTCTTGATTTTCCTTTCTTTACAGTTGAAGAATAATAAAAAAAAGTTTTGTTCACTAGATAAATTAAATAATTGGTAATAATCTTTAGATCACAAGCATGCTAATTACTTAGAAGGAATAGATAAGAATTATTGAGTCTGATGTATAAAAATAGTAGGATAGGATGCAAGAAACAACAGAATATTTTAGCTTTAGATTATTTTTTTTATAAAAGAGCAGTCTAAGGAGAGAAAAGTCAATGAGACATGTAGGAAAATCACCAGGGTTGTTGTTTTCTAGTTTTTTTTTTTTGCAAGAGACATGGTAAGTATTTTCTGGCAGCACTGGCTTTATGAACCTGTTATGTGTGTCTTCAGGCAGCATAACAAGGAAATTAATATTAGCAGGGTGGTGTAAGGGTTTACATTTATACAGAAAGAACATTGATTATTTTCACTCTGCATCTACCATGTAAGTATCACGTGAAGGAACAGGAAAGAATAGGCAATGGAGAACATCAGTATTAAAACTCACTTAAAAATAACCTTATCTTAATTAAGAAAAGAATAAAAAACATCAGAAATAAATTTAATCTAGTCAGAGAGAAATATCTAACTGAAAAGAGGCCTAAGTTGATCAGAATTTGGAGGCTTCTCTATGGGCTACAGTCTGCATTATTGCATTGATTTATATTGTGTCAAGGGTAAGGCCTATTGGTTCTGATAGGAAAGAGCTATCTTCATACCCATATTCCCAGGAATTGGAAATATGTGGTCTCTTAACCCCTTATTTTTTATCTTAAATCTGAATGCTTTCCTTGACTGGAGTTCAGTACTCTTCAAGAGACAAGGTTTTACTGCCTTTCAAAAAAACCACATGCACCAATATTTAGGCTACTGGACTAGAACTTTGGAGATGAGAATCCTTTGCTCTGCTGTGCAGACTCAATTCAGAACATGTTTTCCTGGTTATTCTACTTGAACTGCAAACCTTTGGGGCAAGCAGGCCTTCTCCACATGTGTGTATTTATCCATTAGTTGTTCTAAGGGGCCTCTGAGGCTAATATGGATCTCCATGTAAGTAAAATAATAAAAGGAATATCATTAGATGCGCATTATCCTAAATTATAGTTGTGCAACTTAAAGAAGAGCTTTAGTGATTGTGCTTTAGTTTAGGTCTAACAAGTTTGCATAAATCGACAAAAGGTAATGCAATTCATAAACATTTAGGTTCTTCTTCAGAATTGCCTCTGCTTTGCCTCAAAATGTACAAAAACCTGTCAAGTTTTCATGTAGCAATGGATTGTCTTTTTTAACATACTACTCTTTAAATAGGTATTCATTTTTGAGAGCCCTAAGGTTTTTATGAAATATATTATAGTATAATGCATGGAGAGTACATTCATTTATAAGATCAGTATTCTTTTGCTTTTCCTCTTTAAGGCTTTAGACATATTAATTTCAAAGTTTCTTTCTTAGTTATTCATTTATGTATATTAGGGACTATTCTTAACCACTGTCTTTACAAATGGTTGCTTTCTGTAAAAATACGTTCATCTGAGGGGACTCCACACACTGACAAAGTACATTACAAATAATATTTGATTTATGATAGTCCCAGGAACCTGAGCTTGGACTACTACTTTTCTGCACAGACAAAGATGAGTAAAACAAATTACCTGATTTCAGAAGTGCATGTAGTTCTTGTTATACTGTGGCTCTGTGGACAGCAAGGCTGCACTTTTTATCTCCAAACATCACCTGCTGATTTTTAGCTGACCTTTCAGCCGAATATCTGAGATGCAGCATGTACAGGTCCCAGTCACCCTGTCCATTGCACTGTAGCTTGACAAATCACAACCCAGCTGCAGCAAGACAGAAACTTGGCATGCTTTATCACCCTGAGAGACGTGAGCCTCTCTGTAGGTCCTGATATATTCCAACCAGAAATACTCTAGCCAACTGTTTGCTATAGTATGAGCAAGAACATGATCAACAATGAAAACTGGCAATTTGCAGTCATTTTTCAATGAATAAATGTAGAATTTTAAAGACACCCAATCTGCCATTTCTCTACATCTAATTTTTACTACTGAGAATGCCTCGCAGCTGAGGAAATAGCACATTCTGCAACAGAGCTAATATGCAAAAAACTGAATGCAAAATTATGCAGAAGAACCCGAATAAATGAGGTATTTCAGAACTGAAAGCACTAACTTCATTCATGTTTCAAGCCTGAACTAGATTTTCTCTTCTGCCATGTGAATGATTTGTGAATGTGTACTGTGAATAACCTAAGAAAATCTGTTCCAGAATGAGAAAGATTACACTACACAATTTATAATAAAATTCCAATTTGTTTATTGATACTTGCTTTGTTTCTCTCCAACCTTCTTTCTAATATATAAATACTTCTTTATATACTGAAATTTCTCTGTCACCTCATTTTGTGTCTTACAAGTATTTCAACTTCCTTTTCCTAGCCTTAAACAACCCCCTAAATTATCAAGACAACTCATCATCACCAGTTTTTTGTTAACTGTTGTTGATCAAGGGCAAATTATTTATATGGAACAGAGTAAAGATAACAAAGAGGTCTCTTTGCAGTCTGAAGGCAGTGGGTTATTCAACTTGTTCTGAATTTTCAAAGGTAAATAAGTAAAGGTTCAATCTAATAGACTAAAATTTTAAAGAAATTTTTTTGTTCCAAAGAATGGTTGTAATCTATTCAGGATGGCCACAAATAATACAAACAACTTCCTTTTATTTGAGTGTCTATGACTATTAAGGTATAAAGAATTTTATATCATTCTTGGCTGAAAAAAAAAATAGGTCAGACCTACTCAAATATCCTAAAAATAAAAATTTATTTTCACTCTCTTGGGAGAAGGACTTCAGGAAATGATCTGAAGCTCTACCTCATCCAGGCTAATCTAGTCATACTTTGGCAGCACTGCAGATGCATCTACAATCACTGTTCTCTTCTGCAAACTGGAATGTGGGATTCCCTGTGCCTGACACATACATTGTCCTTGATTCATGTTCCACTTGCTTTACCTGATGATACTTAGAGTGGATGGGAACTTACCAGCTGAATTGTAGACAAATTTGCTGATAGGAGACTTGACCTACTGTCACTACAGGAAACTGCTGAGGGCAGAAAGAGCTTAACTAGAACAGAATACATGAATACATTATCTTTTGACAGCTCTTCACACTTCAGTCTCAAAAAAAATTACTGTCATTAGAAATGGAAATTTAAGGTAGTTTTTTGTTTTGAAAATACATTTTGGAAAAGAAAAAAGGACTGAAATATCAAAGACGTTTACTTACGAATGAATCATACTTATACCCATAAATACTTTGGAGACCAGTCATAATCCAGGGATATACCAAGTCTTACTTTGATTTTCAGTTAGCCGTGCCCTTCACCTCATTTCTTCTCAACAGTCTGCATGTTGGCAGTATATTTTGTATTTTGGAACTACAGGTATCAGAAGGTGCTGGCGGAAGGCTCACCACCAAGAAAAAGGGTGTGTCATTCAGAGGGCATCTAAAGGGGGCTGTGCCTGGCTGTGTAATCAGGGGCAGATAGAGGTCATATTTTGTTGTTGAGAGTGAAATGGGATGTGTGAAAACACATGTGGAGTCTACGCTGAACCTATTTCAATAACAGCTTAAAGTGTGAAAAAAAATCAAGACAATGCCTTTAAATTTGAGTTTCACTCGAGTTTACAAGAACTTTAGTTTCTGCCTGGAAGGTGCATTGAACTGATAGCAAAGAAACAAATCTATCCCAGAGGTGAATTGGGTTCTGAAACATCTTGGATATAAATCTTGGCAATATATGTCACATCCACAATAAGTATATTCTGAAATTCTCCCAAACAAAGCAGAATTGACTATACCAAAAGGCAAAATTAAATCCTAATACCAGTGAAACATGGTTTGCTTACATGTACCTCTCTAGCAAGAGAGAAATCCATTGTGACAACAAAGGAATTTTTATGTCCTTTGAGGCAACCACCTCATTTCAATGAGCATCTGGAAAACATTCAAATTAAGCTAAGTGTACTTGTGGCTTAGTCGTGAATCTTCTTATGAATTACACAGAAATCTATCAAAGAACTAAATTGCATAATTGTTTTCAAATTGGTGCAGCCTAAACAACTTTCCAATTTTAAGTTTATATAACATTTAAAATAAGTTTCGGTACCTTTGATTTTTTAATTAAAATTGTGCAGCTTTCTTCATCCCTATATTGTAATAATTATAAATAGAATAGAATAAAATGAATTTGGATACGTTGGAACTTTTTTAACAGTAATGATAAGTGAAAACTACCCTGTAGTATTGCACTGTGTCTTAATTTCTTTTGATTATTTTGGTTTACATGTGTTCTTTTTGAGATAATTGAGATACAATTTTTTTCTTTTTTTTATTATTATATTAAGCTAAAATATACTGACACAATGTCAGGAAATATATAAGCTAAATCTCAGGAAATTATTCATTAAAGGATGTCAGCAATCTTTGGAACATTCTGTACTTAAACATGGCAGAAGTCCATTCAAAATTTATGAGAGAAATGTTTGAGAAACGCTTTAATATATATTTAAAAAAAACCGAAACATGAATTGGCAAAGCAATAAACTCAAATGTGACTTAGCTAGTGTTTCTCTCTCCGGATATCTCCAATGCCATGCAAGGGGTCACTATACAACTGAAGAACACTCTTGCTACGTTTTCATAATTTCCAGTCTAGTCAGTAAACAAACCTACTGTGTAGTCTATCTAGTCAAAGGCTTGGAAATTTACCATAACTTTCAGATTTGTATTGTCCTCTCTACTGCATTTTGCCTCTTTTGATATAAATATAAATATTTCCCCATTTCAGACATGTTACTCACCAATTATAAGTATTTTGACATACTTTGCTATCAGGAAAATACAGACTTTTCCATCCCTGAAAAAATTTCAAGTTCAGTATGAATTTGAAAGAATGGATAAGCTGATGCTTCAAAACATAAGGTGACAAGGAAGATGAGGAGGACTTAGAAAATTTTCCATAGTAGGAATGAGTCCAATCTGACAGATGGGGTGGCCAGCCTAAATTCTCAACTATGAAATTTCATTATCACTTTCTTAGATGCACAATATTCAGTGTAACTACAGATAATAAATTTATTCATTGCTTTTTTAAATCCATCCACACTTCTGCATTCAAGCTTACTATCTTCTCTGATAGCACATTCAGAGACTGAGCACACACTCTCTGAAGAAATAATTCGTTTAACTTCAGCTATGGTTACACACTTTTTCTTTTCCCCCAGTGGTTCATATTTCTTATTTGTGTTGTCTTAAATACCTTTGTAGTCTTTTAGAAAATTCAGATCTAAGGAAATATTAAAAGGTCTTCCAGATAGAAATGCTTTCTCTGACAAATGCTTAATATTGGCTTTGACTCTATTGTTGTTCAACTTCAAGCCTTAAGGCCTTTCAACACTAATATTTGTGCATGTTTCTGTTTCCTTTAGATAAGATAAATCAAAGAGCTGACACAATTTCAAATTGACAGATAAAAATTAATTGTATATATGGACAAGCTAAAGTGAGCTATTAAAAGTCTGACATTATAGGCCTTCCACTCCATTAGAAAAAATACTTGTCCAGAAAATTAATTACTTCAAATCTTCTCCTTTGTGTATAATCATGGCAGTAAAATGCACTCAGAGAAACAATTAAAAAAGGATTGCAATTGGATATCCAACTTATAGCCCAAGATATGGAGCTCCTCTAATTAATTGTTTCTATTGTTATAAAGCTCACATATAAGTTGAGATGCTTTAATTTATCTGAGTTTTCAAATATTTAATTACTTGCATATCAGAACTTTTCAACATATTTCTGAAGTTTCCTTCCTTCAGGTTATGTGTTGGAGATTTTTGTTTTTGTTTTAGACCCAATTATATTTTATGCCAATGAAAAAACTGTCTTCTTTGTCAGAAATCTCCAAATATTGTTTCATACGGGGTTATCCACCACTTTATTCTCCTTGGAAAAGGTGCAATGGACACGAGTGCAGTAGATTCACTTTTCTTGCACTGATCTGACCTCTCATGCATACTTTCATTAAGGTTTTATAAAGTCTCTTACTGATATCTAAGCGAGAGACTGTCATTCTTTATCAATACTGTTGCAGTAAGATCCAGAATACCCATCACCCTTCAAGCCACAAAGAGATATTCTGGGTGCTTACACAGGTGAGAAGTGCATCCTCAAAGCTGAACCTTGCTATTGCCAGGTGCTCATTCTGCAACATAAATTTTCTCTGTGAATGCTAAGTCATGATACCGGCCTACCTCTAAATGAAAATAACTGCCAGTGTACAAATAAGAAAGATGGATGGGATAAAGAAGAAATTTGGACAAGATTAGATTATAAAAATGGAGAATCAGTGGAACTTGCAATGATTTATACTTCAAGGAAATATTTTAAAATAAAACTCATTGGACAAAGGAACTGCAGAAAATGCTTGGAACAAAGATGAAAAATCAGAGACTTCAAAAAGAGTAGAAACATAAGGCAAAATAATATTCACCTTGGATTAAGGGAAATACTATGTAATGATGTTAATCCACTGTCTAAATAATGATGGATGAATAGTTGGTTTTGAATATTATATTATACATTTTTTCATATACTACAATTCTTTAGGAATAGTCCAGTACAAGTGTGGAAATTAAACACAGGAATATCTCAGAGATATTCTTCCTCTAGGGCTCTTCTTACTTTACTGCAGATATGTTGTTGTATTATGAGTATCAGAGTATCTCTCCAAGACAGACATTTTGCAAGTTCCAAAGAAAACAGCACACTTCAGAGAGCTCAAATTACTAAATTGCCCAGAAAGAATGAAAGCTTTAAGCAGTGAGTCTAATCTGAAATGTCTGCAACACCATTATAGTGCCAGGAATTTCTGTGAAGCCCTGCTACACCTGTTGTTTCTCTGCCAACTGCATGTTTCTTAGCTAACAGAAGGATAAGAGAGCAGACAAAAACAGTTTCAAACAATGGGATGGCATTCAGAAGACCTCATTTTAATTCCAAGTGCTCTTACCAATTTCCTATCTTATTTAGACTAAGTACATAATCCTTCTGAGATCCTATTGTGTGCTCATAATGGTGCTTTCGTGTATTCTTTTTAACAGAAAATATCCTTTGCTATGTTTATATACCTATATACTATATTCATGGTATTATCTAGAGTAGTAAATTCACAGCATGGCTGCTATGAAATTAAAGCTTAGTGACAGAGGAAGCAATTATGGTTTAGCAATTAGGACAAGCAGGAAATTTAGAGTAAATTAAGATGGCAAAACAGGGACAGAATATGAGAAACGGATTGTTGCTAATGAGAATGATAGCCATGGAAAAAAATTCCTTGTGTTCTAAGGTCTTAATTGCAGGAATTCTCTGAACACACAAGAAAATAGACTTGCACTGAGGGCATCCTGTATGACCAACAGGTCTTATCCACATTCATAAGATGCATTGCAGCATCAATTACATTCCATAAATAAAAGAGGAATGCGTCTCATACTGTTGTTAGGAGGGCAACCAAAATGATTAAAATACCTTTTTCAGACTATTTATGATGTATCAAGAAAAAGATTTTTTTAACTGAAGTTTATTCCAAAGCCACCTGAGAGATTCAGATGCTCCAGTGCCTGTTGAAATTAAATCTAGTCGGCAGCTTTGAAAGTCACAACTTAGCTGCAAAAACAAAGAGCTGTCAGTGTACAAAGACACTTGCAAGTAAAAACCATATGTTGGCTCTGCAGGACATCCTAAAATTAACCAGGCATCTTGGTTTCTATTATATTTTATCACAGAAACAAAAGTTTAGAATTTGTATTGTTTCTAAAAAGGAGGGTTCATTAAATTCAGATCATCTCCATCTGGAGACCATTGCAGTCATTGGGATTATTCAAGCTGAAACTGCTTTTATGTAGCAACTTTTTTTGCACCAGAGCTTGCTTTTTTTGTCTAACCCATGAAGTACAGAATATTAAGATACAGAGGGTTTAAAGATGTCTCTACAGAACGATAGTACTGAACAAAATGTATGTCCATATATATACACACATAATCTTGCTCTATATGTTTCTTCAAAATGAGTGTAGTCAGGGAAAAACATGTTTTTCCAAAACCCAATTAAAAATTCCAATCTGGAATGCTCATTTTCATTCAAACAATACAAGATGAATTGAAACATTGGGTTTTTTTATGTTATTCAAATAGGTAGGAAAGAATCTTCCCCTACACTCCAGCAAAATTCTGATCTTGAGAGTTAGAGTATCCTAAATGCATACAAAGGTAATAAAAGCAAGATATGCAATCATTCTTTTGATTTTAGAGGCCAGTCTTTATATGCAGGTAGATATTGCAAACGTAAGATCAGATAAACACTTTGTTTACAATATTAGTATGGAAACTCTTACAAAATGCTTCTACAAAGTGTGCCAAAGACTCCAGGTTTACTGATCCCTTATTGCAGTAATTGGCAACTCCCTGCTTCTTCAGCTATCTTTCTCGGTTTCTCTACATTTTACGTTTCACAATTAATGATATACACACAAGTAGATAAGATTAGGAAGATGATTTGCCTCTGGGCAGGTTATTCCATAACTGTTCATTATGTGTGCTCATTCCCTGAAGCAGCTGGTATTGACTGCTGACAGAAATAGCACATTGAATTAGCAGATCAGTGGTTTGACCTGTAATGGCAATTCCAATTGTCCTTTGCTGCCATGAGCACAAAAGTTTAATCAAAATGTATGTAAATTAGCTCAGACATCTGAAAATTGAGGCACATTATACAAACTGCATACAGAAAAAAAATCTTCTAATGCAATTTTTCCAAATTTCATCTTTAGAGCAAAGATAGGAACAATTAAGAATCTAGATTTTCTGAGTAATCTCTCGCAGGGAAAATTCATGTCTTACTGCCCATCCAGCTCCACCATGAACTTTATCAGTTCTTGCCCCAGTGCTGCCCTCTTTCATTCCTCCCACAAGAAAATTACTTCCAGTGACCTGAAGAAATCTATATTTCCTATTTTCTCCAGTTATCTGGAGAAATCCTAAGTAGGAGCTATGTTTTTGCAGGAGGATGAGTGAGATGGAAACAACATGGAAATATTTGTGACAAATAGGGTTTCTGAAGATCATGAGAATATTTCTTCTCACCTAGAAAGGCCCATTAACACTGAAACATGGTATTTGGAAGAACAGCCAGGTAATAACAGATATTCAACTTATGACTACGTCAATAAAAGTATTACAATGTGTCAGGATGAGTGCAAAACCAAGTAGTTTTGGCAGATTTAAATCCATCTACACGTTGGCCTAAGCTTTTATGAAGAGCAGGTTTTATTTAAGTGCACAAGATGTAAATGCAGTGTAGTGTTATTTCATCATTTAACACACTTTTAAAATTAGTTTGTACACTATTAATACAAACATTACAGTTAAAACAAAATCCTAGAAAGTAAATCACCTTCATAAGAAGCTAAGCTAAAAAGCCTTGAAAGTTTTATCCAAACTAAGAATTCTGGGTTTATTCTCTTAACTATGTTCAGTTCTGTAAAAGAATCCAACAGAGCACTCAGATTTCCTTAAGAGCAGATACGAGACCATAAGAAGTCTCAAAGTCATGAAATACTTCATAAATAAGTTTAAGAATACGCTTTTTTAAATAAGTAGCTCATCAGGGCATTGGTAAGGTAGTGGTGATAATTTAACTAAATATATGTTTAACAGTGGAAGTACTATTTAACTGATTAAATTCTTGCAGCTCTCCCCACTACTTCCCCTTTAGTTTCTGTTTCTTAGTTAACTTTCATGGAGGGCACATGGAACACAGCCTCCTCAGCTTCAGATCAGGTATACTTTCTTTCTGTGTGCTTTATTCCTTTTTTTCCAGCCATATAATTTCAAGTGTTGAATTTTATATTAACATGTTCTGTCTTTTTTAAAGTTTTACCGTGGAGACAAAAGAGGAAATGTAGGTGTTTTTTTGCTGGATATCTTTGTCTCATTTTCTACAATTAAATGTTTCATTCTGTTGACCTTAGAGCTTAATCATGTTCTCATTATTTTCAAGGAGATTGAAAATAATTTCTGGGATATGCAAGAGGTGAAAAAGGAGGTTCTTGTCTTTATAACACTATACCTTTCTTACAGTATTTCCTTCAGAAAATTAGTTTCATACTTTATAATACCAATATAATTTAGGATCATTTAGTTGAGTTGGGGATAAAATAAGATTTGCTATTCAAATCGAGCACCTGAATTTTGCTGATGGGAAAAGAGGCAATTTTGTGTTATGCTGTGTGAACATGTGCAAAGCAGATGTCTAATTTCTAGTTTCCTCCAGTAACTCCAGAAGTGATAGGAGCTTAAACCAGGTGTGCTTAAATAGTATCTGAAGATGAGAATAGGAGATAAAATTGCCAATTGCTAGTCTGGAACTGGTTTTGGTTTGCAGACACTGTTTTAGTACATTTGAGTGACTATACACTTACAAATTGAGGAAACACTACATTTGTAATAGTGTAGAGAAGTGTAGGCCAACAACATCTGAATCTGCCTACAGAGATGTCATGCTGAGTTAAAGCAATGTTTTCCAGCTCTGGAGTGATGGAGCTTGATTTAGACTGGAGTAAAGCAAACAATAACAAAAGATGTCTCATCACATAAAGGGAGAATAAGAGGAGCTGTGGAAGGACTTGCTGTGTTTTAAAAGGTGGTGTATTGTTTTCAGAACCACATGCAGTTTTCCAACAGCTGGAAAATAAAAACTGTTAGCAAAGCTGCTGGAGATGGCAGAAAGGGGTGGCAAAGTGCAGATAGCAGAGCAATTCAAGGCTACTGGAAGAAGCTTGTGTGGGAAAAGGCTGTAAGGGATACTTTGCAGGACCTTGCAGGACAGATGATGGGAGAGAAAGACTCCCTTAAAGTTTGTCAGGGGAGGACAGGTGGTACATGAGAGGAGAGCAAGAAGCAGCTGACAGAACCAGGTCAACCCAACCTGAGAAGCTAGACACACTGATTAAGCCCAGGAAAGCTTGGGTTAATTTTCCTAGCTTATTATGAGCTAGCTAGTTTGTGGTCTGAGCTAATGTCTTAATAGCAACCTGCTTGACTTTTTCTGTGGAAGTATTAGATGCCTGAGTTCTGCTAGTAGCTATTAAGAAGTACAAATAGAAACATCCAAAACTGTAGCTATGGCTACTTTAAAAACCTAGGATTCCTGGAAGTCTTGTTCTGGCAGGGAAGAACATACCAAAAGTTTTCTTATGCGAATTCATCAGTACCATTTGCAAACCAAGGAACTGTTTTTTATGCACAGTGCAGAACCATTCTGAAATACCTAAGCTGAAACCACACTACTTTTTGAATGTGAAGCAGTTTAAATCTGCATCTGTGTGGCATTGAGAAGTACTACCAATTAGCTGCATCCCATTGCAGCAATTATTCATTTTACCAGATACCATTTGATATGCCAGCTTGGACTATTCTGGGAAAGTGCACCTGGTTTTCTATGCTATCTTAGGTAATTTTAACAGTACATTTTGCTGAAGATAATGTTTTCTTGAATTTTATTCTATCTTATGCTGAAATTAGCAAGTAGTGTGGAACAATAAGAGTAGAGCCTGACAGCTGTTGCTGAGGCCACAGTGTTTGTATCATCTCTATTACAGACTGTTTTGCTCTGCAGGCCCAGTCAGGTCCTGCAGTCCCAGTGGTTGGTATCAGCATGACCTGCCTTTCTTGAGCACATCTTTGCTTCATCTTTGTCTGAAAAGAATTCAGTTCAGCTGCCTCAGGGCTTCTCCATGACATCAGATGTTAGCTGGCACAACCAAGAAATATTCTTCTAAATCAGACTCACAATACGACTCAAAATGATAACATAGGTCCATCTTTATGTACCAAAGCACTTCTGGGTTAGTCCTCTGTGTTTGTAGATATCTTTCTAGTACCACTGATGCCTTAGGATTTTATGAGCAATGCTACCTGCTTGGAAAATAAACTAAATTTGTTTTTGTTGTCGAGAAGGTTTGTATGAAAAAAATACACTTTTTTACAGTTCTGAATTTTAGCACCAAAAATGTGGTAATAATCAGTTCCATTAATAAATACTGGCTCATAAATTCAGCATTCAGGTTTCAGTGACAAAGATGCTACTATAATTTGTGCAATATAGGTGTTATATGCCTGACCTTGACTTCATTTTGAAAGTGAGCAAAACAAGGCTGACTACTCTGTTAGAGGATTTTCTGCAACGATCAGTGAAGTGAATGAGACCCTCTGCAGTGGGTTGACCCTGACTGGATGCCAGGCACTCACTAAAGCTACTCTGTCCTCCCTCTCCACCACTGGACAGCTTTTGTTTTTTAATACTCTCTCTTGTTCTCCAGTGGGGAGAGTGAGTAGGCAACTAGGTGGGTACTTAGCTGTTGATTGGGGTCAACACTGCTGAGGGGGAAGAGAGGAAAAAAATGTATTTTGCTGAAAAAATTTAGGCTTGCAAACTGACTGTCTGTAAAATGAATTCCCTCAGACACTTTGTACTGCTTAACACTGCAGAGGAACAGATACTTACAGGGGATGCAAGCCTGTAGTCTAGGGCTAGAACCCGGCCTGAGGGAAAGTTACACAGTAACTGTTTACTGGTCAGAAAGTAAAAGGAGCTTTTAGTACAATGTCAGAAACGACAGTAGAGAAGATGTCTCACTGTTTACCTAAAGGGGAAGTTAATTCAAACATAAAAGAGGCAGCTGTTTCTGAGCACACTATCATCCAGTATATGAAGGAACCCTCTGTGAGCAATCCTGCCTGCCTTCAGCAGTGCAGACAACTGCTGAAAAAAGGCTTCAAGGAAAGGAGCAACACTATCCCTGACTAAACACCAAGGCAGAAAAAGAGACTGAGGGGTAGAATTGCTTTTAATTAAAATACCCAGAATCACTGCACAAAATACAGCTAGGCATAAAAAATGTGAAGGAAAGCATTATTTCTCAGTGCTTTGCCTTTACATAAACATAAAAGCCACAAAGGTAAACAGACAAGAATGAAAACCAAGAACAAAATACATATTGGATACCTGCTTTTTAAATGCTGGGAAATTGACTCAGAAGACAAAACATTTTGAAAATATGGTTTGACTCTGGAGCTCCTCACGTTACACTGGGGTAATTTTAGAGCAAATTCATTGCTACAGATAGAAATTTATTCCTCCCCTGACTCTCCTTGTAGTCTTAGCTGCAGGATCACTTGAGAATGAAAATCCTTAATATGTCGATGGGTTCAGAAGCTGCACATAATAATGCCAACCAAAGTTGTCTTATAGATGAGGAAATACACATAATTATAGAAAACTCCTTAATACTTGGGATTCGACAATGTTTTACAAAGTTGCCTGTTCCTTCTAATTTTCCCTGTCTGGAAAATAGTGCTTCCCTCCATTCCTACAATCCCACACCTTAGATAAGCAACAAGCTGCAAACAATGTGAATTAAGGGCTCAGGAACGCAGCAAATTTCCCTTTTTGAACCCATACATGCAACAAATGACGACGGCAAATCTCTTTAGCCCTGCATAATATTAATTTTTACAGTCAGAAAGATATTTCAGTATGAGTATATCTGTCTTCTAAATCAAATTTCCAGACTGGGGCCACAGTGTACTAATATAGAACTTTGCACTGATCTTCAATCTGTTTCTACAAATTTCTGAACAAAGCCCCTTTTTAGGCTATTCATTTTGATAGCTCTAGTTCTATAGACATAAAGACCCCTGCCTTGTCCATATTTTTGAGAAGCAGCTTAAAGCATTCTCCTGTCTCCATATCCTGATCTGCAACTTTTTATCTTTTGAAATTCAGCATGATAATTAGACTTACTTTTGTTAGTTCATCCATTTAATTTAATTAAAACTGAAATCAACATAATCCAGATCAATCCAGGGTTATTATTAATATAATTTGTTCTCTCAGCTTTGCCTAGCTCAGTATTATATGTTATTTTCAGTAATATTTATCTTTCTCACGAAATTAAGGACAGTTTTATCCCATGGCAGCCAGAGTAAAGGTTGAAAAATCAATTTTTAATATTAAGTTTTCATAGATACTTCTGATTAACTGTGTGGCAACTCATATTATGACCGACATTATTGATACGAAGCAGGAGTCAAGCATGAATTCTCAGGTGATTTTTCCACATTCTTCTTATGAGAAGACCCTGAATATCAAATATATATACAATTATATACAAAGTCTGCCCCAAATTGAAAAAGTAATTAGTCCTAACAGGCCAATTCTCCTAACAGTCATTCTCAATCCTAGTTTTGAAGGATGAAGTGAAAAAAAAAATATTGTGCATGCAGCCTGAAGCTTTCTTATTATTTTTAGTTTTGCATGGCACACAGTTTAATGCCAAAATCATACTTGCCATAATAGAAATTGGAGTTGGGAAATAAAAGCAAAAACTCATAAAATGAATCTGTCCAAGATAAAAAGTGGCAAAGTAATAATGATGAATTTTATTTTGACAAGTCTTGCTTCCCCCTTACATTTATGAAATGGGGGACAAAGCAAATTAACATACTTAATTTTTGCCTTAAGTTGTTCATTTTCAGTTTGTTACTAAAAATAAATAAAAAAAAAGGGAAAGGGAAATCTTGAAAGACTTTTCCTAAAGAGGGTACTGAACAAGGAACTAACTGGTTTTTGCAAAACACAACAAAACAAAACAAAACAAAACAGCACCACAAGTTTCCACATGACTGCTTTGATGAAGGATTTTGAATTTGCTGATAAAACTGTCAAATTTCAAGTTTTAAGAGACTCACCAACAGTATTTTCTTTGAACAAAAATATTCTAGAGTGAACATCTGCAATCATTTGTCAATGTCTCCGCGACTCTAAAGGAGTCCCACAGAAGTAGTTTCCATGTGAACAGGACAGTGATGCCTGCTCACAGACTATGAAATCCAATCAATTTTGCAGTTATTAAGATTATTAATAACCTACAATATTTTATTATACAGCAACAGATGTTGCAATCAAATAATTTTCCTATCTAGAAAACACAATTATTTATCCTTTATAAATATGATAAATGTAACCATGTTACAAAGTGCAGCTATTAACTTGTTTCTGAAGAACAACACAATATGCAATGAAGACGTAAACAATGTGGTACAATAGAAGGAAAAAATAACCTCTGTAGAGAACTTTTGGTTGATACTGCAGAAAATTGTTCAGAGTTTGAACGGAACTGGTTCAAGACCAGCAGTACAAGCATTGGAATAGATACAGGTCTCTGTCCCTTCTCATTAGCTAAACATAAAATATTTTTTTCTAGAAAAAGAACACATTTTTTCTCATAAATTCACAAGGCTTGATCTTGTGTGCACAGGTCTGGAGGACACAGCTCATGCTGAATTCAGTACAAATCTGTGCAGCTAAAGCAAAGTACCAAAGCCAGTTAAATTTTGCTGTGCTGGACATTAAGAACAAAATCTGCCCTCTGAGAAAAGTTCCCATATACAAGAGCATTTTTCAGCAAGTGTTATGCATCATGGGGATCCATATGGCTTCAAACATTCTAACAGATATCTGCATTTTTACAGAAATGGAAGCATCATGTAAGAATAATTCACAAAATCAGATTTTGTTAGACAGCTTTGGTTTATGCAATCAATTTTTTCTCTATTTAGAACAATTTTTGTGAGATCTAGGTCTTATGAGATAATGCTACACTATAGCCAGTTTAAAAAACAAGCAAAAAATCTATTAAGGAAACCTGCAAATGAGGGATTTTATCCATGAAGGAATACCGGGACATCTTTTCAAGATCAAAGTTACACAAGGATTTCTGGGCAGAATGTGCTTCTGATAGATCACGAATCACCAACAGTAATACAGTTTGATCTAAAATTCACATGGAGAATACTCAGCAATATTGCACTCTTCAACAATAGTGGCCACTGAGACAATTCTCCTTCTCTTTACTAAAGCCATGGTTCTAATTGTGCTTTAAATTCCATTTGTTTCATGAATTGCTAGATAAAAAAAGGATGTAGGTGATAAGGTTTTGTCAAAGAAAGGGTTTACATATATGTATATGCACACACATAAGGACAGTTATGCCTATGTACACGTACATAAACACTTGCTTTTGAAGGTATCAACAAATCTCCACCAGCACAGGACATTTACTGATCAACTTTTTTAATCGACTAAGAGGAGCACAAACCAGATGCATTAATTTACAGAAACACAGAAAAACAAAAATTAATTCAAAATATGAAACTCTGATATCATGTGAACCTGAATTTCATGCTTCATCAAACACTTGCAACATTTCCAGCTGACTGCTGCAGAAGAATCAAAGACAAAATTTTTCCTTCCTTTTAGTACAGCCATGCTATAGAGGACTGTTATATTGTTATTTACAGCCCTGATTCAGAATGTGATTTTTAAACTGATGTTTCAAACTTCATTGCTTTTTGTTTTTTAATTTTCTCACAAAATATGCTGTGACCTGGAAGGAAGCCACAGAAAGTTCTACTTAGGAGCCAATGAACTGACAAGAGAGGACAAATTATGTTTATGGATTCCCACAGGGCTATGAATAAAATGGTTCATCACCCACACAGATTTCTTCTACTTAGAGATTTAAAGTACATCATTCTCAAAGGGCATACAGATACAGACAATCACCAAATCCCATGGGAATAAATGCAAATCATAATCCCAATATATGAGCTGTCAAGGACCACTAGAGAGTGCATTTCAATCATCCTGGCAGTTATAGTACATTGAATCAATATAGCACATGGCATTATTACTCAGGCATGTGCATTACTACTCAGTAAAACAACAAAATGTCAAGGAAAGATACTAAAAGGTAGCAATAGTTCTGGATATCACAGACTGCTAAAATTCCAATTATCTGAAAATTAGAAAAGGCACTTTTTTTCCATTTAGTAAATTATTACATTTACAAAAAGCACTGCAATATTAGCTCCCAATATTCCTAACCACATTAAAAAATATGTGATAAAGGATAAAAAGTTTAGATAGATAAAAAAAAGGTTAGATAGATAAAAGTTTTCTTTCTGTAATACTAACCTAAGACATATAATCTTTTTCACAGTAAAGTTAATTAAAATTCATGAACAACATATTCTTTGAGATATTTAACCACTCTGGAGGAAAAACTCTATAACAATCCAATAACAAATAACCCTATATATACCTGTCATGTAAAGACTGTGGTTCCACATTTTGACCTGCATTGGTGAATAGACCTGAAAAAACTTTGACAAGAATTTATTACTAAGTACTCTGAAAAGGACTGAAATTCTTTCAACACATCTGTGATTGTGAATCTTGTTTAAAAACACACACAAAACCCCACTTCACACAAGTTATATTGACTCTTCCATTGATTGAATTATTTTAGTATGTTTACAGATTTCTCCTTATTTTTCATCCATACTGTGCCCTCTGAATTAATTACCAGTTTTGATCTCTAAGTTGTACTCTAAGTGCTATCAGTGAAACACGATAGTGTCTTCCTTGATGAAGCCCCTGATTAAAATCAGGAAATGTGCATCTGTGTCTGTGATAATTTTTTTTTCTTTATCTCATTTTAGCTACCTAAAGCATTCTAGAAGAGCTTTGTGTTCACCTAGTTTCAGATTATACTCAGTGTGCTATAAATGGGATTCAGTGTGATTCCCATGTACTATTTTTACCATAGCTAGTTAAGTCACAGGTCACAACTAGTCAACCTGAAAAGTGGCAAATAACTGTTAGACTATTCTACTCTGCATAGCAAGATGTCATTTCTTGTTTAGATTTTTTTTTCTTGAATTCCCATGTGAGGTTTTTCTTACTAAGACTTTTTCCTCCCTATTCTATGTTAAGTATACAGGTTTTCAAAAACTCACAGAAATATTTCTCCTTACAGGATTATGCTAATATTATGCTCCCCTTCAGAGATACATATCACACACAACAGAATGTTCTTAAAAGCTTAAAATGCTTCAGTGATAGTCTTTGGTGCAACTATGTTCCTAAAATCACATATGGTCTTCAGAGTTTCAATAACTTGAATTCCAGAATTTTAAGTAAAAATAACATAGGTGTTTAAAGTCACTAATTTAAAAAAAACTTCATAAATGCCACATGCATACATGTGGTAGAACTAGAAAAATTGCTGGTAGTAGCAGTACTCAATTCAAATGAAGAAGATTTCAGCATATATTCAAGTTCAGATCTACAATTAAATTAATAAGATTTTTACAATTATGTAATTGGACTGTCTTCATAACCCAGCACTTGCTTCCTCTACCCTTAATATTTAGCACTTTTAGAAGTGCATACTGAAGTTTTTCAACTTGGATGTACAAGACAGTCAAAACAGAAGATCTTCAGGTCAGCCAGAAAGAAAGGACCTACAGTGTACTAAATAGTCCATAACATTTTGAAGCAGGAAAGAAAAAACAAAAGGACTAAAGGTAATAGAGTAATTTGATTCCTTCTAGCATGGTTGACAGCATGGGTACGAGCAGTTTAAAAACTCTTCCAAAAAACATTAAATGAGACAACAAGTACTTGCTTCTATTTCTAAGGCAATTGTTTTGTATGTGACTGCATGTCATTTTGGTGATCAGGTGACTATTAAACTGATAGGGTAATTTAAATTTAGGGCAGCTTTGGCTTCATCATGTGCTTCATCATGTTTCTAGTAGAAGCTCCCTGTGCACAGAAAAAAACTCTATGGTGAAGAGGAACTGCAAACAGAGATGGTTCTCTCCTGGTTCTTTTCTCATCCCCATCTCATTTTCAAATCTTAAAATGCAGTAGAGTAGTGATCATCAAGTCAGCCTTTTCCTGAGGTTCTTTATTATTGGTAAAATGCAGAAATTTGCATTTCTTGACTAAGATTCAACTGCTAAAACTTTGGAATGGCTGCAGTACATTAAAAATATCTTTGTTAAAAATACTTGTAAAAGTTTCTATTTTTTTTTTAAGGTTTTCACTTTATTTTAGGGAATTCTTCTCACATCTCTGACCAATACGACATTTGGAATGGTAAAATATAGTCCTTATATGGCTGAAAGTGCAAGAAGATCAGGAAATTATTACTGTATTATTAAATGGTTAAACATGTATGTATGTATTAATGAGGAGGATGCACACTGTAAGGACACTGTGATACCTGATTGACCCTGATACCTAATAGGTCAATACAAAATTAAATAAGTATATAAAATTATTATACTATGTCAAATTAACAAATGTCTTCAGCCAAGTTTCCTTCATGATTTTTTCAGCTGTAAGTAAATATATACACATCTGAAGCTGGACTACATGTCTGAAAACTGTTTTCAGATCAAGTCCTAATTAAGTCTCACAAAACTTGCCATTGAATCTTGTTAAATTGCTGTCATATTTGCCACTGAACTTTATTAATTTGGTAATTTTTAAAATAAATTTTGTTATTGTTTACCTCTCAAAAATGAGGTGCATCACTTTGTTCATGGCACTGAGTTACTTTGCATAGCTGTAATTGTATTTTTTAACTCTCATTTCTTTTTAGCTGGAAAACATGTCATAAATCTACCTGGAAACAAGGTCACTTCAACACTTCTTCCTCTAGTTAACAAAAAACAATGACATTTTATAGTGCAAAAAACCCCATTCAATTGTAAAATAAAAGTTACTTTATTTTCTTGGTAGAAGATGAACACAAAGAAAAACCAAGACAGGTAAAGTTTTGCTTGCAGAAAACTCAAGTTTTAATCTCAGTTAAAATTCTTCTCAGCCATATTTTATATGTCTTACTTGAATATTTATAGCATAGATTAGTCCATGTAGGAGTCAGCTACTAGCATTTTTTTTTCTTTTGATTTTTCATGCATTCATTTATTTGTAGTCATTTCTGGAAATACTCTGTGACACTTTTTGTCAGTGTTAAGTGGTTTGCCTTATCTATACAGAGTACAATGAACCACTTTGAGGAGGGCTTTAGAGTTTTGTCCTTGACAATACAGGTAGAAATCTCATCAGTGGATTCTTTTACTGTACACAGCACAAAAGTGATTGAAAGATCATGACATTTTCAACAAATGCATGTAATCCTGTTGTCACAAATCTCTGTGCTTCCTTACACTATATTTCCACCCTACATCGTGTCGCCACAACTTGTCTGTTCATGGTTAGAATTAGATTGTGGGGCCTTTTGGTAAACAAAGTATATTGAAGAGAACATGTTTATTGTATCCCTCTGACTATAAAATAATCTCGATCTAATTTTTGTTTGCAAAAATCCTCCAAAAAATTCTTTTTCTATTAATTCTTAAATAAAAATAGTATTTGGTCTATACATATTGTAGATACATTTATAATATTTATTGGACTATGTTTTAAAAGCTTTTTCTTGAAACACAAATTTTCACAATTAGCTCTTCCAAAAAAAATTACCATTTAGTTGAAATAGTTCAAATAAAGATTTAAGATAAAGGGTTTTTTATCATAAGCCACCACAAAATTATTGTACAATGAGAAAAAATAAAATTTAAAAATTCAGGGCTTTTGAAGCTTTCATGCAATTTCAACTGATGTCTTTGATCTGGATTTTGTGATTAATAAGTAATTTACAGAAAAATTTATTTAAGTAGGGTGTAAATCTACAAAACAATTAAAACTGTTTTGAAAGTAAAGCTGTCTGCCATCAAGCCTTATAGAAAAAATATTGAAAGAATTCAGTAGTTTGAAGAGACCTGCAGATGGCATAAAAACACTGAGAAGAATCAAAGACACTGTTCTAGAAGCTAGGAAGGGATTATTTACATATGGTTCTTGGAAATATAGCTGAAGGTAAGAATGAAAGCAAATCGTTCAGAGGTTTTCTGCCTTTCTGATACCATTAGAAAATAATGACACAGAGATGTAGTTCTCTGCACATGGCAGTGAGAGAGGATGTTCAATAAGCAATAATTTCTGTGAAAAATTCTTTTCATATTAAAAGAAATATACATAAATTTTTTTATTACCCAGTTCGATAATTATTTAAGCATAAAGCATAACAACAGAAGCAAAACTCCTTTCCTATGAGCTACAGTGAGAAAGCCACAAATCCTGGCTTATCTGAGATCTATTTGGTCCTACATGCTTTGAAACATATTAGGCATTTGCATTTCTAACACCACAGTTGTAGTGAATTTGGAAGTCTTCTCCAGCCCCTACTTTATTGCCAAATTGACCGCTGAGTCCATGAAAAGGAGCCAGGAAACACTGAATTACAGGTCATTCACAAGTCAGGGTTTCTTGCTGTAAGGCTGCTAAGTCTGAAGAATTCGTATCTTTATTCCAAGGCAACATTCAGTAACGGATTGGTCAACATGTAACAATAAAAGTTAGAGTTTCTGACCTTATTTTCACTGGACAATCAGGCAGAAAACTGTCATGAAGGCTAAATGCTAAATGCTGGCTCTGTGTAACGTTTCAATGTTGTCAAAAAAGATTTTTTTTCCTGAAATATAGTTTTATCACAAAATTCTAGAGCCTTCAGCTTTTTCATGTATGATGGTTAAATTAATTTCAAAATTAGAGCAAATACATCATGCATTCAATACAATACAACAAATTCCCCCTCTGATAAAACACAGTACTGTTTTCCCAATCCTTTTTTCTTCTCTTCCATTTCACCTTCAGCAGCAGCAGGAAGGTGAAAACAAGCTGAGTGAGACTGACAATACTAGAGAACAGGTTTCAGGCTTTTTGAGGTTTACAGATGGTGATCAGGATGATGAGAATCTATATAAAATGGATTGAGCATTTCAGTTCATTGACAGTAACTCTACCATCACAAATGAATCTTTAGAACTCTCCAAGAAGAGTATGATTCATAAGGTAAGGTTGTGACAGGCTGTAAGTCTTTATCAGTGACTTTTCTATCTGCTCTCTTTTAGATATGTGACTCACAAAAGCCTAGAAGGTTTGAGATGAAAGAGGTTAGCTCAACAAATCAGTAAATTTCTTCTGCTCCAGTGCAGGATCAGCTGTATCTCAAAAGTGCTTGTGAGATATTTGTCTAACATCTCTATAATAGTATCTAAAAGGAAGGGATTTCCAGTCCCTTAACAAATCTGTTACAGTCTGTCTTTGCCATTAAAAAGCTATTATTAATGTCAGGTCTAAATCTCTTCCATTGCAGTTTAAGCCCATCATGACTTTTCCCAGAGGATGTGAAGAAGAGTTTATTCTCTTATTTTTTTCAGTAGCTTCTTGTTGTTGAAATCTCTTAGTAAGGTGTATTAGGCTTGCGTGGCCAGCTTTTGGTAGTGGGGGGCTACAGAGGTGGCTTTTGTGAGAAGCTGCTGGAAGCTTCCTCTATGTCCAGCAGAGCCAATGCCAACTACCTCCAAGAGACATGTGCCCTGGTCAAGGCTGGGTCAATCAGAAATGGTGGTAACACCTCTGTGGTAACATCTTTAAGAGGAAGGAAAAACAAAATGTGGTTGTGCAGTTGTAATTGCTGCCAGATATATGAGAGGGACATCACTGCACACACCAAGGTCAGTGGAGAAGGAGGGAGAGGAAGTGCTCCAGGCACTGGAGCTGAGATTCCCCTACAGCCTGTGGTGCAGACCAGGACACAGTTGTGTCCCTGCAGCCCATGGAGGTCAATGGAGATGCAGGGATCCACCTGCAGCCCATGGAAGAGACTCATGCCAGAACAGGGAAATGCTTAAGAAGAGACTCTGACCCTGTGGGAGGCCTCTGCTGGAGCAGGCTCCTGGCAGGGACGTGCTGACCTGTGGAGAGAAGAGCCCACTCTCGAGCAAGTTTTCCGGTTAGGACTTGTGACCCTGTAGGGGCTCATGCTGGAGCAGCCTGTGCCTGAGGGACTGTACCATGTGGGATGGACTCACGCCGGAGCAGGGGAAGGATTCTTTTCCCTGAGCAGCAGCAGAAACAACTGTCCATTATCCCCGTTCCTTGTCTCCCTTTGCTGCTGGGTAGGAGGATGTAGACCTGGGAAGGAGGAAGGCATGGGGGTAAGGTGCTCTCAAGGTCTTATTTTACTTCTCATTATTCTGCTCTGATTTTGGTAATAAAAATATTCAAGCAGTATCTCTATTTCAAGCCAGGTTTTGCCTGTGGTGTCCTTTGGTGATTGATCTCTCTCTGCTCATATCTCAACCCATCAACCCTCCATTACATGTTCTCTCCCTTGTCCAGCTGTGGAGGAGAGTGATGGAATTTGGTGGATGCCTGGAATCCAGAGAGGGTCAACCCACTCCACCTGGTCCAGCCCTTTATCTCCTTTCCTTTATCTTAACCACACACCCACTACAAACTTCTGTAATATTGGATCTGTATAGCTATTACTAGTTTGTGCTTTTATTAGAGACAGAATCTCCTCATGTACTAGTTTGTAAGAGAACAGCAATCCAGGTTGGTCTTGGCAAATTTTAAGAGCAAACTAAACTGCTAGAACCTCTAATTCTTGGAGGGTATTAGCCTACAATGCTACAGCTACAAAATTATATAGGAGAACTAATTTTTGAGGTCATATCCAGGCAGAAAGCTGCAAACATCTGTGCATCTGCTCTGCCTATGCTCAGAGGTGGCTGGAAGCTGTTCAACCATACTGCCATGGCTCATGATCTGGGGCTCTGACTCAGCACAGCGTGCTGCCTTTATTGCACCACTCCAGGTTACAAACAGCTTGCATCAGCTTGTCTTCGAGCAGGAATAACAGAGCTGCACGGCCATGTGCACCTGTACACAAAGATATATAGAGATGTTTTGGGGCAATATCTACGTTTTTATGAGCTGCAGTTGGTGGAATGAACCTCAGTCTTCCCTGGGACCATAAGCTGCTTTTTTAATGCAACTAGCCAAGCATGCACAAGATATGATAATACAAATAGCCATAACCATATTCCTAGGTAGCCTGTGCACATGTACATAATTTTAGATAAGTTTTGCTTACATGTCTACGGTACAGCTGTACGTACAGCAATGTGCCCATTGCTGAGCCAGACACAGCACTATTCACACTCAAGGTATGCATTTTTAGATAGTGTCATAGGAATGACTCATTAATGTCAATAATATGGATTTAGGACTCTATTATGTTGAAAGGAAAAAAATCACCTTTAAAAGAAAACTGACTTTGATCCTTATCTTTTATATCACTATGCTAGTAAGCCTCAGTGCAGAGCAAAATAAGACATAATTTTTTACTTTAAAAAAGCTTTTGATACATTGTTATTATCAAGGTTTGAGAGATGCTTAGCCCAAATTAAGGTGCAAATGAGACCATATGCTAAAGCCAATAGTACAGATTTCATATAGCAGTAAATGTGAGAGAAAAAGAGATAAAAGGAAATGGCCACCTGCTATGGTGGTTTGTCTTATGGCAAGTTCCTTCTGTGGCCTTAAGAGTTTTTGAGGCAACTGTGATCTTTAAGTCTCTCACATATTTTAGATGTGATCTTTATTACACAGTCTATAATATTTATGATTAATAACCTCCAATGTTCAAGGAATTGATATGGCACATTGTATGAAGGTAGGATTTCCACTTAATTCAGTTATACAATAGCCTGAAGTCCAAAAACATTTGGAAGAGCAGTGTAGCTTATACAAGTATGATCCTGTGGTTAGATGACCCTGATTGGATGCCAGGTGCCTCCCCCAAAGTAATTCTATCCAACTGGAATGGGGAAAGAAAATACAGCAAAAGGTTTGTGAATTGGGATAAAGGACAGGAAGAGTACTCATCAATTACTGTCAGAGAAAAACCAGACTTGATTTGGGGAAATTAATTTAATTTATTGAAAATCAAAATCAGAGCATCATAAGGAGAAGTAAAACAAATCTTAAAAACACTTTACCACCTCCCTCCTTTCTCGGTCTACCTCCTCCCACCCAGTGGTGCAGGGAGATGGGGGGAATGGCGTAATGGTGAGTTCATCACATGTTGTTCCTGATGCTGCTAAGGGAGAGGAGTCCGTACCCTACTCCAATCTGGAGCCCTTGCCACAGGAGACAGTTCTCCAACAGCTTCTCCTGCCTAAATCCTTCCCACAGTTCTTCATAAACTGCTCCAGCATGGAGCAGGGTGCAGTCCTTCAGACACTGCTTTCTCCATTGGCTGTAGGTGGATCTCTGCATCCCCATGGTCCTCTAGGAGAGAGCACAGCCACATCATCATGGTCTGCACCACAGGCTGCAGAGGAATCTCAGCTCCACCACCTGGAGCACCTCCTGCTCCTCTTTCTCCACTGACCTTGGTGTGTGCAGAAGTTGTTTCTCTCTCATATTCTCACTCCTCTCGTGTCTGAGAACAATTACATCTGTGCAATGATTTTTTGTTTCCTTCATATATGTGTTATCACAGAGGCACTACCTTCCCTAACTGGCAGAGCCTTGACCAGTATGGGCCTGTCCTGGAGACAGTTGGGATTGGCTCTGTCAGACGGAGGAAGTTTCTGGCAGCTTTTCACAGAAGCCATCCTGTAGCCGCCACTACCAAAATCTGGCCACATTAATCAAATAAAGATACAGACAAAAAGATTGTCAAAATTTGACAATATTCATGAGCCCCATGATCTCTTCTGTAGTGAAACATGTTCTATCTCTAAACGTAGTGCTGTTTTACCATGAGAAGCATCTTCAGAAAACATGCTTTCCTTTTCCTGTTTCTCATTCTTTTGACACCAGATGGCACTGCATCTGGATTATATAACCATTGTAATCATCCCAATTAATTTTGATTCATTTTGATTTTGATTTCAGCAGAAGAAAGTCTTCATTAATTAGTTTGCATACTAAAGGTATGTGATCAAAAGTCTTACTAGCCGTCTTGCTCAATTTCAGTCTTCCAAGCAAACAGCTGTCATAGTACCAGGGACTACCTTAGTCTTTTCTTTATCAACATTCAAACTACAGTGAAGCATTACCATTAGTTTTGTTCAGCTCTTTCAGTTTTACTGGGCTTTATCTAAAAACACTTGCTCACTGAGCAAGAAGGGGAAAAATGTCAGATTTGGGAATTATGGATCTACTCCACTTGCTGTGGAATCAAAATCCATAGCCATAAAATGAGAAAGTACCGTTGAAGTCCTAAAAGACCCTCACTTACCACCTTGCAGCTTATGTGCTGTAGCAGGGCCTGAGCTGATCATCAAGGGAAAGATACAGCGCAGCCCCTAAATCTGAGCAAAGATATTTCTATTTTCTTTACCACTTCCTGATCATTTTACATCCCTAGAAGTTGCTCAAAACAGCGGAGCTTTCTTTAGCATATCTTGCAGGTTCTTCCCTGATTCCCTTCCACCCACTCTTCATGAAAGAGTAGCCAAGTATTATGTAAGAAACATTATTATGCAGGTAAGAGGAATTTCTGAATGTTAACAGAAACACTAAAATTACTTCTCTTAATGGCTCCAGAGAATTATATAAACAGCCATTTTTGTTTAGACCAGTGGCTGAATGACTATCTCTATACATCATGCATAAGACCAAAATTTCTTCAAGAAACCAATGTAATCATCCTGGGAGATCAGAATCATATCAATATATTTAACATGAAGTCTACTGAAATAAAATACAGAGTAATCACAGAATTGTAGAATTGTTTAAGTTGAGAAAGACAATTAAGATCATTGTGTCCAAGAATTAACTCAACACTTCAATTCCACCACTAATCCCTGTCCATAATTGTCATGTAAATGTCTTTTAAACACTTCCAGAGACGGTGACTGCAGCACTTGTATGGGCAGTCTAATGGTTGAAATGGATTTTCAAAGCAAATCTATTAATAGCTTTAAGGACATCAACAGTGTTTTCAATCAGAGATAATTATTTCAGCACCAAAAAAGCTATTATGACGAGTCAGAAAATCTATGTTGCAAAGAAGAACTGAAAAGATGTTAAACAGCTGCCAATTTTGTGTGAGGTAGGCTGAACATTGCTAACTTCTGATCATGCATTAAGAAAGACTTAAGGACTTCTACTGCCTAAATGAGGCTTTGCAAAGGTCAAATATAGTTTACCTTCTTGAGTATGACCTAGCTTTGAATAAGTTTCTAAGAATAAGTTCTCTGGGGTGTAAAAATCTATAGAGGAGCCATTCAAAACACCATCTATTTTTGAGCTATAAACCATTGATATTAGGACTTAAAGCCTGAATTTAAATTTTGACATTTTGGAATAATTAATTTCTTAATAGTTGCAGATTATGATAGGAGAGAAATATAAAGTTTCTTTACAAAACAGATGCCCACAGACAAGATTTATGACCTGTCATTTAGGGGTGGTTTTTTTCTGTTTGTTTTTGTTTTATTTCCTTTTCCAGTTTGCTCCAATGGAGTTCACAGATTTTCACCAAAACAAGTTTCTCACATACCAGATGCTTGTAAATCCAGAGCAGGTGTGTGTATGTGTTGATTTATGCCTCTGTGAAATATGTGGGCAACAGAGGGGAAAGAATGATGCAACACAAAAAAACCAAATGGCCCCATGTATAAACACAAGTCCTATTCTTTTCTATGCCTTTCCTGTTATGAGAAGAAATTAAAATAAGTTTTCTTTCTCTAAGACACATGAGAAATATTGTTGTGCTTCCACTGACATTTGTACCCATTTCTTAGACTGAACTTTTCCTCCTCAGGAAAATTTACTGTTCTACATCACTTTGTAAATCTGTGTACACCGCTGAAAGAAAAAGTTATTGATCTTTACTCAGGAGGGGTCTCATCTGAAATCCAGTCCTTCACAACATTTTTGCATAATGAGTCATAAAGTAATTTTAATTTTAACTTGAATTTAACACTTCAGATTACAGAAAACAGAGCGTGAATATTTGAATACTAGAGGAACTGGAGCTTTGTATAGTTCCTGTAGTATTACCTGAAGATCTTTATAATAGTGGTTTATGAAAATAAAGTTTCATAAAAGTTCCTAAGACCATATTGCTACCATTATTTTTCTGAATTAGGGAATATTTTAGAAAAAAGGCTACACCCCTCTAAAAACCCCAAAATCAAAAAAAAACACCTAAATTCCTAAATACTTAAAGCAGCTTATGTAACAATATATTTATTTTGTGTATTTTATATGCAAGAAAACCTTTTGCATGATTTTTTAAGTACCTTCTCTCTCATCCTATTTATGTGTATCTATGAGATGGTATATTTTAACAGTGCAAGACGAGCTGCTATGTGTGTGATCAAATTTCATTTTAGGCTGAAATTATATTATGGAAATTGGCACACACTAATCTCCTGTTAGTGTGGCTGTCCATTACACAATATAACAAAAAGACACTGCTTTTTTATGGCTTGCAGAGGTCTTTCCTACCCAGGGGCTGTGCTTGACCTTGGTATTGATGAACCCTATAATGTCCCTCCTGGCCATTTCCTACAGCCTGTCTAGACCTCTCCAGCTGGCAGCACTGTCCTCAAGAGTATTACCTGGTCATTCTCCCACAGTTTGGAGTCATCTGCAAACTAAAAGAGACAGTTATTCATCACCTCCTTCAGTCTACCAAAAAATAATTTTGAATTATATTTGGCAATTTAAAAATTTTTAAAGTTTTAAATGATAAAAAATTTAAATTCTTATAATTAAGAGTTATTTATTAAATTTATTAAAATTATTAAAAGGACAGAGTCCCAGGACAGATTTTTGTTGTAGTCTGCTTGACACCAGGCTTCGATTGGAATACACCTTACCAAGTACACCTCTACACACCTGATCATCATTTTTCTCCCGTCTACAGCATCTGAAATGGGATACAGGAATACAGCGACAGAAAATGTCAAAAACTTTGCTGAAGTCCAAATAAAAAATGGCCACAATTTTCTCTGACGCACATATTTCAGCATTTGATGGCAGAAGGGAATCAGTCTGGTCAGACATGGTTTACCCTTCGGTGAATTCAAGGTTTCTGGTTCCAATCATCTCCTGTGTATGCCCAAAAATGGGGTCTGTGAGGACTTGCTCCAGCATCAAAGTCAGACAACTATGGGTTGATTGTTTTTTTCTTTCTTTTTGGAGATGAGTGTGGCATTTATTTACCTTTATCCAGTTGTTGGTACTTTCTCCTGAACTCCACAACAACTTATCAATGACAAGAGAAAGCATCTTTGAAAGGATGCTGGCCATCTTTTTCAGCACCTTGGATGGAGTCTGTTGGGTCTTTAGGATTTTTGTGGATCAAATCACTCAGCAGTGGGTCTGTATACTTTCATTGTTCTACCTCCCTTCCACACAAGTATGCAAGATGTAAGGTATATGCAAGGTGAGTCTCTGGGATGAGGGGGGTGTAGGAGTGGGATTTTATTTGGAGGGGGAAATAAGGGTGGGTTTTTTGCTTGTTGTTGCCTATATTTTTAAATTTTTTTTTATTAAACGGTATCTTGAGGACTTTTATCCTGTTGCTGTAACAAAGGCTACTCACTTCTCTCATTTGGTCTATAATGGAAATGGAGAAAGAAAAAACGGACATAAAATTAAAAAAAAAATCAAAAAAACAAGGAAAAGGAAAAGAAACAAGACAAAAATCTGTGGACACATAACAAAAGGAGAAAGAAGTAGAAGAGTGAGCACATGTCAAAATATTTTGCAAGAGCATACTGGGAGAAGATCACAGAGCTGCAGTCATCCCCCAGGCTTTGATAAAAGGAGAGACTAGAAAAAAACAGAGGTTGAAAAATGACTGAATGTAAGGCACAATCACTTCAGTCATCCTGAGTCTAATAATTCTGTCCTGCCGTGCTGTTTGAAAATGGCTGACAACAACAGCAGTGCCTGTCAGTCTCTTTGCTGGCTCAGAGGTTTGAATCTTTTTTCTTTTCTCAAAACCTAAAGAACCACAAAAGATACATAAAATAAAATGAGCAACCACCAGGCTTGAGTACAGTCAAGTGACAAAAATACAAACTTCAGGGAAAAGTTTGCAGTAGCATTAAGAAAAAAATTCAAGAAAAAGAAATACAGACTAAAACCTGTAAAGATGAATGTTCTTCTTAGCACATGCATGTATATCAACTTCAGGATTAACAGGAGGCCTAATCAGAGCTTTTCAGCATTTGACACCTGGGCACACATACATATAGATGCTTAAAATTACCTTGCATTCCTGCAATTGTAGACTCTTAAGGTGAAAAAGGGGTTCCCAATGATTCTGTCACCAAAACATCTGTAGAAGCAGATGTAGAAGAGTTGGTGGTGTTCTATATACCCTTTCCTGTATTAATTCCTCTTATCACACAGAAGATGGTCTATGTCTGTCAGATCTTGCATGGTAGAACAATCCTGGCAATGAGTGATCACCTTGGGAAAAAGAAATATAGGCATTCTGATGAATTGGGAATGTGAATCTATGTCCACATAAGCCAGAACGTATTGATATTTTAAAATTCAAAATGGATATATTTTCTAGGACAATATGGTTCATTATGTGCCATGAAAAAAATTGGAAATTACCTAAATCTTTTGCATAATGACTTTTACATATAATTTTCCAAGTAGAGTAAAATGAGTAGTCTGTGCATGAGAAAAGAAAGGAAATTAGACAGTTAAAAAAATAGTAATATTTTAAAGGTATATCACCCTTCTTTTTCTGGAGTAAAAAGTGGGTATAATCTTAGTAAGTAAACCCTCGATTTTAGAACAGACCTTTTAATCGGGATCACTTGTTTTTAGTTCATAACAACTTACCTGCTATTGCTCTCTCCAAATAATCCTCCCGTTGTACACTTACTCAAGAGGAACCATTTCTTTGTGCTTATAATGACCTGCTTTATTAGAAAAGTTGATTCAAACATAAAACTCCAAAACTTCTAGTTGATGCAAATATTAACATTACATTGAGAATATAAAATATCCGGTAAGTGCAACCAATCAACAAGGTGATTTATTTTAAAATTTTTTGCTATATTTTACAATGATGTGAAAGAAAAGAAAAAAAAAAAACACAAAGTCCTTTAAATATGAGTTTAAAAATTTGTGGAGGTTTCTTAGCCAGTATTGTTTAATAAAAGGCTTATTTGCATGAAAAGTGTCAAATATCAAGAATTGTGAAGTCTTTAACTACTTTGCTTGCTATAAAAAGGATTACTCTTGCCATATTGCATTGTACTAGTCCGAACTTGGTTAAAAGCAAGCAGTTAGAGTTTTTCTTTGAAATTTCATCCAAAGGAAAATAAGAAAAAAGCTTTAAGAGCTAAGACTATTAAGAGTCTAAGAGCAGTTATACCTTGATTGTCACTTTCCATCCTAGCTGGCATTTTATTTAATCCCTTTGTCCTTCCCAAGATGTGACTTTGTAATTTCTTTTATAATTGGTCCAAGAGATTGTCCTAAAGTGATGTAAAATAGGAAAAGAATCATTAATATCTAATGAACTACAATGGTTCATACCCATTGAAGAGTTTCTAATAGCACTCATTTTGTGAGATGTCCAGATACAGAAGTAATTATTCAACTATATTTCAAATTTATTCAGCTAAAAGCATCGGACTGTTACATTTTTCCACTCATATGCTGGAGTGTATTTAGTGAAACCAATGCCATTACTCTGCTCATCTCAGCAGTGCCTGAGACCTTCTGTGGTACAGAATACTGTATGTACAACTGGCTGCAACTTGCTGTTTCTCTTTGCCTTGGTAGGCTACCCCCTGTAAAAGGGACTGAAACTGGGTAAGGTAGTTTATATCTCTCATAAAAAGCAACTATGATTCTGAATTCCATAGGAAGGCTGCTGGGTGCATCTACAACAGAACATATGATTTTCAAAGATGCAATAGATATTCATTCTCATAGTGAACTCTGTTTACAAACCAAGTGTTTGCAAGTAAACTAGCCTGATCAGAAATTCTGTAAATCATTAAAAACCACTGCCAGCCAAACCTGGCTGGTTTTAATTTCTCTCACTTCACAATATCTTTCTTATATTTAAGTTCAGGAACATTGCCCTGAGACAATTTTGATATTGAGGTAAAACTAATCTTTAACTTTGAAACTAAAATCGCATCCAAGTAGAAGATGAAATGAGGTCAAGTAGTTTTAAATTATCAAAAGTAAACAATTTCATTATCCCCTAAAATACTGTTCATTTGTTCAATATTGAATAAATTTTGTTTCTATTGAGATAAAGTTTGGAAAACACTTTTGAGAAAAACCCCTTAGAAATATCAAAAATGCTCACGAGACAGAAAATTTGTTTACTATGCAGTTGAGTCACACAAACACTGCTCTTAAATCACTAAATAAATAGTAGAAAATAAATTTGCAGATCAAATATTTTTCTGATGTAAAATGACAGACTCATTCTGAAAGCATAGTACCATATTTGGAACCCACTTATTAGATATTCCTTTTAAAAACACTATCTTACATAGATTCTTCTATGATTTTAATTAAATCTTTACAATCTTCTGCCTTATTCTTATCATCAAACTTGGCACAAATTATACATTCTTTGATGAGAGGTAAAATCACAGGGACAAAGACTGATGAAGTCCTGTGTTGTGGACTATAGGTAGTTTTTTCATGAATGTATTATGCAGTAATGGAGTGAAGTTTGCAGTCACATAGCTGTATAATAAAGTAGTGTCTTTTACAGTAGTAGTCCTCAAACTTTGCACAAAATCTACAAGGCCTCAGGTTTGCCATTCTAATCTGCCTTAATTATTCTTTACTTGTCTGCAACTTGATTTTACTTGATTTAGCTATGACAGCAATTCTCCTGTTGACCAGATGCCTATAGTTAATTTGTTTTGCTTTTATTTATCTTTGTATGGTATGATGACATTTCTATAGAGGCAGCAGGAATTCAGCAAACAGAATTTGCTCTCTGTAGAAAAAATTTTGTATCCTTAACAATGAAGTGCAGAGAAATACTTGGCATTATAGCTGCTCTCCACTCAGAAGCTGAAATACAGTATGTGGTACAGGATTGGGAAGAAGATTGGGAAGAGGAAAGATGAGGTGTGGGCTTGCAACAGGGACACCGTGACTGCAGACAACCTGCCAGTGGTTGGTTAAAACATGCAGAGCTGAAATGGGGCAAAGCTCATTGTTTGAGTATCAGGACAAAGAGATAGGATCAAACATACATAAAAGCCATAGGTCAAACACACCATATTTGGATTTAACATGGACTTGTGGAACAATGAAATGTAAAAGCAGGTTATCAAATGTATAAATAACATCAATGGATGTCAAGGGCAGAAGATACAACCGGCCTCAACATGGAGGTCTCCAGATACTGAAGATTTAGATTAACTTCTCCAAGTGTGTGGACTCCAGATGCAGTGTTGCCATAACATAAAGAAATAAAGACTTCTGTTATCAGAGTAAATCTCAAAGGCAGATTGTCCAAAACTCTAAAATGAATTTGCCCTCGGGTATTAAAAACACCACAAAGCTGTAGTGATCACTACAAAGCTCTGTCGTGTTCCAAGCCCATTTTATTCTCCATCTTCAAACCAGAGAAATATGTTTTACCTCTAAGAATAGAAGTAGACAATCCAAAGTCCATAAAAGGAAAGAACTGTCTTTATTCATTAATCTGTCCCTGAGAAGTAGATGAGAGGAGAAATAAACAACATGGTAGTGATGTCAAACATAAAGAACTCAAAGGGATATCCCAAGATCCTGCAGTCACAGGAATGCTGAAGATGCAATAAAACCATTGTCTGAACCACTTCTGTTTGTGGTGAGACAAGTTAAACCAAGATTAGTTCTTAAGTTTCAAATCTAAGTTGAAATTATATTAAGTTTTGGCTCATATGCAAGAAAAGTGTAAGCCGATTACTTGGTCCATGTTTTAGAAATTAATTTAGGAGTGCAGATGACACACTCATTTAGGTAATAGAGGTGGACAATTCTTTATTGCTTTAGCCCAGATTTAGATATGGCATGACCTTATTTTCTTTCTATTTGTTATAATTCCTGATTTTAAATATCTCTCAGACAAGATTATTCGTGTCCTTAACAGCCAGCTAAGTGGTCCACAGGGCAGGATCCAAAGTTTTTAATTAGCCTGGACTTCAGAAACCAAGGGCATAAAGACAAAATATTTTAATTCAGCAAAAATCCAAAAACTGATTTACAGAAAGTGTGCTATTTATAGGGAAAAAAAAATTGGATAATTATTATGGAAGATTAGATATTATTTAATCCAAACAGTTATTATTCTTTTTCTTGTTGTTGCTGTTGTTGTTGTGTTTTTTCTAAATTTAAGTAATACTGACAAAAAAGGGAGCTGGTAACTTTTTTTTTATGTGAAATATTTACATTTGTAGTAGGCATTCATTACGAAATGTGTGACAACTTCTTCCAAAACATATCTTTCTCACGGAAAGTGAGGTTGGCAGAAAACAAAGAAAGATAATAAGATGATCTGCCTATCAGACTGAGTTTTTGCTCATAATGACTCCAAATTTTGTGAAAATAATTCCCCCAGTTGCCTGGCTTTTTCTTCATTTTCATAGACATTATAAACTGCTTGTTTGATTTGTTGTCATAACCAAGTTAAGCAAATGGTTTTTGATCCTTTTAAAATCTATGCCACGGTAGCATTATTAGTAATAAGCATTAAAGCAGGCATCTTTTCTGTGAATCTTTAATGGAGAAAAAACCCTCCGATCAGTCAAAGTATATTTAAAATTGTAGTGGACACCTTTGTTCATTTCTGAATAGCAGTTGGCTCTCTGTGCACTGCAGGTGCCATCTCAGCTCAGAGCTGCCTCTCACATGCTGTCAGGAGCATGCTCATGAGCCAAACAATGTTAGTTGCCAACTTGGTGCTCAGAAAACAAGCGTGACTCTCTGTTCTCTGCATTTCTCGCAGTGACAGTTGTACACTGTTGTAGTCACAGGGGTCTGGCATGAGAGGAAAACAGCATTTTGGCTGCTAGAGGCCAAGATGCTTTGTGCAAACTAACACTGACACCAGTTGTCAAAAGAAAAGACTTTTCCTCTTCAATCCAGGTAAGCTAATAATGTGTGCAAATTTATTTTTTATCAGTCAGTCTTGTCCTAAGCCATGAAACCCAGGTCCTTATACAATTCTAATACTGTAATTTTCTCTCTGAGCTTTGCCAAGCATTTCTTGAATCAGTATTAAGAGCTGATATAAAATAATCATAATAATATCAAACAAATAATGAAACAAATTAAAGGAGTAATGTTACTCACATCTAATTGGCAGTTCAATAAGCTAGTGATGACTCAGTGTGATACACACCAGTTATGGAGTAATGCTGAACACCAGTACAGACTAATTTCATAGTGTCCCTGCAGGGATATGCTCCCTTTGTATCCATACTGTGCTGTGTAACTCAGTGACATTTTGTTATCGGTTTCAGCAGGATTAAAATGGGATCAAACCCATTTTGTACATGAATTTTTGTACATTCTCATGGCAGGAAAATCTTGTGGCTTTTTTTTTTTTTGTGTGTGTTTTGAGGATCCAAGAACAAGACCATGAAAAAATCCTCAGACTTGAAGAACAACCTAGTACTACTCAAAAATTAGATACTGAAGGAACACTCATTTTTATGTTTACAACCACTATTCCACTTAAACATATGACTCTGAGGACATCTACAGACTTGTGTGCATTTAAATGTTAACATTATTTCATACTTCATCTCCAAGGACTCAATCTCCTCACCTCAATCCCAGCTCCAAGTTTCCTGTGAAGTGTGGTAGACTCCAGAATTTAGGCTGTCACAGATTAATAATTCTCCACACAATAACTTTCTGCTATGCCAAAAAGGAGTTCAAGATGCATCTCAATAAAGGCTATGACGCCTGTGATGAGAAGAGACTTGCAACTACTTGGCTTCACAGACAATAATTATTTATTTGATGGATTGAGAGGGTTCGAGACCTAAGTGCTGCGGGCTGTTTAGTCTTGTGATGGGACAAGGAGCTGGGTTGTGGTCTTTGCTCCAATACATTTTCAATTATTTTACATTTAATGACCCCTAGACCTTTGCATTAACCCTATATCAAATAGTTAGTCAAGCAAGTCAAGCAAGATGTGAACACTCATGAGCGTTGTCATCACGAGGCTTCAAAGTCATGATCCTTTTCACAACCTTTATCTAGGCTAATGGCCTTAAATAATTTTAAATATGCTGTATCTGGACAATGGGGTGCCAGCAGCTCTTGAAGAGTCAAAATTTTGGTCTTTCATAAAATCTTTCTCCTGACAAACAGGGCTTTTATTTGTTACAAAAGCTAATTTGTATTTGGAAAGCATGTAATGCTCATGTATGAAAAGGTTTCAGCAGCACAATGGTGCTCAACAGATGTTCTACAGTATTCTGACAGCCCAAAACTCTGTGCATGTTAGTAAGTAACTGCCTGATAGAGTCTGTCATAATGAATTTACTTACCCTGAGAGTTTGTCATATTACTAAGAATGAACTTAGGCAAGATGAAAGTATTAAAGAAAATGTGTTTCCAAAACCATTATGATAACACAGTAAGAGTTAAAAATATATTATTAAGATTTACATTTAAAATTTAATCTGTGTAGACTGTCTCTAAGTTTTTGAGGCTATACTACTAGCTCTAGAAGTCATAAAAAGGTGTAGTGTCCTGAATAGTTCTGAATATTTCCTATTCTCATAGTGAAAGAAGACTACTTCATAGAGCGTCTCTGAAAAGCCCCTAACTAATCCCCCAAAACAATGGCATGCCGTAACTCATCTGTCCTTCATGAGGGATACGGAAAAGCAGATCTGTGATGAGGCAGTGATGCAACACATGGTAGTGCAGGGCATTCTGTGATTTTTCCTTTCTCATCTGGTCTGGTCTGGTCTCCTCTCTTCTCCTTTCCTCAAGACCTCTTAAGATTTAATTCTTTTTATCTTAATCACACTTATCCCAGTGCTTCGCCGGAGGCTGTTTCCCTCCACATACAAGCCACATAGAATATGGTAGTATTACTCTGAAAATTAGATGGCATGAGAAACATTTATTTACAAGCTTCTTTCAATATTTTGCAAATTTGTCTTCTGAGAAGCCTTATATGAAGACTTAAAATAAACCATGATGTGACAAATGTTGACTGCTTTGCTAGATCTGGGAAAATCTCTCTGGGCCAGGAGGTGTTTACAACAGAAAGAAGAAAAGGTATTCTCACCTATTCTTTGAGAGTAAATTACCAGTAGGAATAACAACAAAATAGATTAATTCCATGCCTACTCAGGGGAAGGATAGAAAGTAGTTACACATTCTTCATAATCAAATGACAAAACATTCAAACTATTGAATAAAAACAATCCAAGTCAGAGCATTGCAGTGAAATAATATTTCCTTTAGAAAACAAAACAACAATCAAACTCCAAGTGTGAATTCCAGGAGATGTGTAGGCTCTGATTCCCCAGAAGACAGCAGCTTTCCCTTAAGGCTGTGAGAAATAACTAAGTGGCAGGGAATAATAAGATTTAAGACATATTAGTTTCCACAAGATTTATCATCAACTGTTACTCCCAATCAGAGCTCTTGCACTCATGAATCCCACTCCAAGATATTACACACATTGTGCAGTTCCTTGCTCACAACTAGGGTAAAAGTAATCTACAACTTTGAAGCTGCTGCAAAAGATTGTAATATCTTTTATGATTTTATCCCTACATAGTTGGCACCATGAGACTGCAAAACCAAGGATTGTGAACTGTACTTGTGATTTTTGAGATGTAGTATTCAGAAGGCCTTTCTTCTTTGATTAATTAAAGAAAAAAACAAAGAAATTGAGAGAGAGAGAGAGAGAGAGAGAGAGAGAGAAAGAAAGAAACAAAGAAAGAAAGAAAGAAAGAAAGAAAGAAAGAAAGAAAGAAAGAAAGAAAGAAAGAAAGAAAGAAAGAATATTAAAGAAACTCAGTTCAACTAGCAGAGGAACAATTTTACTCTATCCCAAGATATCACAAAATGTCTTTCAATTACTTCACCTCTCAATGACATCAAGCATGCATTTTCATGCCAAAGTAAGAAAACCTCAAGCCAGTCAAGAGTGACTGCGCAGAAGGACAGAGATCTATTATATCCAAAATCTGATAATTTTTTTACACATTCAAATCTCCAGACTTACAGTAATTTGAACAAAATGGTGACTGATGCTGACAGCAGCGCATTCATCCAAATTGTGCTCAGTGATATGAATCAGTGATTCTCGACCCTGCTAAGCTGGAAAGCTCTAATCAGTAAATTGCCAAAATCTGGAGCTGATTTAAGACAGGAAAATTCCCTTTCTTTTCATGTTCACTACTGCTAGAATCTGAGTGAATCTGAATAAGCTTAGAGGTATTATTTGTGTAATGTTGGTATGCTTAGGTCACAGATTTGTACTGCAAACTTGCAAGTGTATCATTGTGGTTTTGTGATTTTTTTAACATCAGCAGGATAAAGTGGTTGCTGATCAGTAAAATAGGCAAAAGATTTTGTGAGTTCACTACTTCCTGCAGGCAACAGCCTATATGAGCAAAGCATTGCAAGGAGTACAGAGGAAGTTGGTTCTCTAGGGATTCAGTCTCTGGTGATCAGGAAAAACTATTTTCATTTTACATCTGAAATTCAAAATTTCATATTCATGTTTCATGCTATTACATGTATCATCTGATCATGAATTCCAAGACTGATTTTTGCTGCTTATGTAGGTGCTAGAGTTAAAAAAATCTCCCTGAATGTGACCACAAAACTGATCATGAAGTCCCATACAGATCACAGATTTCAACTCTCTCCCTTTTACTTACAGTATGGGAAAAGATAACAAGAATTTTAAATATACATTTCATTAGAAGATGTAGTCACATACACTGCATCTTATTACAAAGGAAATATATCAATGCTCAGTAGGGAAAATAAAAATTGAATATTTGAAAACAAGTTCTCCAGTGATTTTTTTTAGGAGTAGACATTTTTGTCAGTCCCTCTTTTCAAGTTCGTTATTTATTATCATTCCACACTGACTCCTGTAAAGCAAGGAGAGCTGGTTTCTTTCTCACATCTCAGGCTAGGCTTGTGATCAGCCCTGTACAGCAATCAAGCAACACTGTGAAGGAAACAAACCACTGTGCACCATTTTGTACAGTATGAAACATGAATGCCTATCTTAAAAATTATGTCCTTTCTTGTCATTTCAGATAGCAATATTGTCCTATCCTGGGCTACATCTAAAGCAGCATAGCAATAAATTTACAATCTACAAGATTAACAATAAAGTTAACATTTTATAGTTAATCTTGGTTCCGTAGGACTAAAAGTATTATTGCACTGCAGTGGATTCTCAAGTTACAAAATTATTTAATTTTTTTTTTACCATGAAACAATATAAAAATTAGGTTGTTACATCCGTTGGCATTTTAACTTGGAAAGTTAATAGTTCCGTAAATATGAGGAGAGATTTGTGTGACTCTCAGAGATGAAGTTTTAAGTGCAGAACACAAGAGAGAATGTGTAGAAAACAAAAACCATCCCTTTATCCATAGTTTGTTCTTTCTCTTTCAGCATTATATGTGGGAAGGAACAAAACCAGGTTTTCCAGTGATAGGTAGTGGGATGGTGTGCTAAACCTTGAGGAAACAAGTGCTGATAGGATTCCTCATCCTGCTCTAGCAGGTGTCAGCTACCACAAACCCCATCTGAAATGTTTCTGTACCGATGCACAAATGAGGAGCAAACAAGAGGCCCTTGAAACTTCGGCCCTGCCTCAGAGATTTGAGATCATTGGCATAAGCAAAACCTGGTCCTGTGCCTGGACTGTATGGAGCCCATGGTGCACAATGGCATGATTGAGAACCTCTGGTTAGGGATTAAGGGACTAGCAACTAGTGTGGATGTCATTGTGGGAGTCTACTGTAGACCACATAATCAGGATGGTGATGCTGATTAATTATACTTTGAGGAACTAAGAGAGACCTCTAAATGAACTGCCCTCGTCCTTAAGGAAGACTTCAGCTCACCAGAAATTAACTGGGAGCAGCACAAAGCTGACACAAACAGTTACAGAAGGTTTCTAAAACACCTAGATGATAATTTCACGGTACAGGTACTAAGGGAGCCAACTTGGATGATGGATTCCTTGATTTGTCGCTTGTTAAGGTCTCATGAGGGAAATGGTGATTGATGGCCATCTTGGCTACAGCAACTACAAAGCAATTGAGTTTAAATATCTTCTGACAAGAGGAAAAGCCTCATCAAGACTCCAGCTCTGGACAAGAGGAGATCAGACCTCAGACTGATCAGGGAACTAGTGAGTAAATTCCCCCACAAAACTTTTCTGAAGCTGGAAGGGCCCCTCAGTGCTGATTATATTTTAAGCACCACCTCTTAAGGGCATAGGGGCAGGCAATTCCAAAATGTCAGAAGTTAAGCAAGAAAGGCAGAAGGCTGTCTTGCCTGAGCATGGACCTTCTTTTGGATATAAGGCAAAAAAAGGAGATGCATGCCCAACAAGACCAAGGTGAGGCGATATGGAAGGAACACAGAGATGCTTCTTGCCACTATGTGAGCAAAATTCACGTGCTCAAAGATCAGCTGGAGCTCCAGCTGGCCAGAACAGTGGGGAAAAATAAAATGATGGGTTTTTATATACATTAATGGCAAAATGCAGTACAGAAATAACATTGGCCTGTTAGAGGATGGGGATGGTCGCTTCACAAATGTGGACATAGACAAGACAGAGTTATTAAATTCTTTCTTTGCCTCTGTTTTCGACACCAGTGATGGACCAAGGCAGTGCCAAGCCTTGAGCTGGAGGACCATGGCTGTGAGAATGATGAACCTGCAGTTGACATAAATGTCGTGTCATTGGGATCTGCTTTTCCAGCTGCATCCCTGTAGGCCTCTAGGGCCTAAAAGGGCCCCTTCAAGGCTACATAAAGAGTTTTCTGATGATATCATGAGGCCTCTCTTAATGATTTTTTATGGTCTTGAGAATCTGGAGAGGTCTCTATTGACTGAAAGTGCTTTCATCAGAAGATCTAGCAATGGTTGTTGGAGACACTAGTGTTTTCTATAGTCTGGTTGGTGTTTCTCAGGGCAAGTACAGAAAAGCAAAAATAAAAAATCCTATTGTCATTGCTTTCAATATAGAGTTTTGAGTTGTTCCACACATATCTTCTGTGCATTTACCCTTATTTATGAAAAAGCAAGTCAGAACATATTGTTTTAAGAAACCTTGACCTAACATGGGGCTTCTCCCTCCCTGCACATTTATTTTGGTTTGGATTCAAAGAGAAAGAAATTAATTTTTGCAATCATTTTTTAAATCAGTACTTGAGAGAAAATTTTGCATGTAAAGGGTATTGACATGTCAAAATTAATTTAAAACAGTGCCCTAGAACCAAACCAATCAACAGTGCCTTTCTGCCTCAAGAATAGGAAGGTGGAACTTCACAAAAACACAGAATTTAGTCTTATTCCTGAGCTTAGGTAGAGAATATTGATTGAGAAATAGAAACGGTTTAATAATACTTGACAAGAACCAATGAAAAGATAAAAGAGCAAGAATTAGCAGTAGTCATCGTAGTTAATGATTATGGATTTAAATTACTTAGAAATGACATAGATTTAAAAAAAGTTTAACAGCTTTCCTTTTTGGTTAGCAATTTTCAAATAAATGTTTTCAAAAAGCCTATAATAACCTATAGTGTATTCACCAGTTTGGTGTAAATTTCACTACTATTGATAAGCTTACAAATGTAAAAATTGTCTAACAAACCCCATAAAGCTTGGTATTTCGGAGACACACATAGAAAAAGGAAACAGATATCCTAAAACCTTTGTGTTTTGTCTAAATTTCCCTTGAAGTCAAAGAATTAATTAAGGCCTGACATTCGTTAAGAAAAGAAACTGAATTCAGTGGGAACTCAGATTGTTAAAACTCTCTGAAAAATCAAGTACTTACCAATCTGAGTATATTTAAAGTGAATATTTCAGAAGGAAGTATCCCACTCTTTCCTCCACCTCAGTGGTTTGCAGACTTGATTCTCAGACTCTCTGTTTCCCAAAATGTCAAGATGCCACATTGCTATAACACTAAGATGTGGAACATCTCTAGCTATTTTTCTGCTGAGCTGCAAAAATCTGTCCACAAAATAACTTGGCCAAGAACTTTAGACTTATGAAATCCTTGGAAGCTAGTAATTTCAAGTTTATTTCTCTGCAGGGTTGCTCTGCAAACAACACAGAATTCTCTGCCTGTGTTGATTGCAGAAGAATATATATGTGGTTGTCTCTTCATATGTTAAGTCAGCAGTACTCATTACTAGGGATGAATATTGGCAAAGTGATATTTTTTGTCTTCTTGCTTTGTTGATTTAAACATTTTTGTCTTGGTTCTAGCCAGGACAGGGTTAGTTTTTGCAGTAGACAGGAGAAGACAATGGTAGGACATGGATATTGTTCCACACCACCTCATGTCATTGCTGGGAGTTTCTTCTATGGGGAAGGGCTTTTTTCCAGTCAGAGTGGTGTGGCTGTGGGTGGACTGGGAACTCTGCAGTGAGCATCTTGCATGTGAATCACTCTTTGTAAGCTTTTATTATTAATACTGTTGCTGTTACTGTTTTTTTTTTTCTTATCTCATTCCTGTTTCCACTAAATTGCCCTTATCCCAGCATGTGATGTTTTCTGTTTGCCCCTCCAATTCTGCTCTCCATCCTGCAATGGTGAGGGGGGGTGAAGAAAAGGGGCAAGAGCAGTGCATGTTTTCAGTTGGAGCACTAAATTGGAGAATACCATTCCTAAACCAAAACAATTATTTAAAAGGATTGTCAACAAGAAATTTAAAACCATTTTTATAGACATTGTAGTATGTGCATTCTTTAAAGAGTACAGCTGTTCTTACAAACCCTCATAAATATCAGATGTAAAAGGTAAGTAAAGCAAAAGCCTCTGCATAAAAAAAAAATAAGCCAGAGAAACCCCACAGCAAGCAATCCAGCTGTTTGAAATTTGTGCAAACATTCCTGATGAATTCTTACATCCGTATTCAACTAGCTGTCTTCCAGTGCAAGAAACCAGATTTAGTCATAGTTTTTTTTTTTTCCAATTTTGAAAAACACCAGGAGACAGTAAATTGATCAGCATTTTGTTCAAGGACACTGTCTTTTAACATAGTTCTCCAGCAAGCCATCAGTGCATAAATCTACTGACCAAAATGTAATTTGATTAGAATTTTGTTGCACTATCACAATTTAAAAGAGGAAAAGAAAAAGAAAGGAGGGGAAATCATCCGGAACATGATAAGAAGAATTGCTGAGCAGAACCCTTCTTCTCCCAGATGTAAGCAAATATGTAGCAAACCACTTAGTAATGCTGGAAAGAAGAAAGAATATGATGATAAAGACATGGCCTGCAGCTTTTTGTTAATGGATACATCTATCAACTATCAAAATGAGAAGTATTTCAGTCACCATAACAGTGACTGTTTTGGTTTACGGCAAAATTTGGGAGAAAACCTCTAAAGGGGTTCCTCTAGAAAGCAAATTGGACTGCCCCCTCCTCAAACTGGTTTGGAAAATTATTTCCTTGGAGAAAAGTGGAAAAAAATTGTTTATTTAACAGCGAAAACATTCACCAGCACAAAGAACCCCAATAAGCAATACTAAACAATAAAACCTCTTGCCTCTCAGAAGAGATGACAAACTCAGCAAGTCCCCTTCATGTGCTTGGCTTGCTCAGTCTCTTATCAGTCCATCCATCACAGGAAATGCTGCGGCCCAGGCCCAGCTCAGGGAACCACAGGTGCGAGCTGCTGGTGCTCTTCTGGCTGTTCAGTCCAGAGCAGGTTTGAACAGGTCCAAAGGAAAGAAAAAAGCACAGTCCACAGAATTTTTCTCCCTCATCTAGTTAGAAGCTAGCTAAAAGCAAAGGAGAGCTCTGTCCTGCTGTCTGTCTGTCTGTCTGTCTGCAGACAGTACAGTCCAGGAGAGGAAGTGGGGGAGCAAGGGCAGCTTCTGATAACAAACTCCGCACTTCTTCTCTCCCCAGCTTTGCTCTCACAGCCAGTCTTAAAGATGCAAATCTTATTTCTGGGCTAAACAGGTGCACAAAGTCACCCCAGGACAGTGAGTTACTGACATATTTAAACAGCAGACAGAGGATGGTAAGGAGCAGCTGCATAGCACCTGCTACTCCCTGCAGTGAATTGTGATGATATCAAATGAAGAAAAAAACCATTAGCCTGATCACAGGATGTTTTTTCAAGATTATTAACAGTATTATCATGAATATCTATGAGCTAATTTTAAAGAAGAAATGCAAGGTACCTTTTTTGACAAGGACTTTTCTGCATAAAACTACACTCAGGCCAAACTTTAATTTTCTTTTCCTACATCTGCAAAGCATTAATGCGTTATATAAAAAGAGAACCAATGCACATTTAAAATTAAACATGTACCTAGGTTATTATCACAAAAGATTACCTTGGATGTAGCCCTTCTCAGCAACCCCAGCACTTTCTGAAGCATAGATCTTTTTGCATGTATCCACAGAAACTGAGCTATTTAGGAACTGCCCAGCTTATGAAAGCAACTTGCACAGCCAGATGGTGCTTATGTCTGGGATTTCAAAATTTACGGCAAATGTTGATGAAAATACCACAGCTGCTGCATGCTCACACAAACTGAGCCTTGACTGGGAACTATCATGTTGTACATCATAATATCCCTGGAAAGCAGAGCATTTTCACGAGCTCTTTGTAGAGAAGGGTTTTTTAGGTGTCAAAGGTAGAGAACTTATAAGGAGAGAGGAGAAAAAAAATTACTATGTGTTCAAACTTAAATTTGGCAGAGAAAGTTTCTGGAAAGTCAGCAAGTGTCTGGAGACAGAACAATGCATGCAAAAAATCAGCAGACAACATCATCGAACATTCAGTCCCTCGATTCAGAGGTCAGATATTGAAGTGCTACCTAACTGACTGTGTGTGGGAATATAGGGAATGACATTCAAATTGATTAGAAGTGAATTCAGCAAGGGTTTTAAATAATTATAAGCCTATGTAGACATAGGTAGACACAGGTAGACATAGGTAGAAACAGAAGCCTATGTGAAGACAAAGATAGAAACAGAAAAAAAGAAGCCATTTCACAAGTATTTTGAGAAGCCAGGACCTCTTCTTAGTTAGGCAGAACATTATGGCTTGCTAGTGAAAAACAGTCAAATTTGTTTTGCTTACTACATCTCACACACAACTGAATCCTCAGTAAGATAAATTTAAATAATTATATGTATTAATGTTCACTGAATTTTGAGTGACGAACTCCATTAACATTGATGCTAACAAACAACTTTATTTGACAGCTGACTCAGTTGCTAACTTAGTATCTACAGCAGGGTCTCACAGAATGAACTAAGTGTTTCACCTGTATAAGGGTGCTCCAAGATGCAATGCTTTAGAGAGTCACTTCCTCATAATGGATTTCAGGAAAAGGGAAGAAGAAGTTTTCATTTTAAGTATTTTCATGATGGACCTTCATAGCACATTACCATAATAGGGTGACTGCTTAAGTCAGATCAAGAATTCCTGGAAGTATATGGATTGAAGAATGACAAAAAATAATGATTAATTATTTGCAAATATATAAAGAGCTTTGAAGTTATGTAATCCATATTTAGTGTCTTTCTTGTATATAAGCATGGTAAATATCAACACATATATTTTTTCTTAGAAGCTTGTTACTGCACTGACTCTGCACTCACTGCAGAAGCCAGTCACTAACAATGTAAATTTCCTGGGCATAAGAGCTCCCTTTTCTGCCAGCACTGGCACAGCTGTTTGAAATGCACTGAAGTTTAATGCCTTTGTGAACTCTCAGCATCTCAGTATTCTATCTGGAAGCAGCAAAGTTTGCAAACTCTTCTCAAATCAACGGCTAGTCTGCAGTGGACGACAGAAGGAACAAACTGGGTCCATGTGGTGCACAGTACAGTCAGCAACACATACAAGTTTTGCTGGACAATCTTTGAAAAAAACTTAAACCAGCATCTGGAAGTATGGAAGAGAATGACAAAACCTCTCTTTGAAGTTGAAAATTTCCACGCTTAGCATTATAGAGAGAAAAAAAAACAAATAAGCATGAAATATATTGAAGTTTAAAATGCTTAAGGAGAAAGGCTCCAGCTGAGATTTACTTTGATAACCATCTGGTAATGTCTTCAAAACAACAGACAACAGTTTTGAGATTTGGGGTTTTTTCTGAGAATGTGTTGTAAGAAATAGAGCTCCCATAATCTTCCTTTTTTTTTTTCTCTAACCATGTATGACTTTAGCATATTTAAAACTTAAAACTGTCACATGTGAGAGACAGCTCCAGAATCTGCACTGTAATCTTACACAGGATAGTTAGGTGTTCATGTTTTACCCAGGTAATTTAGATCAATTCTCTCTAATCCAACTCTACATAAAAAGAGAAAGTTAGAGGGAATAAGGAACTATTTCAGATACCTTCTTCCTAAAGGAATAATATTTCATATGCCAACATAACCACGTTTTATCTATTTTCTTCCAAAAATAGGACAACACTGAAGCTCAGAGAAATCCTACTTTTCTCAATTGAGCATTTACTTAGGTTTGTATGCCTCAGGATTTTTAAACTCTTGTACATCTAAGCTGTTCCCCTAATGTTCTTCATCTCCTAATTTTACAGAAAAACTTTTACATTCTACAGGCTTACATATTTTAATACTTTTACATTTACTGATGGCTGAAGACAGTTTCTCTTTTTTCCTCCCCATTCACAGCTATTGCACAACCTCTTTTCCCTCCTCAAAATTCAAAACACTTCACTCTTTACCCCATATTTCCTTCTCAACTCCTGCACATCAGCATTAAGTGCAGGATAGGATTGTATTTAACACTTTGAAACCATCTCTGGGTGTCTAGGGGAGGGAAAGTTTGATCCTGAAATCTTTCCTGAGGTAGTAGCAAATCAAGCTGTAGATTAGGATACAAAAAATTTGTCTTAGATTCTGAAGCATGAGAATCCTTCCACATAATTGACTTCTAAACATATCATCATCACATCAGTTCTTTAGCACAGCAGAATCCTCCACATTGTGTATAAGCAGATGATTTTCTCCCACTCCTATTTTAAGAGTACTCTTGCATGAACAGGAAATTTCCTCAAAAAGAAGAGACTGCGAACACCATTCTTAATCTGTATGTACCATGTAATGAATACAGGAGGCAATTGAGTAATTTCACTACCTTATATTTTACTCTTAATAATTTTCTAATTGTAGAAATATCTCTCTAGCTTGAGTCAGATTTCCTTTGTCTAGGCAAGACACACATACAGAATTCAAATTTGAGCAGAATTTAAATTTTTACTGCCCATATTAAGTAAATATGCAGACTACAAATAATTCTTCATGGAATTACACTATTACCACTTTTATGTACTCATTTCAATTTTAGGGATATCAGCTAAATGGGAAATTCAAAGCCTGCTGCTCTCTTGACTCCTCCTGTTTGTTCTTCCACGTGAAATTTAAACCTGTCATTTCTTGCAATGTTCTATTTTTCCAGTTCTTCACAGATATTAGCTGAAAGCTCATATAGACTTCTAAAGAGTTCATATTACTGTTTGATTGAAAGAACATCCCTAGTTCTTCCTGCTGTCCATGTTTTTCCAGTGCACATGAACACAGTAAAATATTTTTTAAAAGATTGTCGTCCATTAGCTGAAGTGTTGTATAATGTAAAGGGCAGACACCCACGCTAACTCAGCAAATGATGTAATATTGAATTTCCAGTCTTGAGTTTTTAGTACTCATTAAAAGCCACAAAACAAAGAAGTGCAAAGACCATACAAAATAGCTGTCAGAGTGATATATAGTTAAAAGTGTGTGGTTGATTGTTGTATCTTAAATTGAGGAGGTAAATAAATCTCACAAGAAGGTCTGCTCCTTAGTTATTTTCAAGAGTGCAGAGACAGTAAGTGGGATGAAGATAGTCCCAATTTTATGCCTAGCCATGTTCAAGTTTTTTCTGTAGATTAAACTGTATTGAAACAGTATATGGACATAGAATCTATACATGAATATATAACTTCATGCTGTCTGTGGATCTGCTAATTGATTCTTCCATCTACAAATCAAAACAAATTTGTTATTACTATATACACTGCACCTGTATTAAGAGGGTACTTCAAATTACACACTGTTAAAACTAGTAATTGCCCTTCTCCACTTGAGAATGCTATTTCAATTTAATTTAAATAATTTTAAACATCTCAGTTTAGTTTTACCACATAACACATTCCAGTTCAAACTGTCTTCTCTAGGGCCAGAAACAGAAAAAACATCTTGACAGCCTTCATATTAGTCTGCAGTCTATCTTCTTAGGCAAGTTTCTGCACAAAAAACATTTGTTATTTCTAGACTAAAATACACTGTTGAAAGTGCTGCTCTATCCTAGGTGAAGATACTGCTTAAAGTAGGTCTAGAGTAGGGTTGTCTGCTCTTTGCTGGTTGCCATGTCATACATCATTTAGTGACATTTACAAAACTGTGTGGAAAGTAAGACATCAGGAATTTTTATCCATATCGGTCAGGGTTTATTTTTATCCATATGGGTCAGGATATATTATTTTATAATAAAAAAATAGAAATTTTTAAATCCACCTTAAGGACACTTCCAAGATGCCTCAGCCACTGAAATGAGATGACTTAAATTTACATTTCAAGACTTTAAGCTACATAAACAAAACTCAGGTTTGAAGCAAATACTATAATAAAGATTTATAGTTTTTATAAGTTAATTTACATATTAAAGAAAATGTTACATTTCATGTATGCAAATATAAAAATCAATGTTAGAGATATCAACATTAAATCTAAAGAATTTTAACACTCATTGATTTTTTTCTGTAATACCACCTATTTCTACTTTTTTCTTCTATATTTCCTGCTTTTATTTTAATGCTGATATTGTATTCCATGTAAACATCCTTTCCACTTTACACATTTTTGCTGCAGTTGTCCACAATGACAAGATGGATAAGTCAGATTCTTGTTTGCTGGGACTGGAAGAGTAATTTTTTTTTTTTTTCTGAGCAAAATAAAAGGATATTTGTATGTGCAGTGAGAGGTGGAAGTGGGGGTATTGGAGCAAGAACTTGAACCATAAAAGGGATGCCAAATCCTCTTCTGAAAAAGATAAACTTCCTGCCAAGCCTATAAAATTGTGTTCAATATAAGCCTCTGAAATATCACACATTAGCTGTAAAGTTCTCAAGATCTCAAAAGGTGGCAACTGCACAGAGTATGCTCTGTCCCTTTGCAACTCCTATCTGCAATTTTGCAGTGTGAGGAGCATCCCCACTGAATAAAATGAGTGTTCTTTCTCCAGCACAGCATGATAACTTTGAAATTTCAGGTATAATTTACCTGGAAAGGCTCTTTCAAATTCTTTAAACCCATGAACAAGGCCTAAGGCCCATAAAAAAGAACTAAGATAGGGGGCTTAAATGGGATAAGTGAGATCAAAACTGATAAAGAGAAACATGAAAAAAAAAAAAAAAGAAGAAGCTTGGAATCTCCTTTGTGTGAGAAAGTAGTTAGGACTTAGGGGAAAAAAGAACATTACGTAGACAAGACAGCAAAAGTTGATGGGCAGAAGGCTTGTCCACAACAGAGTATATCCTCATCAAGAGATTGAGTCTAGAAACTTGTCTCATGAAGCCTTAGCATACTCCTGCAGTCCTTAAAAAGTCAGACATTAAGTCTCTGACCCACTACAGCGCATGACAAAAATCTTAGTCCAGAATTACTTTAATTTGGAAAAAAAAAAAAAACAACAAACCAAAAGCCCTTTAAATCCATCCACTAAACAAACTAATGGCAAATATTGCTAACAAAGGCTTTCACACTGCTACAGAATAATTGCTGTGTGCCAGCACAGACAACAGACCCTTTCTCCTGATTTTTGCCTACTGAATTTAAAACTTACCGATTATGGGTACTTAAGAGGTCCTTCAATAACTTTTGAAACGACTGCTAATTGCTACCATAAATGAGAGTTAGATTTTTTCCAGAGGTAAACTTGGAAGAATGAAATGAAAAACAGAAAAACTACAAAAAATTCAAAACAGCCTCTAATATTCCAGAATAAAACTACTTAAAATTAATGGTCAGTCCTAGTTAACACTTGGACAGTAGGACAGCATACAATGAGCACCAGATTACCCACAGTTAAAATATTTACAATTAAGGGACAGCAAGATTAAAAAATCATGATCAGGACTAACAAGGCTCAGTCCTGGATCAAATGCAAGTTGAGGTCAATCTTAAAACTTATGTTGTAACCAAAAAATTGCACACATGATTAAATAAGTACACCTGTCTATCTATCTATCTATCTATCTATCTATATCTATCTATCTATCTATCTATCTATCTATCTATCTATCTATCTATCTATCTATCTATCTACGTTCCTGTTCCACCTAGAGCCCATCAATGGGATGACAAAATTCTTGGTTCCTTCATTAGAATATAGGATTAGCAGAATTATTTGTAACAGCTGTAGAGGCTCTAAACAAATGGACAAATTGTAGATAGTGTAATAGAAATTTTTCATCCTTCACTAAATAGGTGGATGAAAACTGAGATGCCTGTTGCGGGGCTTGCAAGGGTCTTTCAGGAGTGAAGAGATAGACAAGAATCTTGACTTCATGATCAGAAGGCTGGATTTATTAATTTATGGTATATAATACATTGTGACTATGCTAATAGGAATAGAGAGAAAAGTTCAGGGTCTTGCTAAGCTAAGAATAGAATAGGAATGAATAAACAAGGGAGCTCTCTCTGATTCTGTCCCAGAGAGCTTGGCCCCTGATTGCCCCTTAATTGTAAACATGGAACATGGGCCAATCGCAGGTGCACCTGTTGCATTCCACAGCAGCAGATAACCATTGTTTACATTCTTCTTCTGGGGCCTCAGCCTTCCAGAAGAGGGAAAAATCCTAAAGAAAGGATTTTTCTCAAAAGATGTCTGTGACAGATGCCACATACTGAAAGCTTACCCAGGAAAGAGTTTGTTACTTCTTCTATATATTATACAATAATCTGTATTTGAACCATCACATCATAACTTTTGCCAAAGGCAAATTTTCTTGGTACTTTGAGTGTTCAACACTGCGATTTAAACACTTTTCGTTTAACACAGTTTTCTGTGGGTGGTACTACTATACACATGGAATCTTTAAAAGTGTCCTGAAAAATACTTTTTATTAGAAAAAACTCCTTTATTTCTTTTTCTATCTACAGAAGGCAAAAAGTAAATTTTGATTAAATACCTATTCAAATTGAATGGTAATAATCTTAAGGCATACAGCTGGTATTCCCTTGCACTTCATGCATGCAAAATGGTGAAATTTTCAGTCCATTTGAATTCCATATTCAAAGATACAGCTTGTTAAATATTGTTCCGTATGCCAGTGGCATTTTGTGGACTTTGAAGCTGCTTTTTGAAAGACACTCCTTTCCAATTAAACAGAAGATCAAGGACAAAAAAGGAGAGGTGTAGATCACTGTACTAGAAAATTAAATGTAAATCTGCTTCTAATATTGACTATAAAGTGAGAGGAAAATCTGACAGCAGATGAAGCTCTTCATAAATACTATGGCTATCTTTAAATTTGCTAAGAAAGCATGCAAATCCATGAAATGCTACAGCTGAAACCTAGCATTCTAAAATTTTAAAAATGAAATGCACTTTGAATTAAACTATTGGGGTGGAATTCTCTTATTAAAAATCCCTGAGTAATACTATATAAGTAACTATATATAAAAAGTAAAATAGTAAAACATCGAAGTAAAAAATATTAGGGAGTACTCAGAAAATTTTTTATCCCTCACATGCTCTTTTCCTTTTTATGACTGCTGAGCTGCAAAACCTCTGCTCTGCTCAGTTCTCTTTTTAATGCACACAGTTTTAATCTGCAGTTGTGTATCCTCAAAATTACTACTTATAGTTAGAAAAGCATAACTAATTCATCCTTCTTTTTCTTATAGAAAGACAGAAGAAACTGAGGTCTGGAGGAAAGATTTTTCATTTTACCTTCCTGCTGGACATGCAATGGCCTACTTCTAGCTCCTGCTTGCACAGCCATCTTTGCAAAATATTTTCTTCTGTATGTCTTTCCATCAAGGAGAAAATAACTTTACAAATAAAACACCAAAAACCCTCACATCACCAAAATCAATGCAAAGAATTAATAATTAATAATAATTAATTACAATTAAGAAGCTAGATGTCTTCTGTTGCAATATCTTTGCATGTTGCTTCTGCCTTTGTGACACTTTGACAAAATTGTATATTAAACTGAGATAGACTGTGGGGGATAGTGGCATCTGCAATCAAAGGTATATGGGGAGGAAGGAAGTCAGATCTACAACTTCAATTAATCTTGCTTGCTATTTCACTGAAGGAAAAGCTGATATAATTTCTGGTTTGCAAAGTAAAAGTTAAGCTGTATACGACTTGAACGAGTGCAGAAGTTGCCCTTTCTTTCTTATGTGGCCTACAAAGTGAATAATATTATCAGTCTTAATGATAATATTAAGAAATTATTTACCTTATAACTGCTTACAGTTTTTGTTAGTATGAATGATGATTTTTAATTTACTTGTAGTGGTATGGTTCTTCTTTAAAATTTTTAGAAATAAGGCTCCCTAGAAACATCTTAAAGGTCTCTAAAATTTGTCATCATTTGCAGATATTTTAATCTAGTGTTTTATAAAAATTTACTTCCATGGGCAAAAATATTGTAATAGGCTTGCATGGTTCTAGGATTTTGAAGTGCTAGGAATCCATTTCTATTAGATTATTAATTTTTTTTAAATAGCTGATTTTTTAATCAGGTTTAAAAAAATATTTCAGAGGAAAAATGGATTGTGATGTATTATGTGTGCCTTGAAAAAGAAGCCAAGTCAAATGCACACATGTTCTTTGCCCCAGAAAGATTTCTTTTGCATAAAAATACTGCAAAAACAGCTGCATCCCCCAACTGCTGGATTTGTTACATAGACAAGAATTTGGAAATCGTGCAGCAGGAGTGTGACTGTTTTCTGAATTCCTGCTTAGATTTTGGCTGACATGTGGCTTGTGCTAAGGGCTGAGGTAAGTCAGGAGCAGTACCACTATGTCAAAGTAGGGGCAACATGTAGTCAGGACCGTGGCAGGAAGGGCAAAAGGTGATGAGGCAGCCACCATCACCTGTGCTTGCTGTCTCCAGCAGCTATAATCCTGTCTACTGGGTCTCTGACAGTTTCTACAGAATCTGCTGACTAAAGCAAAAGGTATAGACCAAACTTCCAAGCTGGAAAATATATTGGCTTACCCAAAAGAGTTTTTGAAGCAGATCCAGCAGCAACTTGAATGCTAAAGGTTTTGTGCTTCCCAGTGTGTTACAGGGAGCACCCATATTATGATGTGGGAGGAAGGATGAGCTACCATCAGCTTGGTGGCTATTTTTTTCTTCATAGGTATACCAGCTGCAGGTTAGAGAATATCTGTCTTAAAAACATCATGAATTAGGTGATTAGTCGGTGAATTTAGATATCAGACAACACTGTACAAAGGGAATTGATGTTGTATTTTAGATGTTGTATTTTGTTTTCTTTGCAAGTAAGCCCAAAAAATGAATTTTAATTCACAGAGTACATTGTCCTAGGAAGCTGAGAGATCCAAACAGACCATGACACCATTGCCCATTACTTATGATAAGCTGCAACATGACTGGAGTTAATTACCTAAAATAATACCCACAAACAAGCACCAAAACAATAATTCAGCTGAAAATGTAAAGTGAAAAATTTTGCTTGCCACACATTTTCAAGGGTGTTTGAGTTTGACTGGAAGTAATCTTTCTCCAGTATAAAATTTCTAAGCATTAAACAATTATGGTCAGATGAAAGATATTTACACCCAACAGATTAACAAAACCAATATAAAAAGAAAGAGAAAATTTCAATTGAAACACAGCCTGTGAATCTGTTATTAAACATTGTGACATGCAATATAGGAATAAGTGACCTTATGGGGAATAAGCCTTGCAGGATAGGTTCAACACTGAGTATTGAACATGCAAATAAAACATCCTACGTGTTTTCATTTTGCATACCATGTACATTTTGCTTATTGAGAATACATATTAAAGTGTTCTGAAATAAAGCATAATGCTTTTAATAATGTACTGATGCAGTTTTTCAATTCATTAATCCCTTAACAGGAACATTTCTTCATATTAAAACCTCTCAAAAGATGCACTTTTCACACGTAAATCTAAGAATATATGCATGCCCTATGTTGTGTAATTACATCAAAATGCTGCTTAATTTGTTTTCCTTGTTGATTATTAAGGAATGATGACTCATAGGAAGCAATGGATTATACAAATGGAATGGAAATCTAGTGCAATTTGAGACCTATTTTTTAATCATTACTTTTAACTGTAGTAGACTCCTGTCCCTTTTTGTAATGAGATAGATATTCAACTGAACTGTGTAAATTCAGTTAATTATGTCATTCTGAGTTTCCAGTATTGGTTTACTTAAGAAATAGTAATTTATATTGCCTTTGACTTTTACTGACTTCGTGTTAAAGTCTTCCACATTAATTTTAGCATTTAGGTTTATAGGACAGTAATTACCAGGTGTGCACTTTTCCCTTTGGCATAATATTGACCTAATATTGAATGTTAATGAAGTGTTCTGCGAAATAAAAAAAAAAAAAAGAAAAAAGGAAAGAAATTATTTAAAGCAGAATGCCACAGTATTTGTCTTTCTACATGTTCTATTTGACCAAGGCGGATTTTTCTTTTTCCAATAATTATTATATTCCAGTGGTGTTGACTGGCCCTGGCAGAAGACTCTTCCAGCCTCTGCATTCTGGCTCTTCCCCTCACTGCTGTGCAATGGAGATACACCTCTAGAGATCTTTCTTACAGTTCTCCTCTCCAGCTATCTCAACTGAGTGTCTGGCAGTACAACAACGAGCACAGGGTGCTAAACTGAGCACAAAGAGTAAGTGGACCAGGGCAGAGAGCTGGCAGATCAATTAGAGATTAGAAGAGTAAGAGTAAGAGGCAAGGAAATCCAAAGAGGACAAAAGAGAAACAAAGGCAGAAATGTATTTTAATATGGAGTGAAGAGGGTGAACTTTTCTCCAGGTAATTCTCTCTCTATGCCCACACAGAAACATTTGTAATGCATCTCCTTTCCACCCTGTTTTTTTGGGCTGCTGCATAGATTTTCTTAATGCTGACTTCTGGATTCACAATAGTTTTCTACAGCCATAAAATAAAATTAGTCTAGAAGAGACTTTGAAAGATGACTAGAGAACCATTTGACTCTTCGAAAACCTCACTAAATTAATTTAAAAAAGTGTTGATTAAAAGATACAACTTTTTTTTTCAGTGCTATAGAATAGCTGTGCATGTTAGAATGGGAAACATTTTAATGAAGGATGGACGTTGTGGTAAGCAGTTGCCTCAGGTAGTGATGAATCAGCATAGAAACCAGATACATTTTTAATGATATTTTACATTTCCTGATCTATTTCTAAGACTGACGGTGGAAAATATTAATCCTACAAGAACAATGCAAAAAAACAGAATGAGAGCTGATTCTCAAACCAGCTGAGTCTTCTCAAACCAGTTGTTTCCTTGTACTTGCACATATAAAGAGTTTATACTCTTTTAGTGTGTTTTGAAGGAGCTGTTTCCCACAAGGAAATATGACTTTTTTATTACTAAGAGTGATAGTAGGTTGGCTTCTTAGCATGGTATTGGAATTAAAGTTGCATCCTGGACACAGGCATAGGTTTTGCTTGGGCTGAAAGCTTGCATAGAAGACAGCTGATTTCTGTTTTGAAAACAGAAATTTTGAGCTGAACAACAGATATTGTACACCATTTATTTTTTAGACCTAAAAATTTGATCTTTTAACCAATATAGTATATCAAGCATGTAGAGGGCCTTTGCACAACATGAATCCAAAGATGAGTTGTGTGTCATTTGCAGCAATTTAAAAAGAATATCTGTAGAAGTCAGAAGTAAGTATGACTACATTAACTTCTACCACAGAATCTTTTAGCCAAAAGTATTTAAGCAGTGGAGGTACACTAAAAAATGTTGGAAATTCATCTCCTGATAGCCTCTGAGTTCCTTAATTTCTCACAGCTCAGAAAAAAATCACAGCTAAATAAACACATAAATTTCACCACAAAGGCAAGATCAACTTGGCAGACTTTAGGGGCTGACCATTTCTTTCATTCAGCCATTGGATACCAGCAGAGGTCACTGAGAACAGGATGTCCTGTTGCTGGTCAGGAGGCATAATTTTTATGCATCATCTCCATTGCAATATCTCCATTGATTTTTAAGCTCGTGCACATGGTAGGAGTCCAAACATTACTGGAGAGTTAACCATGCAGATCAAACAAAGGATGAAAAGAGATGGTGCACTGGGATATATCATTTGAAGACAGTTGGGACTATTCAGTGATAATGATGCTCAGATGAATTAATTATATCTGCAGTATAGTAAAACATGAATACTTCCCTTTTGCTTTTCCTCCCAACAATTATTATAAAGAACAACCAACAAGTATACATCTGTCCAGAAGGAATAAATTTTCGCAATTGTGCATTTATCCGACACTAAAATTTAAAAAGTTGTTTCTCTCCCCTTTATAACTAATCCTGTCAAATATAACACTGGCCAATATTATTTTAGACTTCGGAAGTATCTCTTCGATAGTGTATCATTACAAGCTAAATTAACTTTAAAAAGAATAATCATTATTTGAAAGAGCAAGAATTGAAAGAAGGCAACAGATAAATTTTTAGATTCAATTCAAGCAATGATGTGAAATCCATGAAGCTGCAGTGTAAGTGAAAGTTCATGGTGATCTTAATCTCAAAAATACATATAATCATTGTAATGAGTGATAATATGACTTCTAAATGCCATGAGGTCTGAGTCTTTGTTGCCCCTCCAACAGTTGGAATAACTGAACTATTTGAAGGATAGCTCTTGAAATATAGAAGGTACACACTTCAACTCAGTTCAAAAAATCAAAAAAAAAATCTGGGAATAAACAGCCACTTCTTGTTTATTTATTGTAACTGAACTCTCTCTAGGGCTGTGAGTAGAGATATTAGCAGTTAATCATCTGTTAGGCATTTTATAAACATTAAATTTTTTTCTTCATAGTACCCAAGGGTTTCAGCTATCCTAATTTATTTTAGGAGTCATATTCTGAGAACTTCCTAGAGGATTATATTGTTCAAACCCCCATAATTACACTATGAGTGAAACTTAATTTGCAGGAAAATCAACAGTAATATTCTGGGCACACAGCCGTCTAGAAATTATAGGATATTGAATGGATAACAGAAAAATGGATGCAGACATAAAACAAGGATTGGCTGAAGACTGCTGCAGAGATAAAGAAGAGATGACAATGTACATGTGTTTGGCTGATGGTTGATGCAACTTCTGCTTTACTGTTTTACACTAGATATTCAGAATCTGGAAAAACTCTTTCCTATGGGTTTCCTGCATGACAAAAATTATTACATACATGGTACCAGCTAGGCTGGCACTGCATAAAGTATAATAGAAGAGTTCATTGCATTTCACCTTCTGAAGAGTTCACCTTTGTGGAGAAAAAAAAAAAAAAGGGAAGTAATTACAGGAAGTTCATGCTATTTGGAATGCCTTTATTACCAACGAGTAGAATTAAAAAACAGCAACACCCCCTAAACAAACAGCGTTTTAACCCAATAACTAATCACAGTCGGCAATGCAGACTTTTCTGTCCAATTCCAAAATACCACCCAAACCCCTGAAGAAGAAAGTGAAGAAGAAGGACCAGCCTCCACCCTAAAACCTCCATCTTGCTTATTTATATTACTATATTCTAAAACCTTTTCCATCCTCTGGAAAACCTTTTCCATCCTGTGATATTACACACTTCTGATCAAACTACACACCTGTAATCCCAGTGCTACCAATTTATTTTGGAAGCTTTCTCCATGGCCTTAGGTTAAGTGCTCTGTTGGGGGTCAGAGTGTGTCGGCATAGAAAGTCTAAAATTCTCAGCATCCAGAATACTAACAGGCACCAAACTTCTTAGAGTTCAAGGAGCATCTGGTCAGTGCAATTGGCCATGTTATATAGTTTATATAGTCCTGAGAGGAGCAGAATTCTATGATTCTAGGATTATGCAAGGAAAACAGGAAATTCCTTCAGCCACTACCCGACCAAAAAACCCCCAAAACAACATTCTATCTGAAATCACAAAAAAAAAAAAAAAAAATAGCTGGGGCAAAATGTCTGATGTTTTAAAATTGAGGAAAAGAGTAGTTGATACTTAATTTTTTTTTAATTTACAGAGATTAGCTCATTTATCTTATGGCAGAAAGCAATATTTCAGATATAAAAGGGCAATAGGAGATGGAATTAGTAAGATGCACAGCTAGAAATGTTAGTCTTTAGAGAATATAATTTTTTTTTTGCTTCATCCCTTGTATTGCTATACAGTTGAGGACTTTCCCTAACACTCAATCGCATATTAAGCACATGGAAAGAGCAGTTTTATCTCAGGTTTTAAGATGATAAAAGACAAATACTCATCTGATCTCCACCACAAGAGAGTCCCTCAGTCAAACATCTCTTTACCATAAAGGTTCTATCTTCCTCTGTAGTCATTTTGCCTCCTTGAACAGAAAAATTCAGCTACAAGTCTCTTGTCCAACCATTGCATATTGTTGAGAAAGTGAGTGGTGAATTTGTGAAGAAAGCCTTCTGGGAATTAAAATCTCATCTCTCACTTCTGAAACAGCTTTTAATAAAGCTCAGAAAAAAAAAAGCCCTTGTTGATCATATGCAAAGTTTTTCATAGAATTTGCAAGAGCACCAGAAAGATGCTAGCAAACCTTCCAAACACTAAAAATCTTTCAAAATCAAAGAAAGAAAAAACTCAAACAAACAGAAAGCATTATTGTCTTCCATAAGAAACAAAAAAAACTAATCACAGTGTTGAGAAATATTCTAGATACCCCTTTCCTCTCCATCAGGGGCAGTAGCTTGGAATAAAGAGCTAATTTTTCTTCCCTGTATCTTGCCAATTCTGCAACTTTCTGTACTTCCTGATAACAGACCTTTACTCTCTATGCTTCCATTTTTCTTTCTGGACTGAACAGAGTAAATCTTCCCAGTTTTATCTTATAAAATAAGGATATCTTTCTCCATTCACCCTAAAAATTGGGTGGATTTTTGTTTTGCTCATTTATATATTGTTTTCTTTTTTTCTTGAATAAGACTAAACAGAGTTACAGAGAATATTTCACTGGGTTTTTTTGGGTTTTTTTTCAAACGAAGAGCTTTGGTAATCTTTAGTAGAGCTAATACATAATCGTAGGCATTACATACTGCCTTCTATGTTCTACACTCCAAACACACAGAACCTTAATCTATTTATTAACATTTTGCTGCTTTAATAAAGAGTTATCAGTTTATTTGTAATCTGTCATTCAGCCAGGTCAACAGTGTAAGTGAGACATGATTAAATAATTAATACTAAGTTTTTCAAGTATTATTATTGGTCTTCAAATTCTCTGGCTAAATTCATGGAGAAAGTGGAGGAGTACATCTCTGAAAATTTTGATGCTCCTCTCCACAAACTCAAGCAGTTATTACCTCTGTGTGTTCCCCTAAATTCTGAAGCAGAGTAACTAAAATCAACTTTGTGTCTTAAAGGAGGATGCAGTACATAAATACTCAGGTTTCAAAGGGTGCTCTTAAAAAAATAAAGTCAGCTTTTTACTATTTTCTGGTGGTAATAACCAAGATAATGAGTGCACAAAAGACTTTTTCAGAGGAAATGTTACACTTCTGGCCTAATGTCACTTCAGACATCCTCCTGAAGTGTATGAGGCAAGATCCTCATATTAACAAAGCTGATGGTAACCTCAAGAATTTTAGATGGAAGGCATAGCTTACTATGACTTCCTGCTGAGGATTTCAGCCCTTGATTAGGACTGACAGATGACATCAGTGGAATAGTAATTATACTTCATAAAACTATGAAGCTTCCTAATGGAAATTTCTACAGTTTATGCACTTCAGTCTGCACTGTGAGGCCTTGACCTAAAGATTCAAAAACAGGTATAGCCTTTACATTATAAGCACTCTTATAAATTGCATACATACCTAAGATTGCACTGTTTGTGTGGTGGCTGAATTGGCAACATAAAAAGCAATTGCTTGCTTGCAGTACCACAGCTATCATGAAAAAAACCCACAATTCGCTAAGAAATTATATCTGTTTTGACTTGTTATATCCTGAAAAGATGGAAAATAATAGCCAGAAGTGAGAACAAGAACTGGACTTGTAGAGGAGCAACAACACCATTCTTTCCAGCCATCCATTTTAATAAAGGCATTTGAACGTGTTTGATTTTAGTCCCATTATGGAATAAATTTTGGAACCTCGAAGTTCCATGAAATTAATCTGTCACATTCTTAAGGTCCCTCTAGTACATGGCATTTCTTGAAATTTGGTCCTTTCTTTTTGTCTTAAAGAGACAGGTTGTTAAAATTGAAAACTGTGACACATGATAACCAATAACACCCTAGAGAGATTTTGCATGTATTTGCATAACTTTGCTCCCTTTAAAAGCAATGATGCAAACAGGAAGCCGACCCCTTGTTATTTACACATTTTAAATCCACCAACATACATTTGTTTTTGACTTTTTTTCAATTAGCCTAATCTCCTACAAACCCATTTGTAATAATCAGTATTTACTGCCATGACACATATGGGCATGAGTGGAACTAATCATCTGCAGGCTGTCCCTGCTGCTGATCTGAACAAACAAGCTGTTCAAGACTTCTTCCTGCAAACATTTCAGCTTCATAAATCAATGGGAACCTAATGTAACATTTTCCTTCTTTATTTATTTATTTTTTCCAGAGACTACACTGAGATTCACAAGCTCATTCCTGAATGTCACCCAAAAAAAGGAAAAAAATAAAGACATGGACCCAAAGCAGACAGTAATGAACAAGCATGCTAGTCCAACTGCAGCTTTAATCTATAAAATTAATATTATGTGTTCTGGTGCCTACACCTGTGACAGATGGCCAGCGGAGAAGAAAGCCATCCCTATCAGAACTGCCGAGTTCTGAAATCCCAATGCACAAACCACAGATGGCACTGGCAGAACAGTTCAAAGAAGTAGAGATCCAGAAATAGACTTTTCCTTTTCTGTGTTGCACTCCTAAAATGTGTGGGCACTATTTGCAAATTACCTAAAAGCAAACACATCTTTGGGTTAAAGCAACTTGTCAGCCTTCATTAATATAAATGTTAGATAGTAGGCCAGGGGCATGCTAAGCCGATAGACTGATCAATTCTTTTTACATTTCAGTGCTCAGAATTTCCATTGACTCCAGGGAAGGATTGCACCTCACAGACTCCGAACATTTTTGTGCCACACACAAGTAATCAAGGTACTGCTTTGCTCTCCAGGTAAATGATCAGTCTTGGAAATCTATTTATTTTTGAAAAAATGTCACTATATGTGTGTGGATACAGGTTCCCTGATCAAATTTTGAAGCCATGAATGCTACAGAAATATTTGGAGAACTTCAAGTGATTGTTATATTTCACCTTTGTGTGTGAATCTGAGCCTCCAGATCCCTACACAAATATGTCAAATGAAGCCCAGGACCTACATCTGTAGAGGTAAATAAAAAGGGCACTTGTTGCCTGAGAGAAAAGACATCATATTAGCAGGATTTAAATACATTGAATTTTTAGTATATAATTAGAAAATTACTGCTTTAAAACAGCCAAAACACTCCTAGCTCCATATATGCAGTATCTGCCCTTTGACCCACCATAAAAATTTGAGTGTAAGAGGATAAATTATTATAAACACAAATCTAAATAAAAGGTGTTGTTGGCAGGACTACCTCATCAAAAAGTTAGAAAAATCAAACACAGCCGAATTCCTATGAATTTCAGGAGAGCAGCCAGAGATTTAAGCCTGTGTCAGTACGGAGGTGGGTATTTAGTTGTGTCCTCAGTGCAGAAACAGTGTTTCTCCCAAGTGATTAAAAAGAGATTTAACAAGTGGGCTTTTTTTTATGTTTCCATCAGATATGAAAGAAAGAAGATGGGTATGAAATAGCATGAAAGGGTAGAAAACACCAATTAAAAAAAAATAAAGAACAAAAAAACAAATTTAGCTTTTATGTCCTAAGTGTAAGAGTCTAGGGCTATTGCTTCCATAGGATTGCTGATCTATGCAGAGCAAAGAGTAGAGGGAGGACAGGAGGGACATAGGGAGGGTGGAAAGGAGGGAGAGAAGGAAAAGTTCTCCCTCAGCTCAAGGAGGATCTCCAGCCCTTTGAACAGTGTGTGAGGTGGCTGTAAATGCAGCTCTCAGCTGGAAACTAATTTGCATGCTTTCCTGAAAGTGAGTGAAGGAATGAAGACAGAGAGAGGGAGCCATGGCTTTGAAATTGCTGTGGGACGTGTGTCTGTTCTCCTTCCTTCATCAGCTGCAAAGGAAGCCTCAAGAGATTAAGACAAGGTCAGTTGCAGCTGATTTTGTTTCCCAACCACACAATACCAGTCCAAGTCTGGCTTATATGAATTAATTTGTCTGTACATTCAAATCTTCCACTGTAGACAGCAGTTTACTGTGCCAGTGGCATATAATCAATATAGAAAGGCAAGGTTGCAGAGAGAAATAAGTTCTTGGGAGAAGCAAGGACCAATTGCTTGTGATGCTTTGGACAATAGAAAAAATTGGAAAAAAAATAAAAACACACAAGTAAGGGAACCAAGTGTGAGCTAATAGATAATAGCTCCTTTAAGACAAGAACAAAGCTGCAAAATGTTAATGCCTATTGGAGTGGTCTCCACTGCATACAAATATGAAGATTAAATGCACTCTATTACATGGCAGTCTGTGACAGTAACCAGCAAACAGTTGATAATTAAAACATTAAAAAGCCATCAGCTACTAAGGACAATCCCAGCTGAAATGAACACCACTGAAATGACAGCACTGTTCACAAAACAAATCCATGCACTTTAAGCTTTACAGCTGGATTAATGCAAGTAGAAAGGAGGCTGGGTTAAAAAAAAAGTAATTAACTGCTGCTTTATTTCACTAATCCTAGATATGCACTCTTCCACAGGATGCTAAGGAACACTCACAGCATCAACTGACAATTATTATTCCCCTATTAGATGGCAGCCCAACTTTAGACAATAACAGCAAATCATTTTCCTATTCTGAGGGTCTAATTAAAGAGAGAAGAGGGGGAAAAGGAAGGGGAATTTTCAGAGAGCTAGGAAATACATCCTAAACAAAAAATTCAGAAAAAAGAAAAAATAGCAGATAGCTGAGTGTACGCTTACTTAAAAATCCAAAGTAACCCCAGAAGAAAACAGCCAAATAAGAGACTGTGGGTTTGTTTTCTAGATGACAATTTAGACACTCTAGATTTAGAGTGCTTCTCATATCTTACAGTTGGAATTCTATACTGAAATTCCCTCCAGACCCTTTACTACATCCAACTGAGAGAAAATCATGATTTCAAAATAAATCTCTCTTAAATTTTATATCCCTCATTATTTCATGCTGTTTAGTTAAGCTTGTTACTTTACCTGTGTTGATTGCAAATGTAATCCCTTAACAGAGAGAGAAAGTGCACTTGGGAAAGTCTGTGTTTGTTAAAAATAAAGTATTTAATGGAAGAATTTAATGAAAAATTCTGCTTTTCAAACAGAAAAATTATTGCTTTTTCAAAAGCAATTATTCCGAAATGATTCTGTAAAGGCTTTCTCTGAAAAGTAGTTGCCAAAAAGTTTACTTTGGTTCTGGTTTTTGTTCAAAACATGTCTGGCATCTGGAAAGCACAAGATTTGACAATGGAATTTAGTTTTAATCTTCTCATTGATTCAAAGCACATCAACCGTCAGAAAATGATGAGTTCGTTCCAATAAACAATCAAAAATGAAATTGCGAAATTTATCTGCCTCTCCACATGAAACTTTCTGATAAAACACACACAACTGAGGAGCAAAACCCCCCAGGTTTCAAAGTAAGCTTCAGGCAGACTCTGTCTTAGAAAAGAGATAGGCATTTGTACTCAAATTATTATTAATATGTGAGAACAAATTTGAAGGGTGTTTTTGAAACTATTAAAAAAAATGCATTTTCTTCATCTTAAAAATTCCATTAAGGAGTTTTTTGTACATACGCTCATATAGTTTTTCTGCTGCTTTTACCTTTTTTTGTAGATTATATTGTCATTTTTAATAACAAAAGCAACCTTCTTTATGGATTAGAAATTGTCACCTTGATATCACTTTATCATTAATCCTGTATGAATAACAGTTTGTCCTGAACAACAAATAGTAGAACAAACAAGTAGTATGAAGGTTATGAGAGATAAATACTAATGCATTAACAGCTGGCTGCATTCTTGCAAAGGCTTAGCCCAGATTCCTGAGAAATGTTAAAGGATATTACCAATATAACGTCCTAGTGCCAAACCCTTCCAACTGGTAGTGCCACCCTTGAGACAGGAATATCTGAACTGATTGTTAATTGGTCCCTGAACCCCCATCTTTCAACCAAATTAATACAGCTTATTTTGAATATTAATATAAGACAAAGCTGGCTTTCCTCAAAAACATCGTAATTGGGCATCATAATTGCAGTAGCTTGAGAGCTCAGCACTGGTCACCTGTTCAGAGAGTTGAGTTTTCCAAAGGGAATGATAATACCTGATGCAGGCTCTGGAGATATGAGGCCACTGGCCAGGCTTCTGTTGTTTACTGTGACACTGTTGGTGTTCCTCACACTGTTGTCATCTCCTTCCCACTGTAGGTGCCAGAGGGGAAGCACCATGGTAGGCACACTGCTTTAACTCAGATGGCATTTCTAGCATTTTCATAATAACCATTTTTTGCCATTTCTATTACAGCCCAGTTCCCATGGCATTGCATCCCTGTAAGGATATAAGCATTTATCTATAAATTTAATTGTTAAATATATTGAAGGCTCTGCTTCAAAGTGGCACACTCTAAAAACTGAAAATTATCCAGCATGTAATTTTTTATGTTAAAATTAATACATTAACAGAAGAGTTTCTATTTTTCTACAAATGTAGAGGTTTAATAAATAATAGAAGTGCAATTTTAAACAACAGACTTTTATCAGTGAATTATAGATATATGTATTTCAAGAGAAAGTCAAGATGGGAATAATTTTGTGATTTCCTATTAATGCATTTTATGCTTGGTAAAATTAATTTCATTTGCTGCACAAGCTTTAAGAAATAAAAACAAAAGCCTAGTAAATGTGGTCAAATAATTTCTATAAGCCTTTGGCTCTCAGATTATTCAGCATTCATATCTCTTTTCTGCTCCCAAGGGACCAAACTAAACAAAAATATGGTCAAATAGAGAGCATTATAACATTTGTATAAAAGATAACAACTCTTTAGCTTCTTCAACTAGTCTACTGGAAAAGCAGGAACAATGTTGTAATGGGAGGGACACAGAAAAATTACACACTTGACTTGTTGAAAAACATAGCCTTCCAAAATGTTGTAATGCAATTAATGCAGATAACAGACAAATGTTTCAAATAATTAAAAAAATTAGATAGACCTCCTCAAGGCATTACTTAATTATAGAATTGTTTTATTTCATTTTCAAGGTGTATATATGCCTGTTATATCTACTTCTTGTACTAGATTTTTAGAGCAGGAATGGAATATTTGTTTAGATTTGTTCAATGCATAGGATTAGGAGGTCAATATGTCTCATAATTTCTAGCTAATACAAGTTAATCTTATCTAATTTGAGATCTAACCACTTGCTAGCATCTCCAAATGTCAGTCATCATTTATGCAAAATCCCTGGGAATATAATACCATAAATATTGCTTGCATTATTGAAGTTGAAGTTTCTGCTTTATTTAATAAGGGAATGGAAAGTTCAGAGCTTAAGAAAGTGAACCTTTTCTCATCAACAATGGTGTGATATAAGACTAGAATAATGAATGACTTAACTGTCCAGTGGTTGTGTTAATACCCTACAAAAATTCGCATGGGAAGAAAAAATTACTTACAGGATGTTGATATGCTTTTTATAAAGTAAAACCGTTTTATATTATTAACTTTATTATCCCAGCATCCTACTTCCAAGGAAAGTCAACATATGAATATGAATAAACAACAATTATCTTAAAATTGTCAAGAATTCTAGAACTTTCTAATACATTTTGATTTTGCAGTTTTACTGTCTATCCTATCTAACAGCAGTAAATGAAGCACTGAACTTAACCCCTTCATTTCTTCATCTGCTGCAGGCTGAGTTTGCTTTAAATTTCCTCATGTAGCATATCAAAGGAAGGGTTTTGTCATCTGAGCCCAACAAAGACGACTTTTTCACCTGTGCCTTTGGTCAGACAGTCCCTAATATTCCCTCACCATAATGTTGCCCTTGTTACTTTGTTCTCTACTTCTGACCCCCACACCCTCAATAGGTTTGTCACCTGTTTGGATAGCTGAAAAGTTCCATACATCTGAGCTGCTCCTTAGTGCGCTGGCAACCCTATCTTTTCCCTGTTCCCTGTCTTTCCTAAGGAGCCTTATTCAGACATCAATCCACCACAGCCCTTCAGACACACCGGCTGCCCCCATCTCAGTTACTGCAATCACATCTTAGTTTTCAATCACACACACCACATGTGGTCCTCCTGCTAGCTTAGCAGGCTGCGTGCATTTGTGTGCAGGAACTTCAGAAGTGCCTTTTGACACTTGTTTCATCCTTTCCAAAAGCCCTTTTACTCCCATTGCATTGTCCCATTTCATTTACATGCAAACTGTCCTCATCATTCTCAGTGTATCTGATTTAATATTCTCTGCAACAGGCAAGCAAGACTGGGGCAAAGATGCTTTTAGGCCATTACTGTCTAGTGAGTTCCATCTCTTGCTGGCAGTTCTCATTCCTCAAAGAAAGACCTATGGTTAAAAAAAGCCAAGACATCACCCATGACACCAGGCAGTTGCTATCTCACCTATCCATTCCTACTTGAGTCCTGTTTCTTCAGTGGGACAACTGAGAAACACTACTTGGCATTCCATGTACTTATCTTTGTCTCCAGGTTACTGTAGCTATTTCTTCCCAGATCTCCCTCAGAAGGGACTCACATGGACAAAATTAACAGGAGCCTCAGATTTGGGAAGCCCTTGGCAGTCTCACCAGAACACTCCTTCCTGCCCTAGTCCAGGATATTTGCAAATAGCAAACCTCATGACAAGCGAGTGTGCCTTAGGACCTCTGGTTCCCTTGGACTTCTTTTGCCAAGCTAAAATAGATACAGTATCTCTAATTTTCAGCAATAGTTTTTGGGGTTTTTTTCCTTGTGTAGTTCACCTTATACCTTAAAAAGCCTGGCTTCTCTCATGATAAACTCCTATCAGTGATATCCTTTTTCTCTGCAGGTACGCAAAAGTCTGCTCTCCCTGGCACCTGAGCAATCTTGTTGCAGGGGAAGTTGTGTAATAGTCTCTCAGAACTGATAGGTCACAGGATAGAGTTCAATAAGTTATAATATGTAGTTTACCAAAGGTAGAGAAAAAAAAAAATAGCCCATTATTTCTCAGAATGCATATTTCAAGAAAGCAGGAAACTCACAGTTCATGATAAGGGAAAACTAACATATAGTGTTGTAGCAAAATGCCTCCTAAACTACATATAAACTCTCCTTATCCATGCAACTCCAAAAGAATCAACATGAAGAAATACCAAAACAGCTATTCTCAGTTTTCTGTTATTTTTTTGTTCTTTTTAGATTTTTTGGTTTCAAAACCAGTTAAAGATTCATATCTGAATTGCTTACAAAGATGATCAGTAGTAATACATTATTTGTAAGTTTTGCTGGCTTGTTTCATAGTGTTTTCATGGTTAAGGAATGGTACTCCCCAGTTTAGTTCTCCCTACAAGGCATTTGCTTGCTGCCTCTTGCCGCCTTCATCCCCTCCACCCCACCCCAGCCTTTGAGTGGCCTGTGAGGTGAATTGTTGCCAAAAAAGACGAAGATCATGGGTTGAGATAACAAGGTAAGATATAATTTACTGGAAAAAGCAATAAGATAAGAAAAGGAAGAGCAATGGCAATGATATTAAGACCAAAAGTTAAGGAGAAGGTGATTCAGGAAGAATGCTGCTTCCCGAATCCCCCTTCCCTGCACCTGACAATGACCTGAGCTGGTATAGAATAACCTCCCCGCCTTAGCCATGCCCCTTCCTGACTATGGCAAAAATTAACCCTAAAATCAGGACAATAGTAAAATGCCTAAATACCATTTTAAAAAACAGATTATTTTTAAAATTTTGAAAGAGGAATCTCCACCTGTTACTTCAAATACTCAGCTCTCCAGTTGGAGGTGGAATAAATGTCCTGGCCATGATACCTTGAAAGGACAAAACCTTTAAAGCATTCTAGTTTTTCACTGTAGTTTAAGGACATACATTTAGACTCTGTTTCTCCTACATTTTGCTTAAAGTTATTCTTCCACTAAAAAGCTTTCTGTCAAAAGCACTAATTACATAGCTTTTCTTGCCTACAAGCTTATTATTTCTGGGAAATCTTAAACCACGGGGGTATCACAGTCCTCCCCAAGCACAAATTTTGCACAAACTGAGTAATGGCATGTCTATTATGATACAGTCACTCACATGCCTTTCAAAAGATTGCAAAAATTCAGATAAAATTCATCTGAGTTTCCTTCCTAAGAGAAAAAGGAATCAATCATCATTCACAAAACTTTAATAATAATTCTTAATGAAAACCATTAATCCAAGCATATAATTAGTGGAAGTGATATAAATGAAAAATGTTTAACAACATGAGGAATAAAGACTGCAATAGTGGAAAGTTATACACAATGCTTTCAAAATAAGTTAATTTCTTAATAAATAGGTATTCTTTCCCCCCCCCTTTCTTTTAAGAATCTTTCTGTTTAAAAGAGGAAGTGATAGAAAGAGCCAAGTCTACTAACATTTTCTGGTTAAAATTTTCCAAGATAGAAGAGACATACCAACAATAAATTCGGTGAGAAAACAGGTTGGAGAAGACTGTTCAATACCCATTCTCATTAGATCAGTTGGCTATAATGTTGGGAGGAGATTCTTGTGACATCCTGCCCTGCACCAGTTAGTTACATAAAACCGGAGACTATTGGGACTTGTGTGGTGCTCCTCAGTCCTTGAGTTCCAGGCATCCTTAGCATGAGATTCCCAAAAGCACACTGAAACAGCCTGGATATGTTGGTTTCACTAGAAAATAAAGATATTCATCTCATCTAATGGTGAAGAGTCCAGATTCCTTCCTATATGGAAATGACCTGGAATCATTCAAGGACTGGCATTTCTATCCCATCAGTCTTAGGTGCTCCAGCTCTCAATATAACTTATAGCCTATATGAATAAAAAAAACCAAAAAACCAAACATCTATTTACTTAGTAATATCATTTGTTGGGTATTTACAGTGTGTAAAGCTTGGTGAGGCTGAAGAACTTTTATTTGAGATAAATTCTCCATAGAAAAGCTGTATAAATTATGTAGAACAAAATAAACTCAATTGCTGTGTTTCAAAAAGGTAAGTGGAAAATCTTCCTAGCAGCTGGATTTGGAACTCTTTTCTTTTTTTTTTCTGCCAATAAGGAGAAAATTCATTACTTGTCATGTAACTTCAGATGTTGTTTTGACCCATATGAATACTTTCTTGTGAAAGCTCTTGAATGTGATTCACTATCATGATGAAAGAAATAATATTTTTCAAGATTTCATGGAACAGATGAAAGTTCTTGTAAAATTTCTTGTAAAGAAATTTTAAGGGAAGTAATAGTAATAAATCAAATACAAACAAAATCAAATATTGCAAGAATTTGGTTTCATTCACAACCATGTTTCATCTATGTTACTCATTTGACTTCAGTAAAGTGTGCAATTTCTGATCTAGACAGGTAAATAGATAGAGAAAATGAGTCCTTCTAAGATCTTCATATTTATTTTTCTCATTTAGAGAGTTCTATACAGACTTCACTGTTTTTGAAAATGCTCAATACCTTAAAAATAATTATTTTCTACATAAAGTTCCTCTGTGAACTATCTATCTTTAATGTCTTCCAGTTTTCAAAATCAGAAACAACATTATGCTGACCTACCCAGGGAACAAATGACATTTCTTACTAGGTTATATAAAGCTTTCAACTGATACAGAGAAATGCAACTGATAATTAAGTAAATTAAAAACACCTGATGCTTCATAATTTGCAGTCATTGGTGTTAAATAATTACACAAGGAAGAAAATGTTTTGGCTTTTTATGCAGTCACACAATAATTAGCGAGATTAATGGTACTAAGTGCATTTTGCAAGCATTGAGCCATTTCTGAAAGCACTTGTAGCATGAAATACAATATAGCCTAAAGACTGAAGTGTACTTGAAAGACAATTACTTTAGCTCCTAAACAATCCAATGTGATTTTGTTCAAGCAGTAGTGTCTGAAAAGGAGCATACATTACATTTGTTTTGTGCTTTAAGCTGTCTTTTTTTCTTTCTGTTTCTGTCACTTCTATTTTACATCATTAGGAAGCATGCTAAGTTTGGATGAAATATCTGCTCTTTTGATGTAAATGATGGATATAATATGATTACTTCACTCAAAGCTTGAATCATGACAGGACCTTTGTCTTATATAGTTTCACATAAGTGAGTCAAGGTGCATATTGTATGCATGACCAAAAAGCAGAAAGTCTGACATTTGAAGGTCAGATCAGAGAGGGCAATAACAAAAAGGAAATTATTATGCATTCTTTTACCATAGGAAAAGGGAAGTAATAAAGGTTATGTGGGAACAAAACTTTCCATCAGATTCATGATAAACTCCTATAATTACATCAAGAATTACATTACAAGAATCAAAGCACCTCAAAACCCCAATACAGCTGCTGTGAACCATTGCTATACTGCCTTATATTTAAAATTGATCTCATGCAATCTCAAGACGTGCATTTATATATATTAAGACAAAGCATTGGAGAATGTGAAAATCTGCATGGGCACACTTTTGTGCTTAGATTGTACTTGGAGACATTTTTTAAAATACAATAAAACATGTAGAAATTACTGAGGTCCATACCAAGAAAATACAGCATAAGTAAGCAATCTGATAATGGATATTTTTAAAGGAATCTGAGAAAGTGGCCTCATAAAATGTGTAGCTTTACTCCGTGAATACTCAGTGGGAATTACTTACTGGTGCAATGAACTGGATAAGCCATAAGTCAAGAGCAGGCACTGAAATTAATCAACTCTCTTTTCCTGATTTTGTGATGACAAATGGCAGACTGGAAAGGGACTGTACTAAGGACCCAATTAGAGAAAATTTACTGATGTGAAAACCAGGGAAAAAAGGAGTCTGAATTTGCCCTTGCAGATGCAAAGCTTTTGGAAAGAAAAGCTAAGCAGCTCTGTGACAAAATACCCAAGCTGTTGCCATGCTGAAGAATACAAACCACCTTGTCCAGGTTTACATACCTGCATGAGTCCATACTGATACAGTTCTCTTTGTCAGAAGCTGCACCTTTGAAAGCGGAATACAAACTAAACTCATTCCAGTGCACAAAATCTGACAGGTAACTGTAGGTAGTGAGCTGCATCTTAAAATTTCAAACAGAATAATGTCACGCAGAAACAGTTTACAGTCATTTCAAGACACGAAGTAGTCTGTGTGCTGCAAATATGTCTGTTCAAAATATTTATGCTGAAAATTTGATAAAAATAGTTTTTATTAATCAATTGTGCTGTTGATGAAAAACATTAGAAAAAAGTCCAAAATTTAACTCTTAAAAGGAGGGCTATGTCAGAAAATTTTATACCCTTTCTCTCCTCCAAGAACTTCCTAAATCCTGATCTCCACAATATTTTATCAAAAGTTATGATGATAATAATTCAGATAAAGCAGTAGACATCAACATAGGGACTTCATCCCACCATCCTCTTCTGAACACTACTTTATCAAAGTTCTGAATTGTGATATGGAAGCTATTTTTTTCTAAATGAGGTTTTGAATCCCGCTGATAATTTTTTCTTCTTCTCTCCTTTACTACACCAGCAAGATAAAAAAGAAATATTAATCTTTCTATGTTAAGGAAGCACATAGACTTGCCTAAACAAATAATAGATCATGAACTCTCTAACAATGAAGGGAGTTTCTTTCCGCTTTATCTATGTTTTTATGTTCTTTGTATGAGGATGTACATAAGCTGTCTTTGGTAAGTAAAGAAGACCTTGCCTTCCTTAAACATTCAAAAAGCCTCCCACATAATTTATGATGGTAATATATTCTGCAAGGTCTTCCTTTGTTGATGAATATGACAGTTAATGAAAACAAGCTTTTAGAGGCTTTTTTAAAGTGTACTGTTTCTTAGTGAAAGTCAACTGAGTTTAATAAAATTTCTTTTAAAAAATAGGTTTAGGATGCAGTTCTGTCGATGGAGAAGATTTTTTTTCCTATTATTTAACCAAAGCTAACACCTTTTACATTCTTCCTGCATGGTATGTCAATATAATATTACTACCTGGAGAAACAGCAGAAAACAATGAAGACATTGTATATGTTTCACAGCTTTAAAATGCTTCTAACCAGATTTGAAGTTTAAAAGTATATCTATGACCTATAGAGGTGCTACAAAAACATCTTGGAGTCATGAACTTTCCTATCAATATAATTTTAAATAAAAATTACAATTAGGAATATAAATATGACACTAAGTTGATCAATTAAGCAGAAACATCCCACTAGTAGACATACTATGACAAACAGAACGTTTCCTTAAGAAAAGAAACCTGTAGATTAAAAGCAGATATTAAAAGGGTAAAAATCAAGGTATTGAAATATATGTTTTGAATGTTATTGCCAATACAATTCAAGGAAATCTGTGAGTTTTTGACCATCTAACACATCAAGCCCATAAATCATCATGTTTGCTTTTCTCCTATTTCTTTATTTTAATTTCTCCATTTCAGTCCTGCTCCTGTCACTAGGGGCTAAACACAGAATGTATAATACAGGGCTTTGGACTTTTGGTAATCTTAGCCAGGTTAGGTAGGCAATTCTCTCGGGCCTGTTAGTAGGCATCTCTGACCAGATGGTGGCTTTTTATTGTGTCTGTGTTTGCAGAGAAGGTGATTCCAAAGTAAATAGAGAGAGACATCCTGATCCCCTTGTGGCTTCAAATCATAGTATAAAACTGTACTTTCTGGTGAGACATCTTTTGTTCCTGTTCTTACAAAAATGCACTATTGCCCACAAGTACCACATTATCATTCTAGTCTTAAGATAACGTCGAAGACTTTCCCAGGCTATTACATCTGATTCATAGTTAAATTCAGTTGAAGTCCTTTCCTCTAGGACAATTTCACTCAGGATGTAACTTATGGATGAAGTTCTGCAAACCTGCGTGTACAACAGCAATACTAAAAAATCTGAGTACAAAGCTGTCAAACAATAACCTAAATGCAGGCATTGAGTGCTATAAAAAACTTGCTGTGGGAAGTGCACAGGTGAAAACAAAAAGCTACAATGATTCACAGTGGTGACTCAAACTATAATATAAACCTATAGTAATATCTGAGGTACAGAATATAATTCTTTAAATGTTCAACTCCCACTGATATTCACATAAATAAAAACGCACCATTCGCAGCACTATTAACAGATCTGACCACACTGCCTTCAAATTAAGGCCAAAAATTTTACTATTTTGCTCATAGATCTCAATATAAAGGGCAACATGCTCCAAACTTGATGATAGAATTTCCTGATGGGGTAGAATTCTCTTAAATAAAGGCTGTAAAAGTTTTATTTCAGCATCCTTCAAATACACCCAGAGGGGATGTAGAGGATTAATGAAGTTCAGACATCTATGCTTGTAACAGCAGATGTTGCTTCTCATATTTGGAAAATCATAAGTTTTTACGCCAGGTAATAGGATTTTTCCTTTAAAGAAAGTGCCCTAAAACTGCAATCCGTGACAAATCCTGGTACATAGTACTCCAGAGAGACTGGGCACTATATCTGTGTGTTATGCACACCAGCTGGTGGATTTGCTCAGTTATAAAGATTTCAAGGAACAAATGGGAGGACACATACAACTTTACATTCTGGAGCATTCCCAAAGACATTTTTAATCCAGCGGGATATAAACTTCATGGTTCTTCTCTGGGAGCTGCAGAGTTTCCTTTGAGATAGACAAAGGCTGAAGACATCCTAGTGCAAGTCTACAGCTTTCTTTTCCAGTTCAGAGCCTCAGGCTAGATGTTAATCAGAGGCATCCATCACTGCTGACTTCCTGAAACAACAATGTTCTAAACATCTATCTGAATAGAGAATGTTGTTGTCAGTTTTCCAGGCTGATCCTAGCTTATATTTATGTATTATCTCAGATTCTCACCATTGTTTCTCAGTCAGCATACAAAGCTAAGAGATAAACAAAGGTGAAAGACTTCAGCCCTTGGGAGATGGCACTAAAATATTTGCTTTCCTACCTATGAATCAGTATGAAAATTTTGCATATTTCCCTTCTCTTTTGCAATTGTTATTCAAGCCATTGAGGGGAATTGAGACAGACAGCTGCAAAGGCATAAACTTAGGAAAGGTGAAGGTTATTGAGGAGCATTGCAGAAGGCTGTCTTCACTGTAAGCAAGCTAGAATAGGAGGAGTTAAATCTTGCAGTCAGTCTTCAGACTATTTACATATTGACTTGGGAATTTTCACTGAACACAGAGTCCTGAATTTTGACAAAAATTGTTTTGAGAGGGTTTAATGATCACCTTAAGAAGAATAGTAGAATATGAAATGAGATAAATTCAGACATTCATGGAAATCAGATGGCATTTCAGGGCCAGGCATATGTCAAGGTGGTTTGTATTCTTAGGATCTCATGAAAGTTGAATTTTTATTGAGTATAGAAATGTCTTTTCTGGGTTTTATTTGTTTTAGCAGCAATAGAACACTTGAATATTCCATTGAACTCATTACATAAATTAACTTTCTACACTGCATATCAGTTCAAGAGATTTTATTTGAAACACCCTCAAATCCAGTGATTGCTTCACGTCAGAATGCTATAAAATAACAGACATCTATTTTACCCATATGCTGCAGTGCTTGTCATCCTGCCATGTCTTTTAGCTCCCATGACTGAACTGTTCAGTTTTTAAGGCAATGATTTGGAGTGTGGCATTTTTAACACTATGCCAAAAATTAATTTTCCCTCATATTTGTTGTTGAGTTTCAAGGATAACTGAGAAATATACCGTGAATTTTCCATGCTGAGTTTTGCCAGTGAACTGCACCATAATTATCAAATACATGGGAACATTCACAGCTCTTTGTGACTCTGCTTCTGTCTTAGGTGATCTCAGAAATGAAATGATGTGTAGCCTTTCTACCTTGTTTTGGTTTTTAACCAGAGAATTCCTAATTTAAAGAGCATTGACTGGTTCTAACAACATGCACTGAACAAAGCTGTAGCATTGTGCTTCATCCATGAAGAAAACTTATATATTTTTGTCTTTCTTGTAATTTTATTTTTCATTCTTACTGAAGGTGTGTGAAAGCAAACATGTAAACACATCTATATTTTTTGATTTATTTTCAGTAAAAGTCTCTTTGCTTGCTCCACGTTTAATTACACAGAACTCACTGATTAAAAGAAACCCCACTGTCTTATTTCTGTCACTTTGATATATTACTCCAATTTCAGCACAAGATTTCTTCTGGCTCACACTTTTGGTTAGTGTTTTCATAAATACCTTCCTTAGGCAATTCATTCTATTAGGAATGTGTATGACATTGGAAAAATCTTTTTTCCCTTCAGACTAGAGTTGCTACGATTTATGGACCTGATCTTGTCCTGTACAGTAGATAAAAAAGTCCCTTTTGAACTAGATTCACCATAATGTTATTCCAGATTTTCTGAAGAAGTGACTCTATTACATGGAAACTGCTTGTGAAAAAACTGCTACAGTCTTATAGCTACCAAGGTAAAGTAAACAAAGGTCAAAACTTTTCACCATATTATTCCTATTTCCTAGGGCTGTTTTTTTGTTGTTTTTGATGAATGTTCTTTTTTTTTTTAATCTTGAGCAAATTACATTGTGTACATTATGGATATGTACTCTAAAAAGGACTAAACCAAGTCTCAGATAATATAAAAGAAGCTTTACATACAATATTATAGCTAATAGTAAATGTTTACTATAACAGAAAATCCACATAGATATTTGCTCCCACTTTGAAATTAAAAAAAGAAGGAATAAAAAGTTAAAATTCAAAATATTAAAAAATATTTTTTCTGTATCTTCAGATGGCTATCTCCTTGCTTCCTTTGTTTCTTTTTCCAGCTCTCATAGAATCACAGAATAAATCAGCTCGGAAGAGATTTGCAGAGATCCGCACATCCAGTCTTTTATGCAGAATAGTCAACACTGAATGGAGCCAATTGCTTAGTAGGGCTGTGAAAACCTCCAGGGAGAGATATTCTACAGTATCTCCCTGAACTACACGTGCTAATGCTCCATTATGCACAAGGTGGACAAATTACTTTCTCCTTATGTCAATTCAGATCCTCATAGACAGTTTCAATTAAGGACATCTGACAATGTCTCATTCTTTTGGGGGAGTAATTCTTCTACTAGCTCTATATGTGGGCAGCTCTGTGATTTTCTTTGGTTTGTGTTTGGTGGGTTGGTTTAATGTGCTATGTCCCAACACTGCATGTTGATTTAGAGTCCAGAATTTAAACCAGAATTATAATAGATGCAAGATATAAACAAAAAAATAGTAGAAAAAAATACAATAAATAAGGTGATGACTGCTTCCAGGGGGCCCAGCAAATCTTCAAATTCAGAGACACCTCCAGGATTTTCAGGAGTGTAGAAAAGTTGAATTATTTCAGATGAGGAATGATAAATTCCTGAGGAGGAATGTCACTTCACCATCTCCTGGTACTCAATCCCACGTGACAAATGCTTTATGGTTTATATGGCAACCACAACAGAAAAATTCAGTTGTCCCATAGCTGTCCTGTGGTTATAATGTGGCTGAGTGTCAGGGCTGTGCCTGAGTGCACACACAGTGGATTTAGTCATGAGTTCCCTGGGTGGCCCAGGAACTCCACTGCTCCTCCTTCTGCACAGATGAACCAAAGGACTGACTGGAGAGATAGGTTTAAATGAATTCCTTCTACATTCATGCTGTCCACCTTGGACTGTTATGGAGTTGGAGATTCTCCCAGGTAGTTCATGCTGTGCCTGAACAAATTGTTAAACATTATCTTCATGCTTCAATTAGCAATTAGCAATCTGAATGGAGAATCTAATCTGTTTATCCCAAAGACTCCCCACGGTGGTTGCTGTTCTAAAATAGACTAGTCTGTAGATAAGTAAGATACTCTCAATAGTCAGTTGAGGCTGTTCCTGAAAATTCAGAATATTCAGATAGGTCAGTGTTTTGCTTTCTGAACTCCTTCTCAGAGAGGAGCCCAGGTGTGGCTGGATCCAACCTAAGCCCCACACTTTGCCAAAGGTTTATGTCTAAAGGATTATACAAATATAACTGAACTTTTATACAACTAGTCCATCCAAAGGATGTCAAACCTGATATATTTATATAAATACAAATATTTAATATGGCTGAGTAAATAAAAATATCTTAATCACAATTACTTATTGAACAGTATAGGAGCTATAACTATTATTATAGATAGTACATGCCTTCTAATCCATATTGAAGCAATTATATTAAAGCAATTGTTTAAAAGCTAGTAATACCAATTATTAAATACAGATTGATATTACTCATATCCACCACTGTGGGCAAATTTCTTTTGCTCAGACACCTTGAGAGAGTGTCCCTATTCAAGTAAGAAATCTTGATACACACCCCAAGACGAGGTATGGTACAAGACCCTGCTGTTAAAAAGTGGGATTTTTTATTATATACTTTGTAGTAAAACCTGAATGGCTGTCAGTCACATCTCCAGGTCATCTGTGTTAGCTTAGTGGGTTTAGTTAAGTTAATAGCAATATCACTTTTTTTGTTCCTTTTTCTGGGTATTTTAGCAGTTCTACCAGATCTTCACCTCACTGTCAGGATGTTTGACTTTGGAACTGGTGAGTCAAATTGGTTTCAGCACTCTTCAACACCAATAACTACATAATGCCCTCTCTTCCATTCATCACTGGTGGATTTGACAATAGAGAGGACATTGTCTGAGTTGGTTTACCCCATTCTAGGTAGAACATCCTGCTACAGGTACCCAAGATGAAAGTTGGCCTAGAACAAAGACAAGCAATTTATACTAACGAAATCACTTAGAGAAATATTTTACACTAGACTACTATCTACAGACCTAGTCAATTGCTTGTTATGCCTATGGCTATACTTGGAGCCTGATATCTTAGCACAGTTACAAAATTTGAAAGCAAAATTTGATTTTTTTTTGATCTCCCCTCCATTCAGTTCACTGTTTCTGTTTCTCAGGTATTCTCAGAAATCACATTGATCTGGAAAGCTACAACAACCCTTGATCTATAACAGAAACATTCATTACAGTCTGATTTTGTTCATGTTTCTTGAAACAACTGCTTCACCACACACATTCACAACAGCTGGGATATACAAATCATAAATAATTGCATTGTCAATAACATATCACCATCTAGCATAACAGATTACATTCCAGTTTGGAAAGGGGCGGGGGGGCGGGGGGGATATTTACATGTACAAATAACTTCCAAGAGGATTGAAATGTGGAAGATATAATACTGGAAAAAATTGTCATTCCATACAGTTGGAAGACAGTCTTTTTAAAGCTTCTGAACTGGAATTTTGAAAAACACAGATGATTTATAGTTTACTTTCTGACAAGACAAAAGCAATCAGTATTGAGTAAAGCTATAATATATTTGATAAGATGACTAAAATATGCAGATACAGATATTTAGAAACATAATAAAGAAATTTAGGTTGTATTGACATATTGTTTTCCATTATTAAGTTGAGCTACTCAAAATAATGTTACAAGCAATATAATGTACCTGACAAAAGAGGTTTACATATTAGTTAAAAAGTTTTCTGATAAATGATGCACACTACAGAAATCTGTTCAGGAAAAAATTGGAATATTAAAGAGAAGTTTACTTGTTATAGGTAGGAATATATCTTATCAACTAATTTTTCAATATTGCATAATGAAAAAGAATTCATCCACATATTTTTCTAATACTGAGCTGGGAAGAGAGCTTTTTTCCTCTCTTTTTGCATGTCTATGTTGGAGGAAAATCTATTTCATTACCCTTTTTCATACGTCCCCCCCATCCATAACTATTGAAATTAAGATAAGATGTGCACATTTCTTGTTTGAATGGAATCAGCTAAAAGAAAATAGGAACTAGCAAAAAAATTTTAGGTTATGGTGGAAAGAAAAGAAGCTTCATTAGAGGAGTTTTGGTTATTTGACTTAATACAAATTTTCTATGATAGGAAAGAAAAATCATGTGCTAGTCAATATGACCTGAGAACGCAATGATGGATATGTAAAATTTGTGTCCTAAGAGAAAATATTCAACTATATCTAGAGAATCAAGAAAACACAGGTCGCTGACATTTCTAATTTTCAGTGCTTAACTGCAATCAGTATTTGTAAATACTGCTAAAAGAGGTGAGTCTTTAATATCCTTTTACAAGTTCTTAAGTTGTTATGGAGAAAATATGATTCTTTTCCCAGTCAGCCTTGTGATTCATCAACAGGATTGAACTTTTAAATTTTTTCCTGTGAACCTGATGATGGAATCTGATAGCCTTAGCTGGTTGTTACCCTGCCTGTGAACCAGCAAGAGAGGAAATGACTGCAAGAGCTTCTTGACAGGAAAATAAAGCAGATCAAGTGCTGAGTATTATTTACCCTTAGTAAGGCAACCATGAAGCCAGAAGATCAAGCTGATGCTATCTAGAATCAGTGTATTGATTAGGACTGCAAAAGCACCATAACCCAGTAACAGCCTCATGCTCACTGCATCACTGGAGTTGTGTGGCAATAATTACATAGATGAAAAAGTACCACAAAATTTAACTTTTCTTCTTGACAGCCATTATTGCCCAAAACATATATTTTAAAAACTGGTATTTTTATTGTTAACTTTAAAAATAATAACATAAGTCATACAATTTTCTTTCCAGTGACTCAGAAAGAAATAACTTGCTGAACGTAATCCAAATTACTTTGCAAAACGAAACCTTCAATTAAGTTAAAATTAAATGACTCTTCTGGTGTAAGACATAAAGATTGATCAGACTTTGCTACCCAACTGCTTATACATCCAGCAGGCTCTTTTCTTGAACTAAGAAAATAAATTTTCATAAACATCACAATTAAACCAGTTCCCTAAAAGCCTCTTACCATCAGACCATCTAATATATGCAGTTTTAGGTAACTCAAGCATATCAGGACCATTTCAGTAGTGAAGAAGAGTGTACTCCAGCAGTCATTGATTTGCAGTCATTCTCCCCAAGTTTGAATTTGCCTTTCTGTTCCATCCAAACAGCTGGTATCTAAGTCCATCTGTTTCTTGTCCTGGATCCACATGAAAGCCTTCTGCTCAACTTCATCAAATTACTTAATTTCATGCCTACTGTTTTTATTTTTATAATTTTAAAATTTTCTTGCAAACAAGAAAGTTTTCGACCCCATTTTCAGCTCTTTCGACCCAAAATCACAAGTGTTTTTGTTTTGGAGTGTAGTTCAGTTTAGCTTCAATCCTAAGAAAACACAGAACGTTTTACAGAAGCCAGCACCAGCTTTTTTCCTGGCCTTTATTAACACCAATTATTCTTCTTTTAGTCTTCTAGCCTTAGAGGACAGGTACCAGCTAATTAGTCACATCCCACAAGCTCACTCTCTCTCACTCTCTCTTTCCCATGCAGTTCATGGCAAAACTATGACTGAATCATATGAGCAAATTTTTATTTTGATGATGGATCTCTGTGACACCCAGATGATTAATATTTCACTGTAACAGCAAAAAAATTGAGGACATTTAGTCTGTCAGTGCGTGACATAGCTCTAGATATCCTTCTATTTGCGCTATGACAAAATTATTGACTTGAGACCAGATGCCTCGTAATAGGGAAATGAAATGTCATTTATTGCAAACACTAACAAGATAAGGGAATTACAGTTTATTGTGTAGCAGAGCATTAACTTTTGAAATATTCTAAATCAAACTGCTTCTCTGATGAGTTACATTTTCACATGGAACAAAAATGATAAGTATATTCAACATGGACAAATAAAGATATCTGTTAGAGATTAACCAGAATATTATGCCAGGAAGACCAAAACCCTGACCACATAATTTGAAATCATATTCACTTACACTTACCCCTCTCTGGTATTTTCCAGCCTACCAGCCTCCTGCTGTATTGTTCTGCATGGGAATTGGTAGGGAAAGGAGACAAAAAGAAGGGATATTACTGTTACTTTCTTTTTGGTACCCCCTCAGATATTAATTAAAAAAAAAAAATTGTGTAATCCTGCTTCCTCAAAAAAAGATGAACAAACATGATATGGTTTCCAATGCTACTTTTCCAGACAGGCCTGTGATTTTAGGAATCTCATTCTTTAGCCCCCTCTTAACACAAATTACTTTCTCTATTTCCTTCTTCTTTTTTTTTTTTTTTTCTTCATATATACATGCAGGAAAACATGTCAACTAATTTCACTTCTCAGAAATTATTCTCCCTCTCACCTCATGAGAAGCTTTTGTTCCAGCTTGATTTTCCCACTATTTTACTCCATGTGCTGTTTCATTGCTTCTCTCATTTAGCCTAAATGTAAGATGTATGGCAACCTATAACCATTAACATGATCTGTGAAAATTTACAGGTTGAAAAAGAGTAAAAAGAGGTCAACTGTTCAGTCAAGTGATGCTGTGAGTCCAGGTCAGAGTTCCTCCAGTAGGAACGGGAGTAGTAATTCCAGCTGTGAATTCTATTGAGAATCTAAAACAAATATTGAAACTACCAAGTTTATTCAGCTATGCCTTAACTAGAGGACTAGAAAAGTCTCTAGATGTCCATATTTAGTTGTGAGATTCAATAGCATCGTGTCTCAAAACAGATACACACGCACTAACACATACCTTGCATCCCAATCTCATTTCCTTCTGAGGAAAAAAATCCATCCAAAAATCATATCATTAAATAATGTTGCTTTTCTGTTATAAACCTCATTTTGTTAAATATTTGACAAGACACAGAGCATAGCATAAAGAGTTTGTCCTGCATTCTTTGTCTTGACAAGTTAATTTCCACTACTTCTGCCATTTTTTTTTCTTCTAACAGCATGTCACTTGTGGTTCACTGCCCCTATCATAACAAATACTAGTTTTGCTAGATTTTTTTTACATGGATAAAAGTAGCTGCTTTTAGTAAAAGGTTATGAAATTTATCAGGGTATCTTTCAGTTTACATACAACAGATAACTGTGCATAGAAATAATTTTAAAAAATTTAAATAAATAAATAAATAAATAAATAAAAGACTACAATATCAACTTGAAATTTTGAGTATACTATCTATAACTTACCAAAGTAGCCATGACTATAAAAATTATTCCAGATACTCCTGAACTTTTTCAAATTACCTTCTGTATTTTCAATAAAAAAATCTGGATATGAAATTAAAAATCTTTTCTACATAATATCTACTATTGCTTGGTAAGATGCGTTTGCACATGTGACATCTTGCAATTTTTCTGTGGATTTGTATTAAGGGAAAAAAATAAAGATGTGGATATTTTTGAAGATATTCCAAGGTCAATGCATATTTAATCCATTCTGACATGGGAAAAATATAGAATAAAATACTATATACCGTTGTATACTATATACAGTAGCATAAACATAAGAAAAGTTAATATAAGAAAATCAGTATACAAAATACTCCTTACAACATCCAATATCTTCACCTCTGCAAGGACACAAGAGAGCAATAAAACCTGATCTTTCACCTTTCACTGAAAAAAGCCACCTTGGAGGATTTAAGAAAAGTATTCCCTTTCACTTGAATCCTTCTAAACTGAATTAGATGTGAAGGGTTTAATTGTTTACAGGAGAACCTTCTTAGGCTGTAAGTAATGATGTTTTGCTTTCAGTGCTCACACTCTCATTGTGGTATTTTGGCAGAGAAGCACTGAATTTTCCTTCTGAAAGCGAATCTGTTAGACAGAAGGAAGAGAAAGAGGCACAAGAAGGCAGGGGAGCAAAAGGGGTTTACAATCACAGCTGTAAGCCGTGGTGGCTTCCGAGGCCGGACATGGATGAGTTTCGCTCTGAGTCCATAATGAGCTGAAGCAGCTGCCTCCCAAAGAGAAGGGGTGGTAGCTCTGTGAAAGGTAAGGTTTTCCCTTGCCTACAACAATATGAACTCAGGAAGATGCAGGACACAGAAATCTCTACTTTTTTTCTGAATTTGTTCACAGTGGGACCCCCACAGCATATGTCCATCATAGCCCATTTTTCATTCAAACTTGTGTCTTATTATAAGGCATGACTATTCACCAGGTTTCAGCATCCAAATAAATACTTTTTGAATTAAATTTTTATCCAGAATAAAAACTCACAAATCACAACGTTTAGTCTATTCTTATTCAGAGTGTGTGCTTTAATTATGCCTTAAGATGTTACCTTGTAGAGATGCTTTACCTTGATCTTAAACTGCGTCTTAATCTGAATGCATAGGGGATATTTTACTCTCTTATTCACATGTGCTTTTGTTTTCAAATGAGACAAAATGTTAGTGTGGCAGTTTACTCCCCAGTATCCATCACATTTCTCAGATTTCTTCATTTTCCTTAATGACAAATTCTGACATGTTCTGGCATGTTCCACAGGGAACACCTTTATGGCTTCTGGTGCCTGTTAAAAGCTATCCTCTCCCAACAACTGGCAGCTGGCAGTATGAACAGTGCAGATGATGTTGCTTATTCTAAAAAAGAGGCACGCTCAGAACCATTTTCTATCTTCTCCAAGGCTTCTAAAGATAACAATATGCCGGGTAACTGACATAATTAATAGCCATCACTTTCATTAATAATAGTCTAAGAATTCAGGCTGCTCTCCTCACTCTTCTTATCACAATTTGTCTGGAAATTGTTTGCTTCTAATAATAATGCTCTTATGGACCCCTGTACCTCCCCATGAAGATAACAAAGTAAAGTGACTTCTATATACCCAACGATCTTCACACAGACCACCAACTTTGTTACAATGCACCCATCTTGCTCTAAACACACATTTGGCTCATTTCCTTATAATCCAGTAATAAGACAGTCAGAAACCCATCCCTGCTCCCTCTCACTTGTCTTGTCCACACTGCTGAATCACAGGACATGTGCAACATGCTTCAGCAATCTGGCAGGAGAGAAGGCAGGAGACAGCAATCTGAAGAGTGTGAGAGAGCTCCATAGCTGTAGAAAGGTAAACATTTGTACATTTCATTGGAAGATGAGACTGAGATAGATGTCCTTCTGAATACAGGGCAATTTGGCAACTTAGGCTTTTCTCTTCTTGTGTCCTCAACCTATAGCCCAAAATGCACCTATTCATCACCTCTGATTTATGAACTGTTACCATATATTGGTAAAGATTAAAGATAGTCTTCAAGTGCTGAATTTGAAATATTTTGGGTTTTCTAAGCCTTGTCAACAAGACTGACTTTATGAATACAAGATTCTTCAGCATAAGACACAAGTGGCTCAATGAAATTAACTCGGATTGCTGTTCATGGATGTTGGTAAGTACATTCAGAATGTACTGTAATGACCCAAGAAATCCTTCAAAAATGGTTATAGGGATTTAAAACTAAGTCTAAAAATATTATACAAAGATGTTATATATGACATCATATGAACTGTGACCTTTTAATTTTCTTGATTTCAAGTCCTTTTAATAAAGCATCAACATTCTAAGAATCACATTTATGTTAGCAGATGCTTACATTGCCATCACCTCACTTTGCAATGATTCAGGTCCCCAGTTTATGTCATATGGAATATATGCAAGTAAGCAAGACTAAGTTGTTTTAATTAAAAATATATAATTGCTACTACATTTTGTGTACCATAGTATGTCTCAGAGACAGTAAACAGGATAAGTAGTGTCAGTCCCACTGTGCAATAAGAGAGTTCATGCTTCAAGAGATTAAAACCTTACTCTGCAGAGTTAAAAATGAAAGAACTTCCTTTCCAAATATGTAGAGAACAGAAACAGTGTAAGAGGTTTTATCAATCTCTCACTGTATCTGAGTATAACTTAGACTATTGAGGAATTCCTCTTAATTAAGTACATTTTCTGAAATACTGTAGTAAGAATTCAACCTTTCAAAAATATTAATACTGACGTTTAAATTTTATGGGTTTAGATTTTGTTTTCCATTTTAATTTTTTGTTTTAAATTTGACATTTCTCTAACATAGTAAAAAAAATAATTATAAAAAATAGTTTTATAACAGTCTAATTGTATAATGCACTTGCTTTCTGAGGTCATGAAGTAATTAAGCTTTTCTGAGACAACCAGCAGACTGGAACCAATGTGTGTTCAAATTACTTCTTGACTGTCAGGACCCTAATTGTCTTCCTTTAAGATTTGCTCAAAACCTAAGAAGTCAGAAATAAACTCAAGTAACTGGTCTCACTATTTCTAAGGATGAAATGACTTCTGATTCATTGCCTATTCTATAACCGATAAATGGAAGTTCATAGCATGAATAAAGGGAGAACCAGAGTCACAAAACTGAGTTATTTGACTTACAGAGAAGTTAATGAATACCTAATAAAAACCTGAGTGAGTCACTTGAAGTCAAAAAATGAGAAGGGAATAATGGTATTTGGATTCTGTTTCATAGGTAGGATCAAAACAAATGACACAAAAAGACTTGCCGTCCTGCTTTATTTGTTCTACACAAACGTGATTGTGCATTTTTCAGCACATATGCATCAAATTTAAGTTCCACTATTTTCATACAGAAAGAATTTCATAGATTTCTTTTTTTATTTAAAAACAATGCTTTCTCAGCTTTTATTTTGTATAATTCATACATGCAACAGTCATATGCCTTTGATCCCATAAAGTTGTCCCTAAGCAGTGTTCTTTCACCCAGTGCAAGAGCAAGTGCAAGAGCAAGTCAATGCACTGACCCAAGACATTTGATTTTATTATCATTCTTCAGAGTAGACTGACAGGCATGTAACAAAAGCTGTCACCCCTTTTAAAAAAGGAAAGCACAGTAACAAAGGTAAGAAAGAATGATTCTGAAACAGGTGGTTTGTTACTCATGATTCTATAACTAAACTCTTAACGTGCATGTGGAGGTCCTGTTGCAGTTCATTATACTGTCATTTACATACGTAAATTTCCCCATGAGTATGCCTTTTAGTCATCTTAGGTAACTTGAAGTATGATTTTCATCCTATGAACTACACCTAAGTTATTAATTAACCTTATACTCTGTTAGAGTTTCTGCTTGAATCTGTTTAAACAAGTGGTTGTCAAACAAATAACGATTTATAGTATTCTCTTTCTCGAGACTCTTACTTTCATTCTGTTCCTGGGGACCCCTCATTGCTCCATTACTCCAGCATCCCTTTATGATGATTTTATTGCTGTTTTAGAGTTACTGAGAATGTTTTTTTAAATTTGTCTGATGTCAGTAATGCTGGGAATTCCAAGAAACCAATAATTTTGTTAAAGCTCATCCTAACAGAAAAATTAATCAAAATGCATTACATAGCATCAAGAATTTAAGGTACTGAATAAATTCTAGTAGACCCCATTTGTTTTTAATACACTCATTGTCCAGGAATACTCTCTCATTTGGGCATTTGTTAGAGTTTAGTTTATGAAATTTCTGTGCATAAAAGACCATGTTTTTTTTTGAATTACTAGGTAGAATTTTAAAGAAGCCTAACAAAGAGGTCAGCCTCAGACCCAGCTTCACAACAGCATTTAGCAAATACTAAGTTTCAAGGAAATGTTTGCTATTCTGCTGTAAATGGGACTCAGTACCTTCTTAAGTTAGTAGTTAAAATTCTTGCCTGTGCTTGAACTAGTGGTAAAAACAATGTAATTGGTATAATGAAATGTGTGCAGTAAAAAAAAACTGACAGCAAACTCTGGATCATGTGGCACTGTTAATTGAATGTATTGTATGGTTTTCTGTTTCAAAAGGCACCGCTGTCTCTCATATGCATACTTTAAATTAAAAAAGTGGTAACAAAAGCTATAGAAAGATGAAAGAGAAAAACTTAGAACTCAAAAAGAACACAAACTGTCAAAATAAGATACTCTGAAGCATCCTGTAAGTAGGTTCCCAAGTTGCCTTGAAACACACTGTATTGAAATTAAAACCATTTTTATATCCTAGTCGTGAAGGTCACTCCTTGCCATAATGTAATTTAGGGACGCAATATCTCTACGTAATAGATTTCACCACTTGCTCCTGGATGTACTATCTTTTGGCATAACATAAGGGTCTGATATGTGCTCAACATTGTCAGGAAATCAGTTCTGGGTTGCAAGAGGAAAGAGGACGTCTAGACAAGACTGGTGTGCTCCTCATTGGCTGAAAGTGCACCTTTCTTCTGTCAGGTTTTGCAGGTGCACCTGTAGTGCTGCAGCATCACTTTCTAGATCCTACACAATCCTGTACACGATGGCTCACTTGATCCCTCTTTCACCCTACTGTCCTCAGTGCCCTGTTTTCCAGGGCCCAGGTATGATTCTGGTATTACTGGTACCAAAGCACCTGTGGGGTTCTCATTCAATTGCTCAGGGAAAACTAAATATGGAACAAATTTAAAATAACATAGATCAAACATACCAGCAACACTTGAGAACAATGAAACCTAATTTTTTAAAGCTTAAGGTTTTTGGTACAAGAAAAGCTTGAGAAATTAAAGGTAAACTTCACAAATTAAAGTAGGAGTTCTGTGATAAAGTTTCAGACATTTTCAGATGAGTGCTTTTGAATTCTTATTAAGAATGAAATCTAACAAATTTCTATCCTTAAAAATAGAGTTATAAAAATATTTTCCTTGTTACCAATCTGTGTTGCAATTATTAAGATAGTAACATTTCACAGTAAAATAGCAGAGTGACAGAGAATAACTACTGAACTCAATTGCATTTTCTAGTATTTTGCACAGAGATGTTACACAGAGATGGAGAGGCCACTGCAGTCTTAGGGAGCCTCAAGGTCTGAAATGAGGTAATGTCTCTTTCCATTCCTTCACAAATAACCTGCATAAAGGTACATGAGTTTTTTTCGGCTGTCTCAATCATGATTTCTCTGCAGATTCACAACCTATTTTTATAAACTGTCACAAAATTAATCATTTCCCACCCATGTGCAGTTTTCTTTATTTCCCACCAGCCTACCCTATGCCTTCACTTCTGTATTCTCTTGTAGCTTTTGTTGATCTCCCTTTTGTTTTACATTGCTTTTTATAACTCTTCAAAGGCCTCCCTCCCATTCTCTCTTGCTCATACCTTGCTCTGCTGAAAAATCTGCAGCAGCAAGACTTTTTTTGAAAAAGTGACAAGAAATGCTGCTGATTCAGTGCAGAAAAGACATGTGATACAATGAGAGCAGTGGGTGGTTTTACAGCTTGTGTCAAAATATGGGCTGGCCTTAGTTTTCTTGCAAATTTGTTTAAATGACTGGGTTTGACTCTTTGTATCAGGAGAAGCCAAGCTCAGAATAAAGTTTTTGATGGTTTGGGAGAATTTTTGTCTATCTACAGTTCTGCATTTTTCTCACAGGATTCTTCCAAAATATCCTCTTCCCTGAAATTGAAGATAGCTGCATATTTTGAGGACTGGCTTCTCCAAACCAAATATTTTTAAAGGTTTTCTTAGCTTACACAGATTTGCTACTGTTTCACATAGCAATTAAATAATGAATGAGTTACAATTTTTCTATATAGGCAACATCCACTTGGAAAGAAAAAAAAAAACCCCACAAACAAAAACAAACAAACAAACAAATAAATGAAAACCCAAAAAACCCCCACCCCAACAAAACAGCAATTCCATAAATGAAAAAATCATAATGGGCTGGGATTTTTGAAATGACACTGCAGCAGAAACTTCATGTGAAGCTTCATCCATTATTCCTTCATGGAGTAGATTCCCACACTTCATCTTTATTGGGCAATGCATTCTATCAGTCCTATGCACATTGTTACACCCCACTTGCTGTAATTGGAAGTACATTTGGACTGTCATATCCCTCAGTAGCCATCTTTCTTTTTTTTATTCCTGAAATAGTCATGGGAAGGAACAGTGAAGAGCAAAAGAAAGATGTTTCTCATACCCATCCAGCCCCTGTATCAATATTTTGGGATACTAGAAAGGAATAGAGGAAACAAAACTATCACATTTCTGGGCTGAGAATTCAACATCACAAATTATTTAAACAGAAGGAGTACCTATAGAGAATATTAATATGAATAGGAGAATTCTTGGAGTGTTTTAAACAATCCAATAAGAGACACACCTACTCGAAGAAAATCCTCTAGGTTCTGAGTACATGCAAAAGATTTTTAGGCATAAAATCTTCAGTTAATATAAATACCAAGTTCTAAGCTAAACTCTTCTTCAACTATATTAAATCTCGGAAGAACCACAAAAAATATGTCAGAGTTACAATTCACCACAGACAAGTCACTGGGCATGACTGTGATTGTGCACCTTCCTAATCCATGGCAAATTCAGTGTTCCTAGGGGAGAAATTTGTGATGAAAGAGCATTACCATAGAAAGTTCTGTTTCCCAGTGGGTGAGTGTGTGCATTTGAACTGTTCTCAAGGTTTAGGTGAAATAGATTGTGTAAAATACCTTACTGATATGAGCAATATTTATTTTCATCTTGGTTTACATCAGGTAGGATGCAGTTTAAATGATTATTATATAAGGTCACATTTTTAATAAAAGTGTCTAAACCGAATTTAATTGGTCTAGCTAGGAAATTTCTCTTATGTAAACAAAACTCAGCGCCTTTCTGTTTCCTTCTTGGCCAGCAGCACATTGAAAACAAAGCACAAATGAACAGAAATCACTTGTAAGCTTCATTCTTTCATAATCATTGATTATATTTCATGGTCTGAGTGCAAAAGTTCATATGAGACTTCCTGTCTGACCCTGTTTCAATTTTTCAAAACCATTTCTTTTCATATAGGGGAAGAATTGTCTGCTATGTGTATAATGACTGTTGTTTCCAGCATTTTCTAATGCCTGCTATCTAACATTGGTGCTGTGAGAATCCTACTTTGATCTTGGCTGCACTGTAGGAAGCTGAAAATCAGAAGCTGAAATCTGGCCCTAAGGAAGCATGTCTTTTATTATGAACAGGATCAGCATCAGATCCTGTTTTGCCAGTCCTTTTTTAACTTGGTCAGAAGTATGATGAAAGAAAACAAAACCAGCATGTTTTAAACTCTTTCTTAATTCATAGTATTCATAATATCTTTTCTCCTTACCAGTGATGAGCCATTCTCATGTGAAATACATGATTTATAAATATAAATGTATTGTCATGGTTTCAAATGACCTCATTAGTTTGGCAGCTTAGTTACAAATAACAGTTCTAATCCTCATAAGAGCAATCTAACAGTTTATTTCACAGGAGGCAATGACCATACCCCAACAAAATATCTTTTTCACAATAATAAGAGGTATGAAAAAGGTATTTAAATATTTTTATTTCAGAGTGTATTTTATCTCACTCCTTGCAGTGTCTTTCTTGCATGTGTATGTGGGTGATCTTTTTTTCTTGCTTTCTATTAAATTATTCAGTTTAGAAAATCCTATATCTCCTTTTTTTTTTTTAATATAAAAGTTAACAAGCAAGGATTTTAAACAAGCAGGATGTTTTTAATGATTGGTAATTTTAGTCTATGGGCGTACGAGCTACAGTTGAAAAGTACCAGTACATAGAAGATAAAGTGATTATCCCAGATTTAGTTTGAGACTTAGATATCTAAATCAGAGAGGAAAAAAAAAGAAGGAACAATCTATGAGAGCAAAGTTTGAGAGAAGAAAGAGGTTGAAGAAGAGAAGAGGAGGAAAGAACTGGCTAATAATAAAGAAAGTAGAAAACAAAATATTCCAAAATATTCCTCTTTGTTACATCTTTGCAGCATAGTTAGGCATAAAATGTGAGAACACAGAGTGAAACACATTGGCTGAAGGATGAGCCTCTAGGTTTATTATGCAACTTTTAATTTATCATATTAAACTGTATTTCAGTGGGACCTTCACTTTGTTCCCTTGAAGTGTCTTGTCCTGCCAGAATACTTACCACTCAAAATACAGTGTCATTTAACTTCTCATGTGCATACTCTACTCTTTGTAGCTAAGATAATGGCACCAAAGTATTTAATTTTTACTGTAACTGTTTAAGTATAAAATAAAGCTTCTATTTATTTTCTCTCATAACATCAATGGAAAGGTTTCACATTCATTTCAGAGATTTTTCATACACTTATTCTCACTCAAGTACTTTTGAATGTCTGCTATTTCAGAGAACAAGTACTTTGTCCTTGCACAGAAACACGGTACTTGTAGGTGACAATATACCAATGTACTTTAATCAGCAATAAGTAGCTGTTAAAACCTGAATCTTACTAGACATCTTACTGTATTTTGACCTTTTTAAAAGAAATCTCTTTTTTGGAAATTCCTCTGAATAATTTTACTAAATAACCTAATGGCCAAAGAAAATAATCCAGCATTAGCATGAGAATTGCTTCCCATTATAATATAGATAACAAGAAAACAGTTCAGTAGGGAAAAAGTTCCCTACATGATTTCACCACTTGATGACAGCACAGTGCCCCAGTTTTCCCAATGTCTGCAGTACAAGGCTGATGATCTTTCTAGTCTTTCTAAGTAACAATGAACCAGTAACTCTGGATGAAGCTCTGGGGATTCTGAGTGTTTAATTCATGTTCCTCCTTTCACATACATCCTGTTCTGACAATGTACGACACAGAGTGTGAGAATGTCTACCTCCCTCCTGAACAAGTAGTTAAGAAATCAGCATTTTCTTCTGTTATTTCTGCTCCTGTCAGGCAATGAGAACACCAAAAGGGAGTCAATTAACCACATCAAAACAGCAAGTGTAAACATTTGGGAACATTTCCCTTTGATTACTTTCTTTCACTTTGCCACACTGATGTTCTTTCCTGACATTTATATTATGCCACATGTTACTTATAGAACAATTATATGGCAAATGTACCTTCCATCAGAGTAATGCTATAGCCTTTATTCTTATATACCCTTAAAAATGGTCTGAATTTCTAAATTGCATTTTTTCTTATTTTCTCTTACTAAAACACCTTAGTTGAACTTTCTGATTGCGCAATTTTAAGAAAAATCAAGATGAAATTTAATAAAATCTTGTTGTATTAAAGATAATACGCAAGAGTGTATTTATTCCCCTCTTCACTAGAGGCTAGAATTTGAATATGAGAACACTTTCTGTTGCAATATTCAGTGATGTTGGGAAACACAGAAGACTGACCAAGACCTAAAAAAAAGTGTTGCTAATCATAGCAGCAATCAAAAAATTTGCAAAACATGCTGCCAAAAGAAATTGTATTAATGTACTTAGCAATGGACTCTATTATGTGGTTTTTATTTCTGTAATATTCCTTCTTAGAATGTATCACTAGTCTAGGACCATACCTCAAAAATTAATGGCTTACTAATATGTTGCTGAGTTTAGGAAGAATTGCTTTTTCAGGGGGAAGAGATGCTGAAATGTTATTTCTTCCTCTTTTTACTGTAATAAGCACGTGCTGTGCTAGTTTTTTAGTAGACAGAAGTTTAAATTCGTGTAGCATGCCATATTGTCACCTTGGCAATCTTCAAAATATAGAGGTGGGTTTCAGAAGAAGTAAACAAAATGAATGTTTTCATTAGTACAGGGAAATATCCACAAGAGAAGCCTCAAGGGATCTCCAAGGCTTTATCTTACAGTGTTACATAGCCAGATACACATTTAAAAATCTATTTCTCCACAAAATGTGTTGCATTGCCTAGACAGGTTGAGTTTGTACATATACTTGTGCTGTTTGCAATGAAAATTAATATACCACAGCTTTGGAAATGAGAAACAGAAGTAACTTCAGCCCTGTTATTTTCTGATCATTATTGATGCAATCTTTTCAATGCAAGGACTTTTTCTCATCCAGTGTGCCTTATACTTCAGCTCACTTTTTGTAGAAGCTCATGGCATGTGATGGCTTGGGTTTATTGTCTGCAGCTCTGGATTCATAAAATGGGAAGAAAGTGTTGTTGTTATCATATCCATAAGAATCCATGGAATGCCATAATATAGAGAATTCTCTTATGAAAACATTTTACATATGAGGATATTGTCCTTGTGAAAGATTTGTTTTGTTAAAAGATATATTTTACAACAGTGTTGTATAGTACAGGAAGAAAAACTCAAAAAAATTAAACATAGGCTGTTGGAACGATCCTGATCCAGGATCAGGACTAAACCAGCCTCTTTGTACTGGGGTAAAATACTTCAGATTTATCTATTATTTTGGAGAGAGAATGGGAAAACTAGCTTTTCAGCTGTGCACTGCAGATGACATATCTAGACTCAGATAAGAATTGTGATAGATAGTAAAAAGATGGACAAATATTTTGGTGTGTGTAATTTGAGCAGAATGATTATAAAATAAAATATAAACCAAAGAAATATAGTTATTATAGCCAAAAAAAAAAAAAAAAGTATCCAGTAGAAATAGAAATTGAAACATGCGGAGAGGTCCTGTGGGCTGACATTCCCTTAAAAAAAAATTAAAAAGGAAAAACTCTATATAACTAAATTATAAAAGTTTAAAGTTCAAAAGATGAGTCAGGAAAGAGAAAATAATATTTCATTAAGCTGACCTCATTTTCAAGAGAAGCAGTAAAATATGTGCTGCTGTTCCAACTGCCTAGAACACTACTGAAAAACATCTCTCAAGGACTAACATTGATATGACTAATGCTCTGAGCTAGAGGACTGATGCAAAGAGCTTTCTGCAAAATATTTTTATAAACGTTAAATCTAATTTACCGTTTAGTTGTGTTTGCTTTTTTTTGTTCTTTTCCCAGTAGCGTTCCACAAAAGGCACTTCAATTTCCAAAATGCGATAGGAAGACAGAAGTCTTACAAAATCATGTTAGTAATAGTTCCTTCATCATACCACAGCAGAACCTTCAAGTTTTTCTCCCCATTGAGAGTCATCTCCCTCACATTATTTAAAGCAAATAACTAATCATTAAATCAGATGAAGGGAATAAATGAATGTAGAGATTTACACTAGGAAAATGTGGCCAGTCTAAAAATTTTTACAGGGTAGTAAAAATGATTGATGAGAACTTCAGAGTATTCTTACTGCTGTCAGCCACCAGCCAATGAATGGCACACATGAAAGAAGAGCAGGAGATATTTTCCACCAAGTAAGATGTACAAAACACCCAAAAACAGAAGAAAAAAAGAAACCCAGATTTAAAAACTTGAAGTTTTCACTGTCAACCCCTCCTTTAAGAGTCCAGTGTTTGAGGCAGTGTTGACTTTGATACTCTACTTTCACCCAGATCAAGGCTGCTGCACACCAGAGAGACTGGGTGCTTCTGTGTATTGCTTCTCTTGGATTTACACCACATGATTGTCTGCACTGGAAAAACAGCAACTTGATAAGTCCAGGACGTCTGTGGTGGGCCTTTGATTTCTGGATATAAATAAAATACTCTGTTAAAAATGAGTACTGAGAGTATGCCATTCTTATTAGAAATGCAAAGGTCTAAAACTGAAAAAAGATGGATAGGCTCATGATGTGAGTTGTAATAAAGAGTTATTCTCCATCTCTGTACTTCCAGGTGAATTTTAATTTATGCAATTCAATATAATAATTAAAATATTTTCATCAAACTATCATGATTAGCTTATCTGGCATCAGGACATGTATAAATAACCTATAATTAGTTCAGAGAATTCATGTAATTTGCACAGACTAGAAACTGTAACAGACTAGTCTTTGGCTCCCAAAGAAAAATCATCTCAGTCAAGACTGTCAATGAAATAAGGCAGGACATGAGTCAAAAGGCAAAATTCAGGAACTCAGAGTTTTGGCAGAGTGTCTGTGACATCTAAGCTTTGAGGAAGGTTTCAGGGAGATATTTGGCATAAGAAGTCAGGTCAGTTGTGGATTTATTGTTGCAGAGATCTAGATTTCCTCACAAACAGAAGACATCTTCAGTTTAAGCATGAAGATATCCGCACACGTGCACACATACAAACACACGTACTCCCAATCACAGACAGAAAGCAAAAGAACAAGTTTAGAAAGTTAAGAAAAAGCTTCAGGAATGTTAAATTTAATCAGAAATGTTATCAGAAAACATATATTTTCTTTTTCAAAGACAATTTTGGAGACTATAACAATTACTTCAAATATTAAGCTACTTATGATACTCAGTAATCAAGAGTACTTTATGGCCTTTGGTATAAGTGGAGAATAGACCCAGACAGCAAAAAAAGCTTATATTTATTGTTCAAATTCAGAGTTCCTTAAAACTGTCAGGTGATGAATATAAATAGGATGTCAGTATAAGTGGTTTTATTTTTGAATTTTTTTTTTGTTTTTTAATTTATATCTTTATTTAGCACTCCTCTTTTGAAATATTGCCAACCTGTGTCTCCCAGTCTTGCACATCCTTAACATTCCCTTTCTATCCCCCCAAAAAATGGTGGGTTTTGCATTCCTAAGTTCTGAATCAGAACCAAAGATTTTACCCAAGGAAAAATTTTGTGGAAATGGGAATTTTTTTGTGGAATGCTCGCAATTTAGTTTGAATACTAAGGTAAGTTCTTTGTGGTATTTTTATAATGGTCCTAAGAAAAATTCCTAGCAGCCTTCCTGATGTTGATATTTTCTGCAGCTAAATTAATGTGGAGACTTTGGTTATTTTGTAGGAATTTCTGCAGGTGTTTTGTACATAGATTGTAGCTAACTCAATTTTGCTGTACATTTTCTTTATTTTCTTTCATCATGTGAAAACTTTGAGAGTTCATATACTAAAGCTAATATGAAAATTATTTGGTAATTTTTTTTTTCAGGAAGAACATTGAAATCTACCATAAATTCTTATTCATTACATAAAAAGATCAAACTTCCACAGGATTAGAAACCATTGATATTAAATCAGAGTTTGAAAGCTTTTCTAGCACTAGGCAAGATAAGAGTTCTTTCTCCCAAAAATTTGACATTTGAGATCTTAATAATTACAAATTTTGGGGGTTTTGAGTAGTGGTAGGAAGAAGAAAACCTGGAAATCATTAAAATAGATTTTAAAGGAGAAAAAAATGCTCATTTGGAAACATCAAAACAATTTTATATAAACTTTTCTACATTTCTTTTGAAAGTCGTATTTTCTCCCCTGTCATTTTTTATTCATTTACTAACAGGTTTTGCATATTTACTATGGCAACTAGGAAAAAATTATAAGGTTGACTAAAAAAATAGCATTGTTTTTTGGCAGGCTTTTTCACTTTCCAAAGTTAATACCAGAAATAATTTGGTTCCATTTGAACTAATTTTGACATAGTTTTTCAGTTCAACCATCAACTTGAAAGAGAGCCAGTATTCTTCCAGCTTTACTTTGATCCTTAGGAACAAGATAACAAACAAAATGGTTTTTAGATGGTTCAGCATTTAAAACAGCAAAAGTGTGTTGTGACCTACCTTTTTAAAAATATAAATATTGAAGAGGTATTGATGAGTGTTCAGGGTTAATAAAGGAGTAGTGGTGTTGCAGCTCAAACCTTACTTCAGATGCTCTCATTAGAGGTAATACTGTGGGATTTGCATCCGTAAAAACTGGGTAAAAATTATAGGAAAGAGAATAGAGGAAATGGAAGTCCTTTTAATGAATTTATTTCATTGAGTGGTAGCTGTGATAGGTCTTTGAATTTTGATTTCAGACATCATTTCTCTTGGCCATAACAATGGAGTTAAATAATTTTATTTTTAATGTTAACTTAATGATTAATTGTTTTAAAGATATAAAAATTGGAAATTCTAGGGGCAATTTGTATGATTTCTAAATATGTTTTCAACAGATGTCATATTAGTAATGTCTATATCATAATCCTGGGGAAAATATTTTGAACTAGTAATGATTTTGAAAAGAGTGGATTGCACTCTGAAGTTCACTTTTGAAATTTCATTACTGCTAATAAAAAGAGCTTTTGACATTTTGAAAATGGATAACTTTGCTAAAGAGCTTATGAAGTGGTTGGCAATGACATGACTTCAGAGCGCAAACTCTAAATATAAAAAGGGCCAGAGATTTCAGCTGACATAAAATTTTAGAGTCTATGGTCACTACCAAATATTGTGTGCATTTTTGTGGTTTTTTTTTTAAATTTCATTATCTATTCTCAAAAAACTGCATTTAAAGAGAAGTCTGAGCACTAATGATCTGATGGGCATTGATACTTCCACTGACAGACTTGCATGACTTCACTGGGGTTCAAGACATCACACCCATGTAACTGAATGCAGAATCCAGGTGGTAAGTTTTTTTATTATACTGCATTTAGATGCAAATTACTCAATTTCATCTTGAATAAAATCATGTTTAAATGGATGGCAGTACTTTAGAGCTACTGACTATAATATTCACTATATTGGAAAAGGATGCATTTGACATCCATTAAATTGTATTACACTGTCATTTGAATGGACATTTTAAGTATTCACTGCATAAAATAAAAGGTAATGAAACAGTACTAAGATGCCAAAGATATGTAATGCCATTTTTCAGACTATCTCTGTATCCAGTGAGAACTAAAATTCTATTTTAATGGTATTAGCCATTAAAATGTACACTTTCCTTTATAGAAGAGTGAAACCTTTACTACTTTGCCAAGCAGAGCTTGACAAACACATATTCCTAAACAGTATGCTGAAGTCCACTAAAATATGTCTTTCCTTGGGACTCAGATATTCATGAGGTCTCTGTGGTCAAAAAACCAGAGGGAAAACTCATGTCAGTTGAGGTAAAGGTTTAATGGACCATTGTTACATATTTTTTGCTGTGTGGTCATCATAATGTCTGAGTAGAATAATAATAATGATACCTATTTTAAGCCAAAAGATCAATTTTCTCATAATTAATAATAGGTAGCACCATATAATGAAAATGGCAAATAGAAGTACTATCCCATTCATTTAAACTAAGAACATAATAACATGAGAAAAAATTATGGACATAGGTCTGAGAAAGAATAGCTTTGGTTATCTGGCAGAAGTAGAAATACTAAAATTAAATGGATTATGCCCAAGAATTATTAGGGTTTTTAACTAACAATATCAACTACCTCCAGGAAAAAAAGGTCCCCACAGCATGTAACCACTGCTTGGGAAGACAAACACCATCATTCCAAACATTCCCGCCTTCTTCCTTCTTCTTCCCACTTTATACACTGAACATGGCGTCACATGTTCTGGAGTATGCCTTTAGTCAGTTTGGGTCACCAGTCCTGGCTGTGTCTCCTCCGAGCCTCCCATGGACCCCCAGCTTCCTCACAACTGTGGAAGTACAGAAATCAGACAAGGTTTTGGTTCTGTGTGAGCCCTGCTCAGGAATAACAAAAACATCTCTCTATTATCAACCCTGTGTTCAGCACAAATCCAAAACTTAGCCCCACCCCAGGCACTGTGAAGAAAATTGATTCTATCCCAGCAAAAACCAGCACTCCATGCAAAGTAGATAATTAATTCCTTGTTTTGCTATGCTTGTGTGCAGAGCTTTTGCTTTCCCCATTGACAGTCTTTATCTCAACCTACAAGTTTTCTTCCTTTTACCCTCCGATTCTTTCCCCCGTCTCAGCAGAAGGAACTGAGTGAGAAGCTGCATGGGGCTCAGCTGCCAGCAGAGATTAAACCATGACCAGTAGTGAATTTAAAACATTCTATTTTCACTCTCATCTGGAGCTAAGAGAAATTTTGAAATCTGCTGTGAAAAAGTCTGTACTCTGCAAATTACTTGTTACCACATGGTCAGTGAGAAACAGTGTAATTTTCACTCTTGCAGGTTTAAATATTTGATTATTTTTCTTTCAATATTTCCTGCCAGCTCCTGTGAATATCTCTTTTTATAACCCCTATCAGAGATTTTGCAATTATTTTTTTTTTAAGGTGCATAAGAGGGAAATAACTGCAGGAAAAGACGGAAAATTCCAACAATTTAAGCTGTAGTAGCTTTAATACCATTGTTGTATTTCAAGTTTCTCCTTGGTCAGCCATGTTCTCCAGAAACACGCCTCAGCTCAGCAGCATGTTTACTGTTACCTAAGTAAAGAAATTTCTTTAGTCAGACCTCTGACAGATGGCCACAACCTCAGAAAGTAGCAACAGGCAGTTTTCCTTTAAAGGCTAAATAAACCCAGATGTCTAAGGGTTGTAACCTCTTGGATAACAATACCTACCATTGCCTCCCACCACGGCAATGTGAAGGTTCACCACCGCAAACACTCCGTTGGGGTAAATAATATCCATTTCTCCAAGTTGCAGATAAAGATACGAGCTCCATGCTCAGCAGGTCTGATTGAGTAGAGCATTAACTTTGTCAACACATGATGATTCCCTTATTTTCCTCAGGCCTCTAGAGCTCTGATACTCATCTCCCTCTTTATAGAAGTTATCAGTGAACTTGCTTCACTCTAAAACAGACCCCTATTTCACTCAGGGCATCTATGGTCACTGCCTTTGAAGGGTCACTCGTCTGCTGAATGCTAGTTTGAGAAAATTGCCATATTTTCTTTCTGTGTTGGCTTTTAAGGGCTATTTTTGTTAAATCCTTTTATGCAACTCTAAAATTCCACTTATATGTTGTGTCACTGCTGTCCACCACCTCCCACTTTTCTTCCCTGTTATTCCTTCACAAGTAAGAATAACTTTAACACAACTCAACCAATTCAAGTTTGTCTGTCTGCTCTCATTACAATTTGATCTGACAAAATATGTATGCACACATCTGAGCTGTCTTACGAGGTTCTTCCATAAGCATTGAACACTTTAGACATGATTCACCTCATAATAAAGTAGACAGATAAAATAGGCCAGATGAATCTGGCACTAAAATGTCTATTCTTCTGCAAAGACAAAAGTACTTCTAGGTAACAATTGGCAACTTAATTTCAGTAAAGAGAAATTCTACTTTTCTGCTTTCATTAGGTTTTTCTTTTTATTATGAGCTGTGTCCCATTAATGCCTACATTGTGTTAAGCATACCCACATCACCTCAAAAGATTAGAGTGCAGCATATCTTGTAATTAAATCAGTTATGCTGCTATGCATAAAGACATCCATGAAACTGCTGTGTTCCTCTTAGTCCCTGGGCCTAAATGCCAGAAAGGATAAAGCATCTAACGTCAAAACTGCTTGAGTGGGTTTTATACAATCCTCCCACACAGGGCATCATCCAGCAGAATTTTTTCCTTCTCCTCCCAAAAAAAGGCTTTTATTGTAGGTTGTTAAAAAGAAAAAAAAAAAAGAAAAAAAAAACCAAACCAAACAAAACAAAAAAACCCAAAACGACACAACCTAAACAGAAGAAAACAAACCACAAACAAACAAAACAACAACAACAATGCTCCCACAGGTAGTTCAGATCAATTAATTATTAAATCATGGCAATATTCTTCCTATGGTCTTAGAAGTCTTTTTGAAAGTTTGTGACTTCAGAAAAATAAACAGAAACCTGCATTGTACATTGGGAATGCATAGTTTTGGTTTGTTTGTATTCTTTAATTTTTGAAAATAATAAACTGTGATAATTCATTTAGAAGACCCTTGGTTACTGCATATTTTATGATGGCGGCTTTAGATTTTCAAAAATCCTATGAATCATGTATGGAAAACTCTAAGATTTCTGAAAGTTAAGTGTAAAATAAAAGTGGAATTATTTGAGTTCTGTTCATATACAGTTTCAGCAGAAAATCTCGGCCCTTGTCACTGGTGGAAAAAATGTTACCAGACTAGAAGTTATGCTGCTTTTTAATTAAATACCTTCTTTTCCTAATTTTGTTATAATTCATTTGAATAGCACACTGTAGTTGTGTCCAAGATGTATTTCTACAATGCCTGGTAATGATGTCTCTGTACACATTGCTTTGTACACGTTGCTAATGAGTTGTGAGGTTTTGGTGGTTTGTTTGCTTGTTTTGCAGAATTCAGCTGAGTATTATATGTGACCTGAATGTGCATAACTAGAATTTGGACAGAGAAGTTACCAAGCAGATCACTTAAACTTAAAAAAAAAAAATAATTCTGCTTGCTTAGCTTTCTCAATTTATATCTGCAGAGTAAGAGATGTCACATGGATTATTACTGTGCTCAAGAGCAAAGAAAACAAACTCTTTGAACTACACTCTTGCTAAATGTCCATTTAGGTGTTATGCTTAAGACAGAGAATGCAACAGCCCTTATCAAAGCAGTTTCTGAAAAGTCTCCAAAGGCCTCTTTTCAATATTGAAAGAATTGGAATTGAAAGAAAAGGCCTCTCTTCAATATTGCATGCATTTGAGATGTACTTTAAATCAGGACTAATGTGTGCTTATTGTGTTTCACACAACAATTTTGTTTGAATTTCACTCTACAAATGATGTAATAGGATTCCTAAAGATCCAGGTACATTTTTTCTTATTATTTTTATCCTCTGGTTCTGTTATTACTCTTTTTAAAATTAATTTATCCACATTCTTCCTATCCAGAATGGCTCTAGTGGCTTCTAGTATTTATTTATTTAATTATTTATGTTTTCTAAGTCTTTTGAATTGTTTTCTCACCTTTGTAACTAAGAAATACTTGGATCATCGTTAATTAAAAGAAGAAAAAGAAAAAAAGAGAAAGACAATGCAATTATCATATCTAGTAGTTAGAGAACAATATTTTCCATTTTAGAGATATAGAGGAAAGAGATAAGAAAGAGCAGTGCCTTGTCTGGCTTCTACTGCAGTCAGCCTCTGGATCTGTTCAAGCTGCTCATTTCCCACGTAGGTAGGAAAGGTCCGAGAAGGGAAGACACGAGGAAGGAAAGGATGGCAGGATAAACTGAAAGCTCAGTTACCTGTGTGATTTCTAACACAAACAGAGGTCCAGACATTGTACCAGAAGCCTTTTATTATCCTATGTACATGGAAAGTGACCCATCCTTTAAAGTCCTGACACATAATCTCAAAAACCTGTGATTGAAAGACATCAAAACTGATTCTGCATAGGGTTTAAACCTTCCAAACAGCAAATATTAAGCACTGAAAGAAACAAACCAGATATATTATATATGTATGTGAAATAGGTTTTTAACATCTTTATGTTAAAATCAGGAAACCCGAATAAAATTCAGATAGAAAGGAAAAAGGGAGGAAAAGATTTGATGAATGTGCAAGGTGTATTAATCACAACCTCAGAACAACCATAGAGCTTATATGAACTGGAGAAGGATATATTTTATTAATTAACAAAAATTGTATTCAAATAAGAAGGACATCTATCAAAATGGAAGTTGAACTCCTAAGAACAAGTTTTTCCTCTGTCTTTTTTCTTTTCTGCAAAGCGCTTTGATTATATGAACAAACATAAAACTTAGACTTGAATTGTTTTGTGCGATTGATACATTAAAGATGAGAGATCTCTACATATGACTCCAAAATCAATCCTTTTTTTTCTCTAAACAACAGTATTTAACACTAGAGCAAAGGCAGAGTAACAGAAACCTGTGTATGTGAATTTCATATCCAAACTGGAATAAAAACTGAAAGTGCTTATCCTAGGAAAATAAAGGGAAGATAATGAAGATAAGTTTAAAAAAAGACAGTCTCCAGAGCCCTGTAAAAACTGGCACATTAAGCGACAAACATCTCCAGAAACATTTTAAGCAAATATGTTCAATAGGGAATTACATTCTAGTATCAGACAGAGAAAAAAATAATATCATCATAAGTGTAAAGGGAATGCAGGCAACCTAAAAGCCTGAAAACATGCCAGGTTTCACCTAAAAACTTGGAGTATCATTAAGTACATTTTTAGGAGTAGAAATAAAAAATGCAAATAGACTTACTATAGACAGAATATCTGGCACCAATTTGAAGTCTTTGCATTATTTCATTTTTATATAAAAGATTTTATAGGCAGGAATAAAACTACGCATTGGGGGATTTTTGTGATCTTCAGCAAATCTTTGGCATATTAATAAAGAGAACGTTAATGGCTAAACTAGAAATAAATTGGATTACTTCACAAATGAGGCAATGACTACAAAATAATTAGGACCTTAGTATCAGAAAAGACGTCTGAATAATTTTCTTTCAGTAGTCCCATATTTTCTGGACAGCTTTTTACTTTAGAAGGGTGCTAAAGGTAAAGTTCACTGGAAAGCCATTCACTGTTCACTTGGAGGAAATATTTTTTCTTAGCATAGAAACAATCACAGAAGACAAAATTTACTGTATCACTGTTTCAAATCCTCCTGGGGTTATGATTTCAGGAAATGTTGGTTGTCTGTGCTTTGTTTTAAAAATATATATGCAGAAGATTAATGTTACAAAGGAAAAAAGCCAAAGGGCAACCTTCCCTTGTGCATTTCCTATTAAAAAAATTATGCCACTTCTTTGTTCTTGTCATTATTATTGCCAAGAGTGAAGAAATTGCTTGGAAAAAACGTGCAGTATTTTACAATTTCTTTTTAGTGTGTTTTCTCTTGCAAAGCTGCTTGCTAGGAAATACCTCTAAAACAAGACAAAGCTATAAAAGAACATATTTGGCCACCTATTTGATCAGCTTGTTCATATCATAGAACTGCTCCAATAACTTGCAAATTCCAAGATATACAATTCCAGTTCCTTACCAGAACTAGAAGTGAAAACTAGATGGAAACAAGGAAATTGAGCTCACAGAGCATTTATTTTGAAGCCAGTTCTTAAAGGAGAAAAGAATATTCTCCAGCAAATCTTCAGATGAGATGTCCCATGTAATTGTAATGTTATTTTTAGCAAGTTTGCTTGAGTTTTCTTCCTGGGGAAATTAAGATATTCTCTTTCTTTTTTAAAAAAGAAGGATCTGTTGAATATAAGCAATAAAGTTTTTATTAAGAGAGGTTACACTACTACTTTTGAAAAACTTTAAAAGCTTCAAAACAAAAGCTATGCTCTATATATGTATGATAATGTCAAGATTTTATAAGAACGTATTTAATGATGGTATCTTCCCTAAGATTCCCTATGATGGTATCTTAGGGAATATGTACAGTTAAGAGATTTTGAAGAAACTTTTCCAAATAACAAATATTTCACTAAATCAAGTTTTTGCATGATATTTATTCATAAATAAGAATATACCATTCTAATAGGGGTGCACCTTATAGATTGTATCATACACAAAATCTCAATATTAAAATTTCACTCTGTAAAGTGAATGAATATTGGAGTAATGTTTTCCTCTTCTATTTTTTCTCTTTTTTAATAAACAAAAGGACATTTGAATATAAAGAAGCTTAGCTTCAAAATTATTTATTATTTAAACTTTGAATTTTATTTCTAGTAGTGTTAGGCAGTTATTGTCTAAAATAATGTTTAATTGGAGAAATGTTCTGTGGTGATAATTTTAAAGGGGACAAACACTAGAGTATTGTGTTTTTAAATTAAACTACACTAGTATAACCGTGTTGGCCCATACATATACTACACAAGTAGTAATAATCAGATGTAGTAGGTAAGACAGCACAGCTCTACTGAAGCCAATAATGCATCTTTATATGTCAGTAATGTCATGTCCACATGCACTGAGGCCATCTTCATCCCTGTATATTTACCACAGCCATATTGAAATATAAAGTAAATATTGTACTGTTATGGTGATGATGTACCAAAAGGCTTTGCATATCAGCTGACACTGGCAATAAACAAAATTAGTTATTTCAGAAGCACAAAGTTCTCCTGTTACTGGGTTTATAAATTATATGCCAAAAGTAACCCTAAGGTTGCACAGCTCACCTTGACTGAGCCCTTTTACAGGGTCTCCAATTACATGACCAGTGTGACAGATCCACCCAGTCTGAGCAAGTGCCTGGTGCTGTGGTTCAGTCCTCACTGACAGGCAATCCTGACTGAAATCAGCCCAGCTGTGCCTCTTCTCAGGAACTAAGGAATTTAGGTTATGTCTTATCAGCAGCCAACAACATGAACTCAAGCTGGAGCTAAAACTCCTACAGCTGTACCCCTGGACACACACCAAAGTGGGAAGGTTGACTGCCAGCTAATCACCTTCATGCTACAAAATCTTCAGCCTTTGTGAACTCATGAGTCTATCCCATGTGGCAGCAGGCTGCATGCTGGTGGGCTCCCCATGGATGAGGAACTCTCTCAAGGCTGCCCCTTGAGACTGAAAGGTGCTTTACCTAACATCTGGTCTCTATAATGAAGAAAGTGACAATTTGCATTAGGCCTAAATGTAGATTATAGGTTACTGACATTTTTATATAGCCAGAGATAAAATTAACTATTAGAAGTGGAGGAAGTAGTACTTTGACAGCTGTCCAAATCATTGTCTGTCATCATCGAGTTACTGCCTAAATTATAATTTAAATAATTGTCATATTTTTGTTAAATCATTGTTTGGCTAAAAATCAATAATTGCACAACCACCATTTGACTTCCTTTCAGCAATTGATTCAATAACCTCTGATCATAGCTTGGTAATTAGTAAGACCCTTCTAAGACACTTCACAACTATGACTTTTCTTGATAATTCAGCTGTGCTGACACAGAAGTTTATGCCCAGAATCCTTGCCACAAGCTGCAGCAGGAGGGAGGGCAGCCTAGGAAAAGCCAAGGGAATTGAAAAGAACAAGACTTTTATCTGCTAGACCTGTGCTGAATTTCTTAATAAAGTCAGCACATGGTGTAGCTAATATGTATTAGAAAGAGAGTCAGGAGAATGGACACTATTTTACTGCTTCTAGTGATGTTCTCAGCTTGCTTCCTTGTGGCAATACCACTAAAAGAGTGGCACTATGCTTCTGCCACCAATAAACTGATGGACATGAAGTTATGCGTTGTCTGTGCAAAACTGGTGACAAAAATATTTATCCTAATACTGTTTGTGCCTTTTAAAAAGTGGCCCAGTGTGGATGGCTGAGGAAGGAAAAAGGAAAAAATATTACAATCAATGACCTTTATTGACAGAGGTAATAAAATTGGCTTTATTACTAACAATAAATTACTAGCAATAAATCCAGCACTTTAAAACAAAATAAATACACATTGGTTACATTTGAAGATCATGCCTTTATACAGCTATAAGTACTTACTCTGTGGTACCTTAAACTCCAGGCTAATGAGAAGTCTTGCTAAAAACACTGGTAATGCCGGATAATATAATTCCTGTAGCATACGCTTCTGTCTGTAAATGATGAACATATGATTCTAATTAGTTGCTCAGCAAATTACTAAGTCTCTGATTACCTGTTTAGAAAGTCCACATCTCCCTCCGTTGGGAGATCACTCATTGCAACCACACAAAACACTATACCCCCATGTATATTTGTGTCTTTCTTAGACTTGAGGTATCTGTATATTCAGATACATTGGAAAGCTAAACTCCTGAACATTGTTCCAGTTGAATCATTGAATCATTTTGTGTATTCACTAGGAGACCAACAACTTCATTGTCCTACATTCAAACCTTTTTACATGTAACTGCTTTTCTCTCAAGTGGATGTGTACCTGCACAGCCTTGGATGGAAGTGCTGTCTGGCAGGCAGTCATGCTATCCTTAGTGTTATACACTGAACTATGCCTGCAGAGCTAGATCCCAGGTATCTCTCCTCCCACACACTGAATACCTGATATTAAATAGAGCAGAGTGAGCCCCGAGCTTCTCTCCTCCTCCCTTGAGGCTGCAAGAAATTCTATATCTTAATTCAGAAGAATGAAGAAGAGGATAGGAGGCATCATGTGCTGCTTTCCTTTCCTGTGTCTGTCTGTATGATGTAGATGTAATTCTGAACTTAATCCTCACCAGCAGACTATGGCCAGAGTGAGGGGCCCCAGCTGTATTAAGTCAGGGTTGCAGGAAGAAGGGCTCAAATGAGTACCACTTGATGCCACCCTGGGTCACAATTACAGTTTCTTGGAGCTTAACTCAAATGACAGAGATGGAGAGGAGCAAGGAGAGCAAAAATAGTATGCTCAGGCAGGTTACACCTTTTTCCAAGCTGAGCACTTTGTTGCCAGGGTGAACTCCAACTATCAAGTGACATCCTTGACTGACAGATGCAGAAAGAAGATCACAGACCTGAACTTAAAGGTCGTGGAAAAGTCCTCCAAAATTTGTGTCAAAGCTGACCAAGTAGTTTCAGTTGAAATTATGAATATAAAATACTTTCTAATTTTACTAATTCGGACATATTTTGTGATGTAGCATGTACCATAAAACAGAATAAATGAAAACTGTAAAATATTTTCCAGTTTCTTATGTGTGAATATTAGTAATACTGTGTATGAAATACATCAGGATAACATACCACAAGGAAAGGGCTGAACCAGGAGCTTTCACAAGCTAAATGCAACAATAACTAAACTAGGAGGAGAAATAGAAGAAGTATTTTCAGGTTTGAATTTGTACCTCCAAATGAAATGAAGTTTTTATACACTCTATGAATGAATCAGCATCATGCTATTGCATATTAAGCCCTTGTGGATTTAGATTTATTTCCTGTGCTTTCACAGTAATGGATGGACTACTTATATATTATATGAGCTGGAAAGAAGGCCTTCAGAGAATGGTTGTTTAGGTACATTGAGACAGAAAATTCAACTTCATTTTTTAACGGATATTAAGTTTCTCATCTGTCAGAAATTTTTCTACATCTGAAATTATAGATTAATTATCTTTCTCTAGTGAAACAAATATTTAAATAATCCATACAACATGGCTCATTCAAACTTCATGGTTTCTTCTCTGTTTTATGAAATGTTTTTGCATTTCTCTTTCTCCAGGGATCTTAGGCTATACACATTTACACAGTAAAAAACCTTTTTTTGTTTTTTCCAGCTCTTTCTCATTTGTTTATACCCTCCAGTAAATATATTTTTCATGTGAAGGTTTTTGTGTGTAGTCTGCAATGAGAGATTTTAACTATAGGAGTGCCTGACTAACCTGGATGTAGCACATCAGCTTGGATTGCAGTGAAAGCTGTGCATTTCACATCAATAAAGATGCCTCAAAAGAGTAGATGCTAAATGCATTTTGGCTCTGAAACTCCCAAACTATGTGCATATATGATCTAAATATACCTCTATGCAAAAGAATTCTTACTTTAGACCATTAAAACTGTATTTTGGAGTCAAATTCTTATATGTAATCAAATTTTCTACTAAGCTGACAATGGCCACATGGGACTTCAGATTCTAAATGGCAACCCATACCTATACTCAAGCAAATTTCTTCTGTGGAAAGGAAATCTAATATCACTAGACAGTAGTATAAAAGAACAGCAAACTCCTATAGAAGATAATGGCAAGATAATGGCTTGAATTTCCTTTCTAGAGAAATTCATCTCTTCCAACTGAATCCGTATGAGCTCAAGGGAAAATCAATATTCAAAGGAAGAAATTGTGTACACCCTTCTGTTTTAACTGTTCAGAACTGTCACTACTGTACTTAAAACTCTGTAAAGCCTACAAGTGGTATTTTTCTTCTATGGACAATCTGTGTGCAAATTACTAACAAACTTATAAGTTACTCTCTAGCTGTTTTATGAAATAGTAACTGATTCCACCTCTGAAAATTCACATTAGCAGCTGGTGAATTTGGAGAGGAATCAAATACAGGCAGAAAGATTTTTCAAGCGCCTCAGAAAGGAGTGACATTGACAGAATCCTTTTTGTGCTACTATTCCTATCACCTGCAAGAACAAGCTATGCTTATATTATATATTATCTTATTAAAAAAAGGTCACTGTCAGTTTGACATATGGTTAGCAGAAACATATGTCACATTAAGTCAAACCTAATTTGAAAAACCAAATTCTGTACAATTTCAGCGAGAATTGCTTATTTATACTGGGAATATGATTCCTCAACTCTTCATGGTTCATGTTTTAGCATTTTTCTATGTGAAAACAATAAATGAATAGAACAAGAGAAGTTAAGAATGATAGTCTGAGACTGAGGTCAGAGTCTACTTTCACTGCTTTTCTCTTATATATAACCAATGTTAATATAGATTTCAGTCTTATATACATAGTTTTCCCATGAAACTGTCCAGCTTTCTTTTTTTTGGTCAATATAAAACTTCCTAAATCTGCATTCAGATACTAAAAAGAAATCAAAATCCACAAACAAAATAAAACAAAACCAAACGCCACAAGAGCAATAACAGAAAAAAGGAGGTTGAATTGCCATAATCATTGACTTCTGAAGTCTCCTTGGATGTTTTATTTATGTCTTTATTTTGGATTCACAGAAAATTTTGGAATTTTACAATTCAATTGCTTCTGTTTAGAATCATGAGTGTTGGGAAGACATTTCATCAATCTCCAAAACCCGAATAATGTTTTAATAACTAGATTGTTTTTTCAACAAAAAGAGACCAATAAACATAAGTCCCACTTATTTTTTTGTTTGTTTTTGAAAAAAATTATTGAACAGTAAATAAGTAGTCATAATAGTGAGGTATAGAGAAATTCAGTCTACTGGACACATCTTTTCAAGGTTTGGGAAAGAGTTTTCCACAAAAGATAAAAATTCTGCCTCTACTACCCTTCCAGGGAGCAGGACAATTAATCACAAACTTTATTCCTCTTTGTAAGATGAGATGTGTAAATATTGCTTATGTTCATAACAAGATGGAACCTTTTCTGATACTCACCCTGCTTACTCACTTGGCTTTTCAAATTATATCTCATGAAGTTTTTCCCTAAACAGTTTATGTTCTTTGGCTTTTCTTTTAGCTGTTTTTTTTTTTTATTTCCACTGAAAACTTTGTCAGAGGTGTTCACTTTCATGTACGTCTGACAGAGCTATCTTGATCTCTGAGAAAAGTAAAGTTTCACTTTTATATCACCAGGAACTTGAAGACATTGTAAAAAGTGAGCTTAGTACTTTTAATGATTAATACACTGGAAGTCAGAAAACATTAAAAAAACATAAAATAGAGAGAAGGTCTTTAGTTTATTAAGTTCTTCCTTAAAGACTTTGAAGTAAAAACTAGAAAGATATAGCAAAGAAATGAAGTGTTGTACACCTTTTACCAACACAAATTGGAGGCTGAGTTTGCAGACTAAACACCAAATCCTGGCTCCTGAATCAATCCTTTAGTCCAGATACAACAACAGTGGAAAGCAGAAAGGCACGATTCATGGACACTGAGACTTAAGAAATACCTGGTATATTTTGATTACCTGTAAGAGACAATTTCTGATTACTAAAAACATGTTGTGCTATTTCGTGTTTTGTATTTCAACAACTGAATAGAGCAGTGCTTTAAAATGAGGGAAGTTGAAGATATTACAGAGGTAATACTAAAAAAATCACAATTTTAAAATTAATTACCTGAGCTTTCTTCCAATCTTCTTCTGACCTTAATAATAAATTCATATAATCTTTAAAGGCTTGGTTTTTTTGTGTAAACACAACACAAACAAAATATCTTTTCATAAAAAATATTTACATTCATTTTGAAATACAAACATTCAATAAACGAACTAGAAAGATCCTTGTTTCCTTCTGTTATCTGCCATATTTATAAGAAATGGTTTTGTGTGTTTGTATCAAAAGATCTTTTGCTGAAGCCAGTCAACAAGCAATTTTTATTCTTTTCCACCTCCACAGTTTGTAATAAAGGAAAACACATACAGGCATTTCTTAGGGGAAAAAGTCCTGAGGGAGCAAATAGAAGTAAAATACCAGATAAGATATACCGGAAAAAGTTTAATCAAAAATATGTCCAGAAGATAACGTTATTTACCAATGTTTTATTTACCAAATTTCTTTCTTGACATACATGATAAGCATGCAGAACTCAAAAACATTTCTTATGTTGCATTAGATTTGTTTAAAAGTCTTCATTATAAATCAGAATTTAAATAAGCTTAAAATTATAGCCAACAAATTGGAGGTGAATGATGGTAATCTGCAAATTTTTAATACAAAAAAAAACCAACATCTTAAATACTTTTCTTACACAGTTCAAGAAAGTAAGTCTTAACGTAACTTTAGTAATAAACCAGGCTTGAAATATTACCTTCTACACCTGTTTCAGTCAGTGTTTGTTAATGATGAACCTCAGGACGAATATTTTTATAAACAGACATTGGGCTTTTTTTGACATCTTGTTAACTCAAAGTGCTGGCATGCTACATAAAATAACCATTTCAAGCATTTAAAGTCATATTTGTTCAGAATTTCTCTGAAAAAAAAAACCCTTTTCTTTCCAATACATCTGCAGAGGAGCCAGAAGCGCCTCCCTGTTTGGAGCAGGGCATTGGGACAGGTGATGGAGCCCTTGTCCTGAGGACTTCCCAGCACAGCCAGGCAATATCCTGCCTATGGTGCCCACCTGGACTTGGAAGATAGCTCCAAGATAGCTGCAATAGGTATAGACTTGAAATTTAGGATGGAGATTTCTTGTGAACTGTAGGTAGAAATAAAGACATAAGTACCTTTTAAGTTTTAGGAAATCAATATTCTTTGGAAGAAAGCTATCCCTCTCAGCTTAATTCTAATACTGACACTGAACAATATATTTATTATCTTGTTACCTTTTTATTATCCTACTGAAAATTGAATAATCAAGCAGAAAATGCATGTACATCTTTTCAGAGCATATGGAAAATATTTAGAACAAGAGGTTTAAATATATCTTATCTAGAAAACTTCCAAAGATACCTAAAGCATTAAGGTAGCTGTAGTCCTAGATGGGTACATAGGTGTCCAACTGTCCTGATTCCAGACATTAGAATCTAGCCCAAAATATGCATTAATATTTTTTGTAGAGAATCTGTTTTCCTGATTCATTAGAACAAAACAGGTTTACATCAGCTCTAGATCTTATTCTTCATAATTTCGTTCATATTTTCTGAACGAAAAATGGACTGTTCGGAGACGGCTTCTGCAATTGTTACAAAGTAAATTGATTATGAGAGACTTTAGCTGCTGGCTAGTTGTTTTATTCTGGAAATCAGTCTTAGCTAATGAAGAATGTTAATGAAAAAAATTCCAAAGAGCTCTGTTCTCTCAGATCAGGTCTATGAACTCTCTCCATCTGACTCAGTTTGAGCTATTGAAAAAGGTTAGTTCCTTACTTGAGGTGTGAGCTTCATGAAAGAGGAGACAATCAATTACTTCACATACAGAGTCCAGAAACCTTCATCACTTCAGCTAGAATTCCTTATCTAACCAGAAGCAGGTATAAACAAGGTCACTAATTGATATAACTCTGTCATTCAGTTTCAGAAGTGAATTGACCTTTATTCCTACAAGAGCAAAAAAATCTCTTCTCTGCTTACATGCAGTGAAGTGTTGCATCATTCTGTTCATATTTCAGGCAATAAAATAGGCTATCGTACAATGGATCAGAGAATCTTCATGAAGATGAGAGGATTTTTAAGTGTGTAGGAAATAAAAAAAACAATTGCAGAAGTCATAAAGAAAAGACATTAGTAGAACTAAGACCCTTGCAGAGGCCTAAAATTTCATTGCGAGAAGAAAATATCACTGTTTGTTTCATAAACTATATAAAAAAATTAGAGAGACTAAATTGAATTGAACACAAAGATGAAACAATACCATAACAGAGTGTTGTTGAAGACTACAGGACTGCAGTTTGAAACTGAGAAAGAAAATTCAGTGCAAGAGAATTTTGCTGCATAAAACAAAAGAAAATTACTTTTCCTGGCCATAATTCTTTTCTAAAATTCTTAATTTAACTTGGATGTGTGTAGGATGAGCTCATTTTTATAATCACTTTTTGATGCCATCATTTGGAATCCTTCCAGTTCTGTCATTTTGTTGGGCTATAGCCTGCCTTAACCAGTTAAGTTTCAAACAAAATCACTAGTCTGAGCTTTCAAGGCAGCAAAAGTGATGCTTTATACAACTCATTTGAGTAGATTTCTATATATTCCAAGTGTGATATACTGAAAATGCAATTTATAGTTTTATTTCTAGCAATAGGCCAATGTTCGTATCTGCTGTTGTCCCTTCTGAAGATACAACTTCAGACACAAATAGCATCTCTAATACACTTCATCATCTTCCCTGACCTAAAAGAAAACTTCAAGGCTTAACATTAACTAAAAGTAACTAAGAGGGTTTACCCTACAAAATTTGTCACAGGGTAAAGGGAAAAATATAGAGGGAGGTCAATAACAAGGAAAACTTTTTCACAGTTTCCAAGTTCTAATGCCTGAATTGCCATCTCTTCAAAAGGTTTAAAACAATTATTTGTTCTTTGCCATGGTATGAGGGCAAAGGATAAATGGGAGATAACTCTGAAACCTACAGCTCTAGGCCAATATCATCAATACTGTAAAAGAGACATTCTTAGTAATAGACACATAAAATAAGTGTCTTCACAGGAAAAAAATTACCAGGAGCAGCTCCAAAGCCCAAAGATTACACTGTATGTGTCTGGCTGTGACATGTGAACACAGCTCAAGAAAACAAAAAAATAAAGATCTCTTAGTAAGATAGATGAGGAATTTATTTAAAAACTTTAAAATCCAAGGTCCAGGTTGTTAATTAGAAGAGTATTCCAGAGGTAAGCTCCATACATGGTATGTGTGAGGCTGAAGATCCAAAAAACTACTTTTCCCACTACAGTGTGGGCTGTCCACAATGCAACACAGCGCAGAGTAATCAGAGGTGGGAAGATGAATATTGAGTTATTGTACTGATTTATCTATTTCACATTGTTCACATCTCAGGCATTGAAAAAATGCATCGCAGTCTTAGAATAACCATATTTCAAAGTATCTTTACAGCATATAAATGCATAATCTGTATTGTCACATAGTAGAACAAGGATTAATCTGTATATATTGGTGGAACACAACCGTTAAGAACAACTAAGATTAACATTTTTCAGTTGTTAACAAATCAACATTATTTTTGTTTGGGCTCTTCCTGACCAAATTTGACCAGTTGTTTTGCTTTTTAAGTCATATTATAATATTCATAATATTATATTAATAATATAATATTATTTATATTATAGAATTATGATATTATATTATAATTTTATATAGCTTTCCTCTTCTTTCCCTTTGTCCCTTAGACCCAAAGAGTAATCAAACTTCAGCAAAAAATCCCCCAACATTTGTAAAATCATATGCCAACAGAGTATTTAGTACTGGAAAACCCGTAAGATGCCTTTTTGAGTTGAAGGATGTCTAAGAAACAGGAGAAATATCTCTTACTATGATGCTAAAATTTAAATTTTAACAAATTTTCTTTCACATATGCATGCATACAGAGAAATGTAGAAGAGTTAAGATGGTCCCCACTACTGCAGACTGGTGGAAAAGAAAGAGTTTACATGTTTGAATACACACACTTATTCAGTATATTTATCTTCTCATACGGCAAGGTCACCAAAACCAAAATGAAAGTTGAGTTAATAATGGCCAATATTACTTTAGTTCAGCTATCCTGATACTTGACATTCAGTAGCTAAATTCTTTCACAGAGTTGTATAAATGTTTACAGCTTTAATTACTTCAAGCTGCCAAATTATGGGTAGCAAAATATAAATTCTAATCATATTTACTTGAATCTTTACTATATTTCAGCAAAATCCTCAAGTTTTATAAAAAAATTGTTTCTCAGACCTTATTTATTTAGAAAATCAATCAATCTGGGAAATGTATAATATGTTATTTCTGTTAATAAACCAATATTTTTGCCAGGTTATAGGCCATGTATATAATACAAGGGAGTAATCTTTTAGGAAAATAAATTTTACTCTGTCAACAAGAACTAATTCTTCCTGCAATTCGATACATGAATAAATACAGTATAGTTGAAATCAAGACCAGACTTTGATTTAACCACATATATTGAAGCTTAATGTCCTGTTAAAATTATGTTAATCTGTGGTTGCTTCAAAATCTCAAAACAAAATGAGCTCATAGGTAAAGCTTTCAAACTCCAACACCAGCAAAATACCAAGAATTTTTTTTACTCTAGAAAGAAATTAGCTAGCTCACCTGTTGGTCAGAAAGTCTGAGAACCTCACTCTAATGTCTAAAATGAGCAGAACTGAATAAAAAAGCTGAAATGAACTCTGATATTACCAGATATCTTTGTTAGCACTTGCTTCAGATATAATTTATAATGACGAAAAGCTCTTGTAAGTGCTTGAAAAAAATAAATCTAAATCAGCTCTTTTAAAAATACATGTATCATCACTTTTCCATGTCCAATAAAGACCTCATAGGCTTTCCCCCCCCCAAAAAACAAAAAACAAAAAAAACCCCAAAAATTAAGTATGGTAAGGAATGTTACTGAGTTTCTGAAAAAAGCAAATGACTCTGCCTTTAGCTCAGATGTTGTCAGTGTGTCTGTATTAGCTGTGTGATTTCCTCACATTGGATTGTGAGGAAGCATTGAGATACATATATATGTTTTGAAGTAGTCAACATTTATACTAAGATCTATCCTATTTGCCCTCTTCGTTTACAATTATTATTAATTTTTCCTTAGCAGGCACCTAAACTTTATATCTTAAGCGATCTTCAAAGGCAAATGTCTGCTCACTCCAGCTTTAGAAGTGAGTTTTCCTTCTCAGTTTCTTTGCTTTGATGAGATGATACTTTACACAGATTTCAGCACAAAAACAAGGTTAGTAAAAGTAATTACTAATACTTTTTCACCAAAAAATACAGAACAACAACAACCCTGAATTCTTACATTTATGTAGCTTTTTCTTTATGTCTACAGTCATGTACAAAGAACACACACTGATCAGAGGACTCCAAGAAAGAAGATCAGTCTTTAATACTTGAGATCACTGGCCCATTACCTGAAAAACATATGCTTTGTTTGAACAGTCCTATGACTCATCAAAGCCTTTCTTTTCCATGAAAAAGATTTTTTTTTTTTACATAATATAATATTTTTTTGTGCAACTATTTGCCCAATTCTTGTCTTCACAATTTTCTCAAAACCTTAGCAGCTTTTCTCAAAAAAGATGAGGAGATTGATATATTCTAATCACACTAAAGTAATTATTACACAAAACATGTCTAGTTAGTTACTTTAAGCTTAGTTCTGTCTAATCCTTTTACAGAGTTATAGTTAAATAATTTGTGATCAGGTCAACATCACTACGTCACTAGCTAAATTCCCACAAAATTGTTTAAGACAAACACATATAAGACCTTGACAAATGAACAGAAATCTGTGCTTTCTTCCTTGTCCTAATAAAGTCAAATGTTTAGGAAAAATATGGATAAGACGGTAAGCTCCTTCAGTCTTCTTTTTCAATAACTCCTCTGATTTGCAGAACCTGCTCTGACCTATTTGATTCTGCTTATCCTCCTCACATAGTTGACATACTGATGTTCTAACACCTGTCTTCAGGCTGTATTATCCAGTCTTTAGATTTCAAAAGAGAATATACTCGGATATTTTCTATGCTACCCTTAAAACAAAAATGTGTTCCTCTCAACATTTGGAGTGGGAGATTTTACTAAATAAATTTTGTGAATAACTTAACTCGCATCCCATATCCTGTAGCACATGAACTTACCATGGAACATGGATCTTACAGCAGATTTAATCAGAGAGATGGTGTTTCAACAGACAGGATGCAGAAATCATAAACAAAGAGAAGGAGATTGCTTCACATTTCTGAAGGTTGCCAGGTGAATTTGGATCTGGGTTGCTACAGGTCTTGTTGCTGTATTCACTTTCTTCCTCGATTTTTCCTGAATTTAAATAGGCACTTTCCACCTCTTGCTTATCATCTTTATTTAAGTAAATTTCATTTATCTTTTAGGCACATTTATACTTTATCCTATGGCAACTGGAAATGTTAACAAATAGACAGATCCTTCGATCTTGATTTCAGTACTGTTATCTTTCTGTGTGCATTAAGCCACAGCTGCACTCTGCAGTGCCAGCAAAACCAGGGATTCTCTGTTACTTAGCTGCCATTCATGCTTGAAATGCTGAGCTATCAGACATCATCTCCTCTCTGCTGATCAATGCCAAAGGAAGATTTTCTAAATCCTTGCTTTCCTCCTAGAATTCTTTTTGCTGCCCTGCTCTCTGCCCTGCCCACCCAACTGCCTTTGGCAGCACACGTTGATAGGACTAGAGTGTGGACTTGTGGGCAGAATGCACAGGACCACATGAGGTTTCAAGATTACCCTGCTTTTGTCCCAGACTGCTACTTCTCAAAATGAGCAATCCTGACCCCTGTTCAGCTGTGTTTGAAATTACACTGGATAAACCTCTTTAGATTTTTTTTTCTATTTTTTTTTTCTCTACACATAAGCTGACAGCTAAAAAGACCCATTTGTAGGTATAATCCTAGCAGAAACTCCCTTTTATTATTCCATTCAGCTACACTCAAGCATATAATAATTCCTCCTCCATAAAGTACCTGTACATGCTTTGGTCTGGTATTCACCCGTTACTAATAGCTGTACAGTCTTATTTTGTTTATGACAGAATATGGTCTTGGTTTTTATGCTTCTGTATTATGCAAATAAATACATGTAATCTCTCTACCTTGTAGACTGAATACAAATTATTTCCCTGTCCTTGAATTCAATAAATGTTTTAAAGAGCTTTTTAGAAGACATATCGCATAGATATTCATAGCAAAGAAAAAAAACACTTAAAATCTAATATCTTAATAATGTAGACATATGTCCTTCTTCTTACTTATATCTCCTGTCTCAAAGTTGCTTATTTTAAATGTCTGAGGGAACAGATTATCTGAGCTTTGAGGGAATGAAGCTATTTCTTCCTCTATGTTTTATTTATAATCATACTTTTTTTTTTTCTTGTTTACTTCTTTATAAGCAGCATTTTGTCTTCACTAGAAATACTCAAATGAATCAAGAGCACGAGAACATTTGCATTTTTAATTGCACATTTTCCTGCACAGTAATTCAGATAATAAAGCCTCCTCCTAGGAGAACCACTGCAACTGGACTAGCTGCTTAATTCTTAATGACCATTTTTAAATTAAGCACGCAACATCCAAAATGATAGCAGCCTCCAAACCAGTTAAACTGTGTCTTTGCCTCATTCCAATAAAGGAAGTCGAGACTAATGGTCATACCCTTTATTCTGATTGTTCTTCAAGAGCCCACTGCAGCCTCGGTGCTCCATCCCCCTTATCTTTCACCCTGGTGTTAACACTGATTTATACCTAAATCATTGCCACTGACAATTCATCCAGATAATTTCAATTTGCTGCTAATCAAATAACCATTAGTGTGAAGTGACATGCACTTTCATGATGGATGCAGTGATTTAAATGTGGGAAGCAGGGAACAGGGAGAACATAAATACCCATAAGTATTGGCTCACGCAGCTCCAAGGTCACTTACAAGCGGACAGATTCAGTGATTGGGTGACAGTAGCAAGGAGTAGAAAATTCAGCAAAATAACAAACATAGTGGAGTGTAGAGAGTACTGTGACCCTTTTCCTGTAGTCCTGCCAGGAAGCAACAAGGGCAGGTTGCCCTGTAGAAGGCAAGTCAGGAGTTGAGCATCACAAGGCAGCACAGGCAGCAGTCTCCCTGAAATGGAGCCAGGAAAACAAGCCAGTAAGCCAGGGTCCGGATTAGGCCCAGTGATGGTAGGCAGGATCAGCCAAGAGTCCAGCAAACACCCATCAAGTCCATAGCCAGGAGCAAGGCTCAAGGTAACCAGAAAACCAAGTCATCAGGATGGGATGAAGGCTGGGACAAGGAACAAGATAGGACACAGATGGAACATCATTGTGTCCATAGACTAGCTCAGATGAGGATTAAGTACAGGACCCTCTGATCTTGGTCACTGCCCCAAGCACAGGTGGGAGCTGCTGCTAAGGCTTCTTCTGACTGCTCTTTCACAAGAGGCCTTTTCAGTGAGACGGCCTCCAAAAATCAGCTAAACTCATACAGGGGAGAAGGGGACTATACTCTCAAATACACTTCAAGAATCGCAGAACTGCCTGAAGTATAAGATCACAGAGAAAGTATACTCATTTCCATATCTCTTTTCAGGTTTTGTAGGCAACAGGTACATTAATTAAAATATAAAGGCCAAACAGACTTTTCTAAAAGTGGTGCTTTGCTGTAGTAAAGTCAACAAGTTTTGTGCACTGCAGTCCATGCAAATAAAAGGTGCAACAGATGAGCATCTGCATATTTACCTGTTTTGAATAAGGCAGTAGCATTTGTCTATTGCTTTAAAACTGTCAGATTTAAATTTGTGTAAAACAAAATAAATGGCAAAAATACATCAATAGACATTCCTCTCCATATAAACTCATCTTGTTAACTGAGACTAGGCAGTTATTTATCATATCTTCAGAAGATTTAAACTCAATATTTAAAGAAATGTTTGTATTTGAGGAAACAACAAAACTCCTACTGAATATATTTAAAAAAAAAAAAGGTTAAACTTTTAAGCAGGTGCTTTAGTAAGAGTGTTCTAAACAGAAGTACTGGAATAGCTAAAAGCAAGATCTGCTCCAAGGTTATCCACAAAGTATTCCGAATTTCAGCAGAACTTTTTTCTCTATATAGAGCAAAGTTTAGTTACAAATTATGAAGGTGTGACCAGAGTGGACATTTTTGCGTACAGAGGAAGCAGATGTTTTCATGGAAGAAAACACTTCAAGTTACATCTCAACATTCAACACAAAGAAACCCCCAATGCTATGCAGTTTTACCTGGAATGAAAGCCGAGTCAGAGATATGCTGAGGTAATGTTTTTTCATTCTTCTGGGCAGTGAACTGTTCACGAAATATAGAGACTAAAACTACATGACGTTTCTTGTCTAATTCCCTAACTATTAATGTTTAAATATGCAGATGAGCTGAATTTCATCTTTCACTTGATTTTAGGCAACAGCACAGTTTAGATTTAATCAGTATGGGAACCCAGGGCACAGAGAATATTTCTATTCCGGGGAGTTCTGACCCCCAGAGAAACACTGCCTTCCAAGGCTTCAAGAAAGGCTGGAGTCTACCAAAGTGTGAAATAGATAATAGAGAGTAGTATAGTATGTCACTTGGGTGAGAAATTTAGGTTTTGGGATTTTTAGTATGGTGTAGATAAGAAGCAAGATGGAGGCATTTGGGTGTAGTCCCTGTCTTCTTCTTCATCTGCTCCATTTTCTGCAGTGTTGGTGGCACAGGGTGATTGGTAAAGGAAAACACAGTGCAGAAGTTATGTGGACAGTCAAGAGATGAGTTATTGGTAGATAAGCAGAAATAATGTACGTTTTAAGAGTTAATTGGATGAGACAATTTTAAAAGACCTTGAAACAATTTTAAAAGACCTTGAAAGACCCCCATTTTGGGGCCATTTTGCAGTGCTTTTCCAGCGTGCTGAGCCTAGTGTGGACAGTATGCAAAATTTTAGATAAGATAACAATAAACAAGAAGCTGAAAACCAAAAAAGTGTCATGCATCTCCTTTTTTCTGGTACAGAACTGCTACAGGAGGGTTTCTCCCATTCTCTACAGGGTCCAACGTAAAACAAATATCAATAAAACAGTTTAGATTTATCATCATGTTGCGGAATATGAAAAAAAGTTTGTCTTCAAAGCGACACCTTTTATTCAGTATCTACATATTTGAAGTAATTTGTCCTTCCAAACATAGTGTTGTAAATTCTTCTTTCACTATTTCATGCATTATTGGGAAGAAAAAAATCTATGACAGAGAAAGAAAGATAACATCAACTTCTTCTGACCTGCACAAAGATTCATAAGGGGGATTACCTATGAAAATTTAAAGCTTCAACAGCATCATTTTTGAGTGACACTGTAAACCATCTATGTTTTTTTAAATTGTTCTATATAAAAGAAGGGAAAACATATCTCAACTAGGAGTGGCAAAAAATTAAATAAAAACAAAACCAACCCCAGAGCAATGCAGGATTTTCTGCTTTCCCATTGCAGCACACTAAATTTTGTATTTTTAGAAGAAAGTGGACTTTCCTTTTATAACAATATTCTATTATGTGTCCTCTTAGTGTTATGTTCATTTACATCACAACCTTTGTTTTTTAATCTAAAACTCCTTCACTGAGAGCTCAAACTTTCTGAAAGTTCTTTATCCTCAGTCATATCTTAGCCCTGCTTTAGTAGCAGTGCTCAACCATTAGTGGCAGATATCCTGCAGAATCTTTATTAAGCCCATCTGTTCATATCTCCCCCTTTATGAGAAGTCACTGGTTTAATAAAGTCATTGTTGGGATGAAGATAAACCAAAACTGAATGAAATCAAGTTATTTTTTAAAAACATACTATTTTTTTCCTCATGGTACTGAATTTTCTGTTAACAATTATAAAGAATAATTATTTTAAAAACAAAATGAGCTACATGCAAATTATATATATAAGGTAGTTTTCTTCAGCAACAGGGTGGATAGAGAGGTATATTACAAAATTTGGGGTTTCGTTTGGTTTTTTGATGTTGGTTTTGGGTTTTTCTTGGGTTTTTTTTGTTTGTTTTTTTTTTTTTGTTAGTTTTTGGTTTTTGGTGGATTTTTTTTGCTATTGTTAACTTCTAACATATTTTATGCAGCCTTGCAAATAATAAATTTGTAAATACAGCTACCAAAATGAAGTAATATTACTGAATTAAGAGTCACATATGCTCCATAAGTACAGCTGGAAATTTCTGACCTTCTAAAATTAGATAAATGAGAAAATGTTCCCATTGTTGCTGTTCATAAAAAGTGTTGTGGCTGTAAGGCCAAACTTTGTTTTCTTATTCAGCACTTTCAAGTTATCAAGCAAACAAAATACAGTAGATTCTTTGTAAGTAAGTTGCAGCAAGGATTAGAAGGATTTTTATGATTCAAGCTATGCACCTCATCTCTATTTTATGCACCAGCAATGTCTCAATTCTGGAAAATAATGTGCATGCTTACTCCTATTAATATATATAAAGTTCACAGCAGGATTAAATTATTCATTAAAGTTCTAAATTTGTAGGGCTAGCTAAATCCTAGTAACCAAAAAAGTCATAGAATACAAAACATCTTATGAAAGGAGCATAAAGTGTAAACATAAAAAACAGAAAGGTACTCAAAAAAAAAACTAACAAAAGGATCAGTCCATGAACAGCAAGCAGCATAAGGATAATTTTAGAAATGCAACATTGTTTACCAAATTCTAAAAATGAATGTCAAGAAAATTTGTCCTAAAAATATCAAAACCTTTAATGTATAGTTCCCACTCTCAGAAATTTGAAAGATAGAGCTGAAAGTAGGAGAAAAGTAGCAGCTGAGAAACTGTCCTGAGTCTTCACTTGTGAAACCTGGGGAATAATGTGAAGCAGTGCTCTTGAGCAAACATTGAAACCCAATACTAAGAAATTAGGAGGAGCCAGAGTTAGTTAATATGAAAATATTATCAACAAATACACAGATTGTTTAAATAAAATCTTGTCAGGAAGAGCAAAGGTGCAGAAATACAATATATAAATCTGAACATTTAATAAGTAGGTTTGAATGTAAAATTTCCTTTTTAACTGATGTTTCCTTTTTAATTGATAACACAAAAGCATGTCACTTTTGGTGTGCCATAGTACGCTGTGGCAAATGCCATTGGGGAGTGGATCATAGCCTAACAAAAGGAAGACAGTTGGCGAGATGATCAAAATTACCCAGAACATTGGAAGAAAAGTCATTTGTGAAGCCAGAAATATGACAAGATACTGGCTGGTGCAAGCAGAATTTCTCTGCAGTCTTCTGTCCCTTGAACTAATATAGAATCGCAATAAAAAAGGGGATGGAGAGAAGCTGTTGTCAGAACCACATAGGAAATGCAAGGGGTTTGTCAACACAGTCCCAAAGCAAAACTCAAAGCAGCAGGCTGCTCTGACAAGATGGAGGAGTGTCCCAAGAACTGAAATGGCCCCGGTTTCCTAGAGAGGAAATAATTATTTATATGTTTGAGAGAAAAAAATAGATTCAAGAAATACCTTTGATGAAATCTAAAATTGTGAAAAACCACAAATGTGAATGAGCAGTGTAAGACACTCAAGAATAACATATAAATGCTTCAGATTTAGGTCTGCTGTAATACCTGCTTTGGGCAAGGTGTCCATGTGCTTCAGTTTACAGATGTGTTTTGCACTCTGGTCGAATAAAAAGATGATTTGCTTACAAAAAGAGTATAAATAATAGCAATAGTAGTATTTAACATTACAGTGTATGACAACTGGAAAGAAAGACTGTGAAAATAAGAATTAGAATGTTACCTTTGTTGTTTCCTACCCTTAGGAACAATTTCTCAGACTTATCACTTTATGAGATTTAAACCTGGTTCATTTCTAATAGTGAAATTGTTGATTCAAACTTCAGAAGAAAAAACAGATTTTTCTCCCTTGCAAACCTTCCTTAAGCTGGTGTTTACAGAAATGCTAGAGGCAAACAGCTTCTTGGTATTCTTAGGTTTTAAAGTGGGCTGCAGCTCCAAGCAAATGCTGCATTTGATCCACTTTCTGCTTAGATCAGACCCCAGTCTGAGGTTTACTAACTGCATTGATAATTAAACATTAGCATTTTCAACACGTGCCATGAAATCAATTGATTTGTTATCTCTGCAGGTCTATCTGATAGTGAAACTGAGCCCCTTTTAAGTGTTGGAGTGATGTCAGCGTGGGATTAGCTGAACAGCAAGTTGGTGCTGCAAAGGCGTGCCCTGAGAGACGGGAGCAGCAGCAGCGAGTTCACCACGAGGCAGAACTTGCTGGGGCTGTGGAAGAGTCAAGGTCAGGACACAAAGAGAGAAATCCATGCAATGAGAGATTACTTCCCGGGGCTATTCCTTTCTTTGCAGATTGCAAAAATTCTTTATAGGTGTAGCTCTGGGGATTTATATACAGAAGACTTTTCATTTTCTTTCTTTTTTTTTTTTTTGCTTCTGCCAAAGCTCCACATTCAAATGAAAAACTTTACAGTACAGAATGGATTAATACAGGATTACAAGAAGAAGATTATATTTCTGGGTCCTCTCATCTCATTTTTTTTATAATGTATATCCCAATATTACATTCCACATATTCAAAATGACTCCTTTATGCAGAGCCATATGTTAAAATAGCTGTAAAAAGAAAGTAATTTTTTAAAATTAGCTGAGATTTGTGAGGAATTCTAAGAAGATTTACTTAGACTATAGAAATTGTTAACAGGGCTATTCATTAAAACTCTATAATAATTTAGGATTTAAACGTGTCCTTACAACGTGCACACTTTCTATTTGGCTTTTGGATCCAGTATTACCTGACATTATATTTCTTTCTTTTCTTTCTTCAGATACTTCATGCCCTCTGACATTTTTGTGTAATAGAAATTCCAGCACAAAATATCACGGAGTCTCCCTGCTCCTTTTATCCTAAGAACATTACTTCTCTAAGCTTTTCCTGTCACAAACATTTGGTAATCTGAAAGGTCTGATTTTGCTCCTACTGAGGTTCATTGAAAAACTTCAAATAACAGTCAAACAAGCTTTTCAGCTCTCTGGAAAGCCTTTAATCCAGAATCTTTTTAAAAGGAAAATCTCCTGTGTTCTTGAAAAAAGTAAAATAAAAGCAACTTTCACAGAGTTGAGTCTCACAAAAATGTTACAGATGGTGAAATAATTCTGCTGCTTTTAATTCCCTTAAACATAACAAAGTGTGAATTCTGGTTTTTGCCTAAGACATGCATTAAGCCTCACAACAGTAATGGCTATTGTTGCAGTCTGGTTAGATTAGTTTCTCTCTACAAAGAACTGGGCTGACACCCTTGTCCTTACTCTCCTGTGCTCTACTCCCCTGTGATACCAGTCTGAACACTGGTGTCCAAAAGTTATTCTTTCTTCTTTTTTATCTTCCTATCTTGCCTGATGAATTGCTAAATTTAAAAATCAAACATACTGCTTTTTGCTTATCCTCCAGAGAGAGTTAAAACTAAGAACTCAAAAAGAGAGATAAATATCAAATTCTAATACAAGATTTATTAGCATAAAATAATCTTTTCTACTTCTCTAAGTACAAAAAACAGAAATTTGTTAAATCCTGGCATGGGTTAGACCTAATTTCTCTTTCTCACTTCTGGGCAGAAGAGCTATTAATGTAGATATTTTCTGTGGTAACATAATCAGTCAATTTTCACTGTATCATAGAATCATTAAATGTTTTTTGTTGGATGGGACCTTAAAGATCACCTATTTTGAGAACCCATAACATGACATGGGACACCTTCTACTACACCAGGTTACTCAGAGCCCCACTAACCTGGCCTTGAACATTTCCAGAAATGGGGAATCCACAGCTGCTTTGGGCCGCCTATTCCTGTGTCTCACCACCCTTAGAGTAAGGAATTTCTTCCTAATATCTAACCTAAACCTGTACTCATTCAGTCTAAACCCATTCCCTTCTGTCCTGTCACTACATGCTCTTGTAAAAGTCTCTCTCTCTCTTCCTTGTGGGCTCTCTTTAGTACAGGAAGGCCACAATTAGGTCACCCCAAAGCCTTCTCTTCTTTATAAAGGAAAGAATGAATAATCAGTCACAGAAACAAAGGTTTTATGGAAAGCTCCTGACATTCATTTTGATAATCCATACCATGAAAGAGAAGTGCAAAGCTGAAGGTCAGCGGTAAAAAAAAAAAATGTAGAGAAATACATTCACTCATGTAGCTAGTGCATGCCATACATCTCTGCATCACGCAAGTATAAGGATAAAAAAACGTTTCTTTTTGTGTTAGAGAAATTTAGGGAGAACACAAAAATACCCCCTAATATTTTCTCTGAAATCAGCTCTTGCAAATTTCCTTCTGGCTCTTACCATTATTCTGCCAGTTTTCACTCTGACCTTCTCAAACCTGAGCCCATGAGTCAGGGATCCTGCCAAAGATGCTGCATGAGAGGGGACAAGTTCTCTTCTTACACAAACTGCTCCATGTATAGAAATAGAGAAAAAATTTTTTCAATGGCTCCCCAACATTAGAGAGTAATCTTAGGGATTATGAGAAGCCTTTATGCACATTGCCTATGTTCCTCTAACTCCAGTTTGTTGCACCACTGCAGAGCAGGAGAAGAGGAATTGTGACTCATCCACCTCACCTTTCCAGAGATAAAAAATAAATGTAGCATGTATAAGCAAGGCCATTTAGGCTACACTTCATTTTTCTGAAATGAAATTTATTTTAAAAGCCTTTTACCAGGAATAATATGAAAACAGTAGCTTAACAAGCAAGTAGCATTAAGCAGTCAATAATTCAATTAATCAGCCTCTGTAAAAAGTCAAATATACCAATAATTTATGCACCCACTGAAATGTGCAAGGTCAGCATAGGAGTGATATTAGTCATATAGAAACTGTTGAACCCTATCTGTTACATTTCACATTAGCTCCTGGCACTCTATATCATATTAAGTATAAATAATATCATATACAAGAGCCCCAGGCATGATTCAAACCTAAGAGGGCAAAACCTGCATGTAGGGATCTCAATTAATTCCCAGATTCCTCCTCTGTCCCAGCAGCAAGAAAGTTGCTTCTTTACTGCTATGTCCTTAGGTGTTTAAATGATTAGTTGTTTATTTATTTGCACTGACCTAAATGATTCTTTAAAAAGGTGTCTGTCTGCCTCCTCTGGGATTTCAAATCTAGGCAGTTGACTGGAGGAGTATTGCAACTTTTCCTATTGGATTAACTCCTTCTATCAGCAGACTTATATTTTTTGATGTTTCTGAGCAGATAGAACCCATCTTTTATAATTGGTAGAGTGTAAGCCTCTACTGACTTCCCTGTCACCTCTGTTTGCACAGAGCTTAGACCTGTGCTTCCTTTATTTCAGGCTCTGCAAATTCAAGCAGAGGCAGATGCTTCATTTCACCTATCTAATCTTGGCTCACAGTTTTCTCTTCACAAAACATTCTCTTGGGATAGAAAATGTTTCACTTGAGAAGCTTTGGATACTTCGGTCTATCAAAATTTTTTGCAGTTAATAAAGAAGAGTATTTGGAATGAAAAATACTTCTATACAATGAGGTTTCGTTCAGAGCTCATTTTAGTGTGGGTTATTCTAACTGGATAGACAGAAAAAGCCTCATGGGTAATAGATGTGAGGAAAGAGACTGTTGGGGTTCGAAGTTAAGATTTCCAATTCTTTCACCAAAACTGCTGAGCAAATTTGACCTGTGGCTCAAACACATAAAGAACATAAAAGTTTGGGGGTTAGCTGTAGCAATTCTATTTATCCTGCAAACATCAGGCTGGGAAATAGGTCAAATCATTTCACTCTGTTCTTTTTCACTACTGTTCCTCAGTTCTGAGGCAAGGGAGATTCTTCAAGGAATAAGAGCAATCCTGTCTTTCACCTTTCAATCCATGATATCCAGACAGAGATTTATTAATGGCTAACAGTAACTGGTCATGTTAATGATGGCAGCTGAGTCTGCTAGGAGTTGAACTAAAAGCAACAAGTAATTTCAAAGACACAAAATAGAGGAACTTAACATTTGCACTCAAAATTTTATCTCTTATGCTAGATTAAAAAAAAAAAAACAGTAAAATAAATTAAAGCCATATTATTGAAAATCTACATTACATTAATGATGACATGAGAAAGACTGATGTGAATCATACTTAATTCACCTCAGCCTATTGCATGGTCCACACCTGGATATTTAAACCAGGGAAATGGAAAGGTTTATCTCCTTTTACTAAAATCCTGGCCAAAGACTTCTAGACAGGTATTTCAGGCTTTTAAAAACAACAACAACAACAAACAAACAACCCAACCAAACCAAACCAAACCAAACCAAACCAAACCAAACCAAACCAAACCAAACCAAACAAATGCAAAACCTGCCTGCCTCCACAGAGTTGAGAGATTTTACTGCCTCAACAGCATTCTGCTTCAGGGAGCACTGGACACAATAAACCAAGTATATAGCTCAATGTATTTGCTTTCAGCGTAATGATCAGTCCCATTCCTCGTCCTCTATTTATTGTTATTGTATAGCATTAGAAATGTATGTGCTTGTGCAAGAACAAGATTGTAGTTTGTCTAATATACTCAAATATACTCCAGATTGTGTATTTTTAATTAAAAGTTATTTTAGACTTTTTTACTCTGAAAATACCCTTTTTAATATCTTGGGGTCAGTCCATCATACAAATACAATATTTTACTCTACATGTACTGAAACCAAACCAATGGGACCAGCAACAAAAAAGAAATTGAGCAGAGCAGGCCTAATTTGGACCTTATACAATCATACTAAATATTTGATTTACTGAAAACAGAGAGGCAACAGGCTCTGCATTCAATTTAGTCAGCCTTAAAACAGTGCAATCTATCTGGATTCTTCTAGACTGTATATGTTTTCTTTCCTTTTTCCAGTGTCTTCTCACTCCATTTTCATTCCTTTCTTCTCCTTATGAGTGGTTTAAATTACAGCACTGTAATTAAAACCATATTTTAAAAACTTGACTCTGCTTAAGATTTCAAAATATCTTTTTTTCATCCCATAAGGATAATTTTACCTTCCATCTCCCCCAGAAACTTCAGGTTTATTTTTCTTTATTTTTTAGTGTTTTCCTTTTCTAGTAAAAACTTTTCCACATTCTCATTTCCCCTTTCACATTATATCCTCAAATTATCCAGACAGAGATCCTTTCCTTACTTTTTCCTATGCTAACAAAACATAATGTCACTGCAATTGTTGTGAACGTAGTTCTTGCCAAATAATTATCATTCCCAGAGGAATTTGTGAACCCCAACAGACAAAATTGAGTATTGCATGAATCATGATAAGAAAAGAGATTTACCAAGACTGGCCCAAAATAAAGGGGCATTATTTGTGCCCTGCATCTTAAGAAATGAAACCAGAAGCAAAAAGTGTATGCGGAAAAAAGAAAGAGCTTTGTAATGGTAAATTTAACCATTTCAGAGCAAGATAATTACATTGTAGTTTTGCTGATGGATTTCAGTGAAATCTTTTCAGGTAATCTGCCCACAGTATTTTCAAAAAGAACACATAATCCTGTGACTCAGGTGGTCTCACTTCTCTGTGGGAGCCAGATGCTTATCTGCTCAAGCAGCCATGATTGTAATATCTCCTTATTATCATACCTCATTTAATATTGGCTAAAACCAGTGGTTTTATTCAGTGATTTGGGGGAGTAGTCAGTTTGTCATGGAACTACTCATTTTTCTTAAAACTTGCCACTGCTCTAAAGTTTGCCTCTGCATATTTAAACTATTTGTAAATATGAGAAAGATTTTAATGTTCACAGTTATGCACAGAAGAACAAGACTCATTCTTTCAGCTGTTGCTCTAAGCTGTACGGAGAAATTTATAGGAAGATATGATGGATTATTTTCATGTTTTCACTCTACTTAAAAGCTGAATCCTTCCAAGAGAAGTGTGGACTTCCAAAGGTTGCCACACAAACAACAGTTAGAAATTCCTCTAAGCTTCAGTAACATGTAACAAAAGACTTTTACTATGTTCCTTGCTTGAGCAGGAGTTCCTCCTAGACCATCACAGCCTTTTATCTGCCTATGTTGCATGGCAGAATTTGGAAAATTGCACAGAATGTCTAATGCATATACTGAAGCCCTTATTTAGGTACAGGTTCTCAGCATAGCCATGCAAAAGAAACTGAAACATTTCTAATTTATTTTTATTTTTCCAAACCCTATGGCAGTGGAGCTATGCAGGTCCATGCGCTGGTTAGGAACTTGTGGTGCCAGAGAAAGCTGCAGTGACTCCTCCAGCACGATCCATACTCTTCAGGTTGATGCTATGTACAAACTATTCTCCTGAAACCTCACATTCTTGCTCAAACAAATTCCAATAATCCAAAAGAAGAGTTTTATTTTATCTTCATGGTTATACTGTCTGGCTGGGAATCAAAATGCAACTAGCTCTATTATTCATTCACAATAGCAGTTATTAGATCTTTCATGCTGCTGCAGTTCTTAAAAAACAAGTTTAGGAGGGAATAGTGATATAAAACATAATTAAAAATGTACTTCTCATGGAGATATTCCCAAAATCATATAGATTTTGGATTTTTTAATGATATATTCTACTCAACAGAGGAGTAAGCTAATGCTTATATCCTAAAGCTGACTAGCTGTTTCTCTTCTCTCATTCTGGTGATATAGATAACTGGGCAAGTGGAAAAGACACAATTGCAGGAGACATATTTCTTTGTCTCTGTTTTTAGATATTGCTCTTTTACCCAGACAGCTTTATATGTATTGGAATTTAGATCTAACATCAAAAATTGGATGGATATATAAGTTCTCAGGATGAACAATTTCATGCTTATTTTCCAAGATATTAATATGCTCTGCTCTGGGTGAAAAAATAGCTTGAAGAAAATATTATTCTATGATCTAGGTTTCTTCTCTATCCAGTACAAATACTGAAAGCATCTTGAAGGTAGCTATTTCTTTCTCTGTCCAGTACAAATACTGAAAGCATCTTGAAGGTAACTATTTTAAGGTTCCCATAAGAAAGGACAATGAAAATGAACTTTCTGAAAACATCTTTTCATTGCCATATAGATGCAATAACATCTGTGAAAATTCAGTGTGCTACCTTATTAATGTAGTGTGTTGGTTTAAGAAAATACAAACCAACTATTTATTTCAAAGACAGAATTACTTGTTATAACGAACAAGATTAATAACACCAACAATCTTAGAATGATAGGCTAATACTTTTTCCTCATTTAGTCTGTGACGCCTCAGGACCCCATCTTGATACCTTTTTTGACCCTGCAATGTGTCTGTGTTTTAAAAATGGCTAGCAGAAGGGAAAGGGAAACTGGGAAAGCAGAGGCATAAGTGACCTCTGCACTGCAGACAAATTATATGCCCTAAGGTGTGATTGTCCATGGTACAAGTTATGGTTTAGAGTGAATAGGAATAAAAAAAGAAAAATCTAGTGAAGTGTTTTTCTCTCATTCAAAACTATTGTATAATATAAAAAAACCCCCAAACCTCTGATGCTCTGAGCACATATTCACTGTTTCAATATTGTCAATGATGTAGTTTTGATTTGAACTGTAGAAAAGATCCAGTCTCTCAATAGAATACTAGTAGGAACAATTGCTCCTCATTTCACTAGAAACATCTCTTTTCATTTCCATTCACACCAAGCAGGACCACCTGCTTGGAGCATGACTTCCTGTGAATGGAAAAGAACTTATTTTGTAGTCCTCTGGTTTGTTTTATGTATTGGTGTAAAAGAGTGATGGAGCTTTCTTCATGTGCATTCCCTGCCACTTTATGAAGTACATCCCGTGACATCAAAAGTGATGAAGTAAGTGTTCCCTCATGTGTAAGTGTTAGGACTCTTCTGGCATGCAAAGGCAACAGGGGGAAGGAGGAAAGAAACTGAAGTTTTCTTTCTTCCGTTTTTTTCTCTTTGTGAATTCCATTGCCAGTTGTAGGCATACTTCAGCTCAAAGAGATTTGAAGTTGGAATTAATTTATTGGCATCCTAAAGACAGAATTCCTATCTGAAGTACCATAGTTTTTATCCAACATTCTTCTTGACTGAACCCAAATATTATCTCTGGTAATTCTGACTCCCAATCTCAGTTCTTTTTGTGTTGGCTCTGGTGATAGCAGAAATTCAAGGAAAGGACAGACAAGATGAAACCACATGGAACTCTAAATTACAAGGTAACAACAGTGAAATTTCCAGAATCTTTAGAGCAACCTAGTCTACTAGAGCAAAAGGAAATTTCTGAAACTAGGCTGTCTTATACACAGGAGGTCTAAAATCACCTTCTCTGAAGCTTATAAAAGTTAGCAAATAATAATTCTTTCAGGATACACTACAGTATGCATAAAAGTAAACAGAAACAAACTGAACTTTTTCGATTCCTGCAAGTCTCCCGTAGGACTACATAGCTACATAGCAAAATAATTCAACATATTAGCCCAAATTTAAATTTCTGAGAGAATCACAAAATCTTGGGATAGCTAATGTTGAAAAGGACCCTTGGAAGTCATCTAGTCCAACCTTCCTGCTCAAGCCATCTACCTTGTAGCACATCATATCACATCACCCAGAATTTTGTCCAGACTGCTTTTGAATATCTCTGAGAACCAGATTCCACAACCTCTTGGGAGGTTGTTTCAGTGTTCTGTCACCCTCTCATTAAACAAGTTCTTCCTTAATTCAGGTAGAATTCCCTGTTCATCAGCTTCTCTCCACTGCCTCTCGTCTTATTGCTCAGCAGCACTGAGAAGAGTCCAGTTCCATCCTCTTGACATCCGTCTTTCCAATACTTGCATGCATTGATAAGATCTCTTCTCAATCTTCTCTAGGCTAAACAATCCAGCTCCCTCAGCTTTTCCTCATGAGAGAGGGACTCCAGTCCCTTAATTATCTTTGCAGACTTCTGCTGGACTTGTTCCAGGAGCTCCATGAGTCTCTTGCGCTGAGGAGCCTAGAACTGGACACAGCACCCCAGGCGTGGGCTCACCCAAGCTGAGAAAAAGTGTAGGACCACCTCCCTCAGTCTGCTGGGAATGCTGATCTTAATGCACCCCAGGATACCCTTTGACCTTCTTGGCCACCAGGACACATTGCTGGTTCATGGAAAACTTGTCCATCAGGGCTCCCAGGGCTCCCAGCAGTTCTGCACAGAACTGCTTTCCAGCAGATCAGCCCCTAGCCTGTCCAGGTCCACAGGGTTATTCCTCCTGAGGGGCAGGATGCTGGGTATGCCCTTGTTGCATTTCAGAATGTTCTTCTCTGTCCATCTCTGCACCCTGCCAAGGTCCCTCTGAAGGGCTACACAGCCCTCTGGGGTATTGGCCACTCCTCACAGCTTTGTGCCACCAGTGAACCTGCTGAGCAGGCTGATGGCCCTTCATCCAAGTCATTGGTGAAGAAGTTAGACAATATTGGACCCAATACTGAGCCTTGGGGGACACCACTAGTGACAGATCTCCAACCAGACTCCATGGCACTGGTCGCAACTCTCTGAGGCATGACCATTCTGATAATTCTCAATCACTGTTCACTTCGCTGTCCAATTATCCAGCCCACACTTCCTGAGTTTACATAGGAGGATATTGTGAGAGATGTTAAGTTGAGGTAGACAACATTCACTGCTCTCCCCTCATCTATCCAGCTAGCTGTCCCATCATAGGAGGCAATAAGATTGGCTAAGCGTGATTTCATTTTGAGCCCTCCATTACTACTCCTGATGATATTGTCTTCCATGCACTTCAAGATGACCTCTAGGATTAGCTGCTCCATCACTTTTCCAGGGATTGAGAAGAGGTGGAAAGGCTGGTAGTTCCCCAAGTTCTCATTCTTGTCTATTTTGTATATTGGGGTGGCATTTATTCTCCTTTAGTCCGCAGGCACATCTCCTCATCACCGTGACCTTGTAAAGATGATTGAGAGTGATCAATGACATCCATACTACTGGGTACAGACCTTTTCATTGTGAGGAGCAAATAATATAAATTGGTATAAACATTCCTGACAGAATACTGTGAGAAAATGTGAAATGTATTTATTGATTAAGAGAGTAATAGAGAAGTGTAGCCAGAACCATGTCTTTCTCAGTGCAAGCAAATCTTCAACACATCAGACCAACACACAGTTTTCATCACTCTCTAGTAGCACAATCTTTTGGCAGTCCTGATTTTAGACAGACAGGCTACCACAACCATAAAAGAATGGAACTATGCAAAAATCACTTATTCTAAACGTGCATTTCTAAATGTTCTGAATAATAGATTATTGTATTTTACTAAATTTCAAACAAGAAAACACTTTAATATCCAAGTTCAAATCAGGGAAGTATGTCATTTTAGAGAAAGAAATAGATAAATACAATTTCAAAATACAATTTCGATTTGGAATAAGTATTTCTATCTAATATAGATATTTGGACCCAAAAATTTATAGAAACATGGTTCTTTTCAAGCAGTTTTCTGACTTGCAGGGAACATACCCTCTCTGCAAAACACAATTAAAGTAATGCTATTGTATACTCTGGTATAATTCCAGGTTAGCCTGAGCACAAGTCTGTTTTCTGTGCTTAGGAATCTGAAGATCTCAGATACCTCTTGGGCACATTATTATTCTGAAGTGTAATTTATCTTCCATTCTGTGGTACCCCACGTCTCCACAAATAATATCTTCCCCAAAGATTTTCTAATGTTCACTGCTCCATTTCTCCACATCCATGTGTCTAAAAGTAAGTGGTAAGGAAAGTCATCATCAACACAGATTTTTCTTTCTTATATTTGAGATATATTCCAGATAGATTGTATAAATCCAGGATGCATAGAAGAAAAATACACTCGCTTTTGAAATCCTAGCAGAATCTGGGTCTTTAATGTTCTGACAGGATAATTCAAGACAGAGAGTGCTGACCAAAAATGTTCCAATTCAAAGGTTCTGCTGGTAAAGATAAGTGAGCCAGCAAAACCAAACACAGGAGGTGACCAAGTATATAAAGTAGGACTTGCTTCATTCATTTAGGAGTCTTTGTATTTAAATCAGTGAACTATCACAAACTTTTGAATGAATAGCTTTTAGTTCGCTAAATTCAGTAACCAGTCTTTGTTACTTCAGTTGTTTTGACCTGAAATGACATGAGAAAATGTCTGGTAATTTTTCAGTGGAACTTAATGACTCCATATTAATGGATTTTTAATAGACCAGGGAAAAGTAGAAGTTAATATTTCTACAAACACTAAGTGAAATATCACCTACTAAGTTCTCATAAGAATATAAAATTAGATAGCGGTTTCATTTTTTTAAACATAAGATTACTTATTGAGTCAGGTACCGGAATGTATAAAAAAGACCTTTTAAAATAGAAAAAAACAATGTTATGACTTCTCCTTAGCTAATATAGTGTACTTAATGCCTAGTTTCAACGACTCCTTGGACACGGCCTTCCCTGTACAATCAGTTCTTTATGTTTATCCTATATTCCTCTCAAAGACACGGTAGCCTATCATTGCACAGTATGTTCAATCCTTCACTGCACACTTGGGCACAAGTGGATGTTTACAGACTAATATGAACTGCACGCTACACCAAAGTACAAGATCAAGTTCTGATGAATGAGCCAGTGCAGAGCCTGGTACTTTAACCCCAGTGAGGGTTCTCTTCAGGCAGCAATTTCACAGGAAAAATGAACTGATGAATCTTGCTTGAATTTAAATCCAGAGGCCACAGACTTAGATCTTGCCATTTTCTAGGAGGCCTTTCAATGCAATAACTAAGTAAAATTTATAACTGTTGGTCATAGAAAGTAGGAGAAATTTGTTTGATCTCAACCTGTAACTCTATCCTCAGTTCTTCCAAATGAAATAGATATTAGCAACAAACCATCTTGACACCACACTCTAAAGCATCTAACTTGCAGACGAGAAGAACATTTGCATTGAAAACTATTATGCTTTAGTAGAACATATCCTGACATTTTTTTTTAGTTTTGGGGAAATAACCTGAGAATCCACTTTGTACCAATTTTTGAGTTAGAATTTTATGCTAGGGTTATTCAGTCAACAGCTCAAGGATGAAAGATATAGGCTAAAAGTAGAGTCTTACATTCAAACAGTGGCAATTGAAGAGAATTGAAGTATAATGCTGATTTTTTTCATCAGAATTTGTGGTCCACTACACTCAACTGCTGACAAAGATGGAGCATGTACTAAAATGCATATATGTAAATATTCGAGTAAACATGGCTCTTCATGCGCACGGAAGTGACCTGCTATACTTTGTGTGCACAGGAGCAGAGTCTTAACCACTTAAACATTGAGACATAAACTAAATTTCCAACTTGATAATTTACAGAATTAGCTTGGTTTCTTTGGCAGGCAGGCAAAGATGGCTTCTGTCAGTTCACAGAGAGGTCAGTAGTATTGATTCTGGCTTGGGTTGCAAAGTAGATTATGCAAATATTTTATTGCCTATTACCCAGTAAAAAACTTGGAATAAAATCTGAGTACGCAGCTTGCTTACAAAGATAATAATTCTTTTTTTACATAGTTACCTTGTGCAATAAAACTTTCTGTACAATTCAGATAATGTTTGCCTGGTAAACCATGATCAAATAAAATAGAGATATAAATAAATCTTCAGTCTATATAGCAGCCTGTGTGTTTGGCTAGAGGACCTAGATGGCAGGAGGATATAACTTTATTAGTACATTATTATACGTTACTATATGAGGTCTGCACACACAAAACCATTAATAGTTCAATACATAATAAAGTTTTTTTGTTTTGATGCAATTTTTGAGACACAAAATAGCTCATTTGAAATTACCCAGTATATATTATTATAAACAAAAGGTAGCAATAAAAGCTATGCAAACCTACCTGATTTATATAAAAGAAATACTAAGGTGAAATTGATTTATTTTGTATTTGATTTAAAGTAAGTAAGACAAGAGCTATTTAAGCTCACGAATTTACTAAATCACATTATACAGTTCCTTTGGAAATTTTTCTTTTATTTAGGAAATGTTTATGGTAAGGATTAGTTTCAAAATGTAGACAAATTACCTGGTGTCCCTTAGATAACAAGATTAAGATCAAATCTCCTTTTCTAGTAACAATATATTGATTTTAACTACTGAAGACCAGAAGAAAAAGCTTTCTACCAGCTCACATTCTACTGATAACAGAAGACAATATGAAGAGCATGTGAAACAGTGCAATGAGAAAACTCACTTGAAGCTGCAAATCTACCACAGCTAAAATGTCTAGCTAAATGGCAGGTAGCATTTAATTATCACAAAAGTGCTAGTTGTTATGCAAGATAACTAACACACTGTAAAAAGCAAATTTTGATTTTTTTTTTTTTTAAGATGCAGGGATTTCCATAGAGACACTATTTATGCAATTCTGCACCACAAGTACCTAGGAAGGTAAAATCCCTATACTACGAGCAAGTTAATACAAAATGCATTGATTCAAATTAACAAGTAGGAGAAAAAGACTGCTTTACTTTTCTTCCCAGTAGAAAAATCCTTACTATGTAGCCCCCAGTGAAAAGACAGAATGCAGAGAGTGGGTGTATTAGTTACACATCATAAGGACAGATTTGACTCTGTACCTACTGGCACAATGATAAAGCCACAGCTGCTACAACTTATTCAAAAATCAATTCCTTGTTACAGGCTTTTTACAATTCTCCTAGAAGTGTCTTGAAGAGATTTGCTAATCTCACTGCAGGTGCAAAAATACTGGCACCTATTCACATAGTCTAGAAATGATAACCAATAAATCACTTATTACAGTAGCAGTAATATCCTCTACTCTACTGAGATATAATAGTTGCACTTGTTAATAGATAAAGGAACCATAATCACTATAAATAGGAAAATAGTACATAGTATTCATTTTAACAGATTCACAAACCTTAACAAAATCAGCTCTTATTTTAAAGCCTAGGGAGAAACTCAAGAAAGGAATGTGTCAGGTGTTGCATATTAACTACCTGCTTTAAAATATGTATATTAAGAATATGTATATTATTTTGGGAAACCCTTAAGTTTGGCATATTTGTGTCTTAAGAGAGAACTTCAGCAATGATAAAGTGATAAGAAAGACTTAACTGATAAGCCAATGCTAAGTTAAAACCATAGAATTATAAGTGGAAATTTAAATCTTGCACATTTTCCCTTTTGCATATTTACACAACCATTTTTCTACTTCCTAGGAATTCCAATATTTAGACATATTTAGAAAATATGTGGTTGGGTGGCCTCTTCTATTTTTTTTCTTCCCCTTGCCTCCTTCTTTTTAATAGAATAATAAAATCACAGAACAGTTTGGGCTGGAAGGGACATTTAAAAGTCATCTAGTCCAACTTGCCTGATGTGAAGAGGGGCATCTTTAACTTTATGGGGTTGCTCAGAGTCCCATCCAACTGGACCTTGAATGATTCCAGGGATGGAGCATCTCTGAGCTACCTGTTATCGTGTTTCATAACCCTCGTTGCAAAAAAATGCGCTCATATTTAATCAGTTCAAGTACATCTATCCTCCTTCAGTTTGAAACCATTACTCCTTGTCCTGGACGAGGAACACTGTGGCAATGGTAATTAGAAAGAAGACTGAAAGTAAATCAAACATCATAAAACTATAAATATTTTGACTTGAAGTGATTAGCGTAAGCTGCAGAAAGTGTTACTTGAAAACCTCACAAAAGAGATCAATGGAGAACCAAAGCTGCAGCTGAAGTCTGTGCTGCTTCTCAGGTGGAGCTTTGGGAATGCAGTGTGGGAGAGATAGCAAGTACAGTCTGAATGCCAAATAAATTCAAAATAAACCATTGCTGTGTGGGGTTGCAGCTGGGACCAGGGGAAGAATTTGAAAGAATGCTAAAATTTCAAAGCTGAACAGCAGAACATCAATTCCCTTGAAAAAGAATGTGGCAATTGAAAAAGAAACACTGAGGAAAAGGATAGACCTTCTGTTATTATGAGCATAACTCTGTAAGAAATTTCAGCCAGCAAATTAACTTTACCTCCAGATGAAAACAATGATGAGGCCAAAGGGAAACAGCTCAAACAGCTGTTTGCCAGCACATTGAGTTTGGCATTGTTAAAAAACTTCATTCAAAGATATCTGCGAAAGATATGAAACCATTCACTGAAGTCATAACAGGAAAAGGAAACAAGACCATTTGTAACTGGGATAGAGCTGGATGAAAGAATTAACTCTTTAGAAGGGGCAGAATTAAAATTAAAAGTGGTGGTTCAGTACGGTTTACTCACCAAAATGACTGATTAAATAAAGATAATATTCCCCATAAATTTTAAAAAGCCCACACTTTTTTGGGGAAGACTTCTCAGGTATGTGCTAATGCTTCTCCTGCATCAGGGCTGGAAAATGTTTAATTTGGTTTTGTAATTTATGTGAGATATATAAAGTAGTGTTATTTTTATGCTTCCTACTGATTTCTTAGCATTTATAATTTATATTCCAAGCTGTATCAATTCACAATAGTAATTCTCAGGCATGCTTTGATATAAATAAATAATAAATTCCTAAGTCAATTCACCTGTGCTGCCCTGGTAAACACTCAAGATGCTGCAAAGAGAAACACTCACCTTTTGGTCTAGAAATCTCAAGATAATTAATTTTGTTTCAAATTGACACCAAAGAAATAAACAGATAAAAACCTAAGGAACTGGGTTTATTAGTATGGCAGACAGAAAAATTAGGAGAATGATAAATAAAGTCAACAGAAGAATAGAAAGGTTCGAATGTGGAGGTAGAGGTACTGAATTTAAATAGAAATACAGTATCTGGAGTCCTCACAAAGAAAAGAGAAAATTGAAAGGAGGAGAGTCTGCTCGGATAAGTAAACAGAAAAGCCAGAACTTTACAAATGAAAATATAGATAAAGGATCAATGAGTTACACAAACCAAAGTCAGAAATGCAAATATCCATAAGCACATTTGAACATCAGTTTTGTAAGGAATTTTAAATAACATAAAATTAGTTATCCAGAGGTAGGGTAAACAAAGTGACTGCATCAGTTGTAGAAGCAAGATTTCTTTGTAAAAACTGAAGGGAATTAAAATCCATAACTGGGATATTTATAGATTTCTGGTATCAAATATTCAATTAATAATTCATGTAGAGGTTGTAAACAAAGACTAACAAATAGAAAGCTTACTACTCTTCTTACTGTTAGAAGTATGTATGGGGGACAAAAAAGGAAAGAAAAATGCCTCAACTACTACAATCCTCCTTTACTACTGTTCAGAAACAACTCAGAAAGGAAATTACAATGAAAAAGTAATTGTACATGGAGGGAAGTGAACTAAAATCAACATTTTTTCAAACATGCAAATGTACCTTTTTTGTTTTATCACTCTTGTCAGACAATTGAAATTCATCCATGTTAATTTATCTAAATTTAACCAGAATCTCTGATGGAAATGCCTCATAGGAAGTTACTTTTTAATTCATAAAAGGTCAGGTTTTATGGAACTGACTTACAGCAATAAATTTTACATAAACAGAAAAATACCAGCAGGAAAAACCTCCAAACCCACCAAAAACCCCCAACAACAGAAAAAAAGACTTACATTGGAAGGTAGGTTATCGCACAAGAGATGCCAAAGATATTCTTTAATAACAAACCTTGATACTGATCCCATTTATTATTTTCACTGGTGACAGCAATATGAGGAATTCTAGCAAGTTTCAGAGGCAGTTTCTGAGGCAGTATCACTACTGAAGGCTGCATTACAGTCCTTCAGGAGTAATTAGATTTCTCTGTAGATAAAACCAAACAAACATACAAACAAAAAAAACAAACCCACATACAAAAAATCCCAAACCTCCAACAGAAAATTTCATGTACTTGGAGACTAAGAAGAAGAATGCATGTCCTAAGATGAGAAAGGCAGTATTGGTTGATTCTACTATTGCAGGTGATTATCATGACTTGACTGAAAGATACCCAAATTAATTTCTAACATGCAAGAGCTGAGAGGCATTCAGCAATGGGGAACTAGGTGTACTTATTTACAAAGCACTGAAAAAGCCTCCTGGATAATACTTTACAGACATCTGATAGATATTTAAAAATACAAGGTTTATTTAAAGTAGATTGGTGTGGAGAAGAGTTTCTAGGATTGTTTGAGTAAAAACATGCCATTAAAACAGTCTCATTTTTCATGTTAGGAATACAAAAGCTGTAATGACATTCAGTTACTGGCCAGGATATGAGATCTATTTATGTTACTTAGGAGAACCAAGCTTTTTTGTATTCAGTAGGAGCCAGCTCCTCCTGCTCACTGTAGCTGTAATTATCCTATTCAAAGGGCTGCACTGAGAATCTTCTTGGGTGATAATGTAACATACCATTGTTAGTGTGGTTAGATGGGGTATTAGTGGTATTATAACCATCAGAGGTTAATCACTTTGAGATTGGATTTTACAAGTTCATGAAGACTAAAGAAGAGTAGTGACTGTATGGCAATGAAAGCAAAGATTTTTATATCAAAAAAGTGAAACACACTCCAAAATTTCAAAAATGCACAGACTACCGGATGCATACAAATCATGTGTCCAAAGCTCAAATTTTAAGTCTCAAATGATAGAAGCCTATAGGTTTCTCCATAGTTACGTATGACCTATATGCACATCAGTGGCTGAATGTACACTGGACCTCAAATTTCACCAGCATTTTAGGAGGCATTTTTACAAAGGATTCTGGGACACATTCTTATGGAGGAGAATAGCTCCGTTTCTCTTAGTCTCCAATTTTACACTTAGCAAAAGCAGAAGGTACAAAGTTTCAAAATAATTTTAATGGTGTAATTATTTTAAAATATTTGGTTCATCAAGACATCTTCTGCTACTCTAAAAAAACATAGCAGTGAATTTCCTAATGCCAAAGTGTTTTGTCAGTGAGTATTTTTGATAGTTTCACACCTTCTCTCCACTTTTTACTCTAGATATAAAAAACCCCTGAACATCGAATGTCTCCCAAAATAAGATATTGATACTGCTAACATAACAGCAGAATAAAAAAGTAAGCTTAGGATAAGCTCTGAGGTATGTTTGTAGGAAAAATGTTAATGTCTATTGGTATCAGAGAATCACAAAATTTGTGAGGGTGGAAGGGAACTCTTGAGATCACTCGGTTCAATCCCTTGTGTTCAAGAAGGGACACCTAAACCTGGCTGACCAGGATCATATTCAGGTGGATTTTCAATGCCTCTAGGGAAAGAGTCTCCACTACCTCTCTGGGTAACCTGTGCAGTGCTCACCGACCTCCAGTATGAAAATGTGTCCTGATGCTCAGAGGAAACCTCCAGTGTTTCAGTTTGTGCCTACTTCCTCTGGTCCTGCCACTGGGCACCTCAGGAAAGAGCCCTGCTCAGCCTTCTTTGTGCCCTCCCTTCTAGTATTTGTGTACATTAATAAGATCCCCATGAGCCTTCTCTTCTCCAGGCTGTACAGTCTCAGCTCTGAGTCTTTACTCATGGGAGAGATGCTGCAGTCCTTTAATCATTTTGCAGCCTTTTGCTGGACTTTCTCCAGTATGTCCATGCTCTTCCTGTTCTGAAGAGCCCAGACCTAGATACAGCCTCCCAGATGTGGTCTTTCTAGTGCTGCATGGAAGGGAAGGATCTCCTCCCTCAGCCTGCTGGCAATACTCTGTCTAATGGAGTGCAGGGTACCATTGTGGCAAGGGCCTATTACCAGCTCATGTTCATCTTGGGGGATTACCAGGGCCCCCAGGTCCTTCTCTCTGACAAGATGCTTTACAGATGGGCTGTCTCCAGTATCTACTGATGTGCAGGGTCGTTCTTCCCCCAAGTTGAACTTCATGTGGTTCCTTCCACCCAATTTCTCCAGTTTGTCCAGGTCTGTCTGGATGTGATCACAACCTGCAGCCTGTTTGCCACTCCTCCCAGTTTTGTGTCATCAACAACTGGCTGAGGATACACTCTGCAATGGCATTCAGATCAGTAACAAAGACATTAAGCAGGACTGGACACAGCCTTGACTTCTGAGCCCATTCTGGCCTGTCATTTCTAAAGGTCCTGTATCACTCCATTCAACACTCGAGTTGTGGGAGTCATCCCACCACACCACCATGATCCCATCAAGACTGTTGCCTTGCTGCTGGTGTTACCAGGATTCCTTGAGTGTGGATCATATTTGTTACTGTCAGGCATTGAACACTGTCTACTGGGTAAGGTGTTCACTTGAAGTAAAAAATAAAGCCAGGATAAATTAAAAAAAAAAATCAGCAAAAGCCATTACTGTATCTCATGACTGTTTATTTCAGAGAGGATAGCTACAAGTAGCATCCCAAAGCAGGAAAACTTGCACCCGAATGAAGAAAATCTGAGTACACAAATTTTTCTTTCTTAAAGCAGAGGCTTTGTACAAAATCACTGTCCATAAAACAGCCAGCATGTAGCAAATGGCTACCATGAAACTTTAAAATCATCATCTTCATTGTGACATTAAACTCTGAATCCATATATGTGTCACAAACCCATAATTTCACTTTACAGTAACTCAGAGCTCAGTTCAGCCTCTTCTTACACCTACTAATAGCTTATGATTTATGCTTTTTGGTCTACCCCTTTACACCATAATCAAAGATGATAAAAGGATTATAATGAACATTTGCAGATGCTTCTCTGCCTAGAAATGCTTCTTTTTGAACAGATTTTTATAACATCTCTCTTCCTTTTGCAAGCACTTAGAAATCAGAGCTGGGTCAAAGTCTGAGTTTCCTTTTTATCCTTTGGGAACTTTATAGAATATTAAATCTCTAATTCTCATTTGAGTCAAGTACTATAAAATAAAAGAAAGCTCAGAAGGAGCCTGTAGCCTCTTATTTTCCCTTTCTCTTCCCTTCCTTGAAATTTTTTTGATTAACAACTTAATTCAGACTATGAAAAAAGAGAAAATACCATAGTTAATGCTTGTCAACAAAATGACTGAATTTTGTGGAAATCACTGGCGTATTACATCATTCTATATGAGAGAAGGTGATGTCAATAAATATTAAGCAGACTTCCTGATGTAAACCGATGGTGTAAGATTTACTTTCTTAATTGCCATTAAAATTAACCAAAATGAAGTTTGACAGGGCACCTTTGTTTGAAACCAGTAATGTCTGTGTTCTAGCTTATCTATCCCAAGTAATTTAAAGGTCATTGTGACTGGAATCAGATAGCCAGCCTATCTGTTTGTTTTTTTTTTTTTTCCTTACCTGATAATGATATTGAATATACAAGCACTAGCATTTTGGAGAAGTCTTTTGAGAGGTCTTTTGTGGGAAAATAACTGGGGGTAAAAAGAGACCAGTACAACAATTACAGTTGCTACTCCCTAGATGGAACATGGTCAACATATCTGACCTCCCCCTCACAATACAATCTAAGGACAACTAAACAGAGGGTAGAATGGCGTGGAAACACTATGTCCAGACTCTGGTGAAACCCTTGCAGAGGAGGGAATTCAATGGTACCTTTCAGCTGATAAGCTGCACAGCAGCTAAAAACCAAGGGAGAGAAAAGGAAATGTCCTGCTGCTGAATCAGCAACTCTGGTGAAACCATTGTCCTTGGAGTGATGCATGTGCCCATCCCAGGTGATCTCAGATATCATTCTGAGATACCCACCCCCAAGGTACAGCTATCCCTCACTGAGTGATAGGTATGACTAAAGTAACTCAATCTTCCCTTAACATAAATAAAGAGTATAAAAGTAAATTAGGAATGGGCTGAACCTGTCTTTTCCCCCATGGGAGCAAGAGCAGTACTATTTGTGTGCTGAATGATTACCTTGTGCTAGCTTTCCTTAGGGATTAGATCTTGTTACTTCTTCACTTTGAATACGTTTTTGCAGTCAGGTACTATCATCAGCAGTCTTTGAACCCTAACCTGTCACAATTATATTAGTTGTGTTATTCTGTGAATTGTTAATGCAAGCCCTTCAAGAATGCTGGCTGTGTCTGGCAGTGGCTAAAGGCGTGGAGACCCAGGAGGAAACCCCAATAGGGGATCTCTCTGTTTGGAGTGTGACACTGAACAAGTTGCTTGAACTGCTCTCCAATCCAGTGAACTGCTCCGTGAAGGCTCTCCATAACAGGGTATTGATGGAGTGGTAGGGCAGAAGGGTCTCAGATTTCATGGGGCTCTGACAGACTAATCAAACACGGAGGTTTTAAGCAAATCTCCCATTTATACATGATTTTTTGAAAAAAAAAAAAATTAAATAGAAAGTTTTTGTTAGTTTTTTACTCCCCACCTTCTGTAGAATTCTGGCTATTTGCTTTGGTGCTTGTGGGTTTATTGGATACTTATGATCTTATGAGGATTCATGCATCCATTACTATTCTTTCAAGCACTGAGCATCATTTTTCACACCTTTTGTGACAATAGCTCAAAATAAAAAAACCCATACAACTCTGTGATTTAATTACTTACCAATATAACCTAATGACTTTTGCAACTGTACAGTTTTTGTTTATTTTGAATAACAAGGTTACAGTTAGGTATTAGTTCCTGAGAACCCATGACGTATACACCCTAGTTATGTGTTTCATGTCTTTCAGGATTTGATGTTTCCTTTTTTTTTCTTCCGAAGTAATAGCAAAAAATGTTCTGAAATTAGGCCGGTGTTGGAGTAGTAAGAAAACAATATATGTCTTGCTACAGCTCGCTATTCATCTTTGCGGAAGTGGATAAAAAATCAACTTTGTGCTTCCTTACATACAGCAGCTGTTAGAGCCATCTTTCATTGGGCAATAGCACTGGATGCTGAAATCTATTCCCTTACACTGGGTTTCTGTACACATGCAAATAAAAATGCTCTCCCCCACAAGGTCATACTCTCTATATAATTGCAGAGGCCAGCCTTTCATAGCATTATATAATAGGGAGGTGCTTTCTCAAATATTATCATTTGATGGTTCAGTGCAGCACTTTCATAACACACACCTTAATGTAGCATGTAAAGTGTAATAGACCATTACTGCATTCAGACATATCTCCAGATCAGTGATCAGCTAAGACCTTAAACAGAAAGAGAGGCTGTTCAAATAGCTACAACCTGCTTGTCTCTCTGCAGCTACAAAAATATTAGTAAGCCTTCAACATACAGTTTCTCAATTCTTTCCTTTCAGAAAAGAATTGTCATCTGGAAAAACCAAATGCATAAACATTTTTCCAATACTCATTTTTACCCTGTCAGATATGACAGCGGGAGAGGATTTTGAGGTGTTGAATTTTTGTTTATTTGTTTGTTCATTGGATTGGTTTAAATTAAAGTGCATGCATCTATGCTGTTTACCAAGATTTGTGCATCTCCTGGTTTCCTTCACCTCATCAAATGGGAGTATGAATGATTATCAGGAAGCTGATTTTAAATAACTTTGGTGAGATAGCATTTTTTTTTTATCAGGAGGCTTATGCACAAAGATACCTGCAAGATAAAGATTTTTTTATGAGGACAGTGGACTTGCATAATGTTGATAATCAAATCCAGTCACGCTTTTTTCTCAATTCACAAATTACAGTGATGGAAAATAAGATCAAATGTATAAATGAAAATAATAATGAGGAACAAAACAATATATGAATAATTCATAGTCTAAATACAACACAAAACAAAAGGGAAAGAAAGCTGGGAGGAATGGCCAACACCCCAGAGGGCTGTGCAGCCTTTCAGAAGGACCTCAAGAGGTTGGAGAGATGAGCAGGGAATAACTTTTTGAAATTTAACAAAAGAAAGGGCAGGATTCTGCCCCTGAGGAATAAGAACCCCATGAACCAGGACATGCTGAGGGCTGGAAAGCAGCTCTGCAGGGAGGGCCCTGGGGGTCCTTGTGGACAGCAAGCTGTCCATGAGTCAGAAGTGTGTTTCTCTTGCTAGAAAGACCAATGGTATCCTAGGATGCATCAGGAATAATATTGCCAACAGGCCGAGGGAGGTGATCCTGCCCCTCTGCTCAGCCCTGGTGAGCCCACATCTGGAGTGCTCTGTCCAGTTCGGGGCTCCTCCTCAGTACGAAATAGACATGGAGCTCTGGAGTAAGCCCAGCAGAGGATAACAAAAATGAGCCTTTTCAGTCTTGAGAAGTGATGACTGAGAGGAGGTCTCATCAGTGTAAATTAATGTCTGAAGGGAGGCTGTCAACAAGATGGAGCCAGATTCTTCTAAGTGATGATGAGCAATGGGAAGGAAACAGGCAGAAACAGGCAAAAAATCTTCCACATATGAGGAAGAACTTCTTTACTGTGCAGCTGTCCATACCCAGAGAGGTTGTGGAGTCTCCCTCACCAGAGGTATTCAAGAACCACCAGGATATAATTCTGTTCAATGTGCTCTAGGATGGTCCCACCTGCCCAGGGAGGCTGCACCAGAGGACCGACTGTGGTCCCTTACAACTTTACTCATTCTATGTGAAAAAAAAGTTATTTTCTACCAGCTCTTTTAAGCTGGGAGACAATTAGAATTCTCATGCTGATGGATACACTTTGAAAATTTTTAAAAGAATAATATTTCAGCATACCATTATATTGGCATTATGTATCTTTTAATACTTTAAAATAATAAACACACTAAATAGTTTATGAAATTAAAATATTCATTTGAAATGTTTCTGGGCTTTTGGTAGTAAACAGGAAAACCTGAAAAAATATAGAAAAATAGAATTAAGGATTAAAACGTCAAATTCAATTCTTAAAGATCATCTTTAAGAAGATGATCTTAAAGATCATCTAGTCCCCTCTAACTGTGACATATCCTAAGGCCTTCAGGTGACACAATCTTATTCTTGCTAAACTTGAAAAAGTTGTGGAAAGAAAAAAGCCAAAAGGTAGGAAAGGATAGAATAGATACCTCAGAAATTAATTCTAAAATTGTTCACTTCATCATTCAAAGTCCTAAGTCATCTATGCTGTATATGAATATGACTTACAGTAATTTAAATAATGCATATACATTTTTAAAAAAATCATAGGGAGAAAAAATGGTTCAAATTATTATTATTTTTTTAATAAGAAAATTCAGTACAGCAAGAAAAACTGGTTTTGGCGAGAAAGAATGGTTTCACACTAGGGAAGTTGTAAGAAAACTGCACAGACTGAGGAAAAAAAAAAGGTAATTCAAGACATGTAACTTAGTTATGTGTGCACTTTCCTAGATGTGATTTCCACAGTATGCAGTAACACAACTTTTTGAGTTCTTTTAAATCCTGTGAAGGACTACTGGGCCTACCACAACTCTCTGTAAACTAAACTATACTCTAAACCTCTTTGGAATTACTTGCAACTATTCACTTGAGCCAGAGTATGCTACAGTGAAAACTAGCTGAAGTTTGTATCATTCATTTGAAAAGCACGAGAAGTTGAGACTCTGTAGTATATTGGTAGGAAATTAAATACACAGAATGTATAGCTGCAAGAACACTCATGCCATGCATAATGTTTTATTAAGCACAACACAAACTGAAAGATAAAGAAGTGGAGAATTCTGTATCTCCCTGATCTGAATGATCAACTGCAAGCTCAAACAGATAATCTCTGAGAACAATTGATAGTGTCTATAAAATAGCTAGATAACTAAAATTTAGTAAAATGCTTCAACTATATTGTCAACTAGAAGTCACTAAATATATCTTATAGTCATTGAATTACCTTCTGGGGTATCCAGAAGAACTCCCAGGTTTTGAATAATACCGGCAAAGACACAGGAGATGTTTTTAGCAGTGGTAAAGCGTCTTTGCAAATCTGAAAGAGAGACAACCGCCGGAGTTGTATCTGGGACTGGTCAATTTCTGATTATTTCAAAATATCCCCAAGTTACTATCTAAAAATGTATGAAGTTAAAGCTGTTTGCTCAGAGAAGATTTTAGGCTTTTAGGTTTTACATTCCCTCTGAAATAAGACATCAAGAATTACACATACAGAAACTAAGCAATCACCTCAGGGGTCTGAGCTCTAATCTTCCTTCCACTATATTTTTCCACCTTTCCTTTCCCCCTTCTTCATTTGGAGGGAAGCTCATAATGGATATGGGATCGGGCACAAAATTTGTCTCACAACAAAAAACCCCATCTATTTTACTATTGCTGCAAAGTTATCTATACCCCTTGAAAAATTAGTGGAAAGAATGTAAAGAAAGTTACAACAGATATTAAATTCATTTGAATATGTGCTTATTTAAAAATCAGGAAGAGTTGGCAGAGCTATTTGCAAGATTGAAGTGTTGTCTTAAGCATCTCCAGCTATATATGTATCAAAGTAGTTCTGGTATCTCAAGTTACACCTAAGAAACATTTTTTATTCTATTTCAAATATGTTTGTCTAATCAGGTTTTTTAACTTCATACATCACTCAGAAAATCACCCACTGAGACTCTCCTGAAGGTGATGTGAGTAAAAAGTGTATATTAAAGTGAAAATTTCCAGAGAAAACTGCATTTAATCTTCTAAAATTATATGTTACTTGAAATATTCAATATTTTTTATTGTTATAATGAATTATCAGGAACTGCAATGACTGGTACATTTGCTACCATATTTCCCTGAATGCAGATTATATTGTGAAAACTGTAGGGTGCTTTTTTGGGTAAATCTAATTTCTACCAACTGCATATTTTTCTCTTTTTTTGTGTGCCGCAAATTTAGGATAAAAGCCCTCAGTAGCCGAGGATTAACTAATATTTCTTCCCTCCAGCAATTTCAACATTAGATGAAAATTATTTCCAGAAAATTATAGCCAGAAAGGAGACCAGGTATTTCGTAGAATTTCTCAGATTCCTTCTATACCATCATGAATATATAATACCAAAACATATAATTAATATATATTATAAATATATATTAGGTAGCTAAAAATTGTAATTTCTTATATGTACATCAGCTAAAGTCAGATCATTATTCTAATTTTACTGAGCTGAGTATTCACTATAGTCAATAATAAGTCAACCTCTTACTCATTTTTGTATTGCATGGCAGAACTCAGATTAAATCCAATGTAACATAAATTCAAGCTGGTGGAGTCTACATAGTCCAGTGAACTGGGAAAATACTACCTCTGATTCCTATAGCAATGCAGCTCCATTGGCATGGCATCATGGACTAGTTGTACCTTCCACTCCTGGTTAATCAAATAAGGCCCAACATAACGGAGATTGGAACTTCAAATTACAAATGCAGTTCGTGCCAAGAGTTCAGAGGTTGAGTCCATTGCATGGTATGATAAAGTGAAGATATGCTCCACTGTAGGAGTACAAGCCTACAGGGAGACAAGATTCAGGAAACAACTGTTCCAAAAAAGATATGTTTAGGCTATAAACTAAGGAAGAATACCATTAAAGACTCATGTGAAAGAAAAGTGTTCCTTATTAAAGTCTTTATAATCATAAATCATTTCCTTACAAACTGAATGAAAAGTAGTATGATATTTTCTAATCTTTTAACTTAAAAACATTAGGACTGTGGAAAAAAACATATATAAAATCAAAAACTATTTTCAGGTTTTACTGATTTGGTTTCTATTCAACTTTTAAAAGCAACTATTTTCTATTTTTATTGAAATAACTCTCTTCACTGAGAGATTTCAATACAAAATAACCTTGTTAAAACTGTTTTGTTTTTCAGCTTGCTCCCTTTAATTAAACTGCACATTCCAGGAGAAAATGCAGCTACTTTCTGAATATTAATTATAATTCCCTTGAAGTCTCTTAGGTCATTAAAATATGATTAGCTAAAGGCTTTTCCTAGGTGGAATGAATAATAAACTTCAAATATACAGATCCATTTCAAGTCTACAATGATTATCTTGTTGGGATTCAGTTAATGAGAAAAATCCATCTCTGTTGGTTCAGTGACATGGATGAATATTTCAATTCCCAAAGATACACAGCATGACTAACATAAATCACAACACCTGGAGTATCAAGTTAGCAGCCTCACACTGAAGGGTCTGAAAACTACTAAGAAGGAGACAAGTATTCCTGCTGAGTGTATTACCTAAAGTCTCCTCTTCCTTAATTATTTTTATCAGATTACTGTAAGTCAGCCCTTTGCTGAGGCTTATTAAAAAATGAATCTTGTTTCCACAATAAATTTGTTTTACCAACTTGTAATAAATGGATACATGAAATCATCTGCGTTTTTTTTTTTCATTTCATCTTAAATGTAAGCAGGAATCAGATAAATCTGTCCAGGAAGTGTGATATGTGACGTTTCATCGCTTCTTTAATATTTCCAAATGCTCCTTCTGGGGGTTAGCCATAGTTCCAATTAGAAAGAAATGTTGCAATCATTGTTATCAAGCTGTATGAGGTTTTAAAGGACATATTTGCAGAGTTATATTCAATTAACACCATTAGGAAATGGGGCAATATTATATTACCCACTATGTAGGGAAACCTTCCACCCAGGAATGGTCTGAAACCACCTCACCATCATGAAAATTTGACCACAGCAACACTTGTAACAAGTTGCATTAGGTGGTGACTCCTAGGAAAGTCCAGAGCAAGGAAGATTTACCCCCAGGGATCTAGTATCCAATTAAGGTATGATTAAACAAACTGGAGGTAGACAGGGCTTGGGACCTGATGGAATGCACCCCCTAGTCCTGATAGTTGGCTGATGTCACTGTGAGGCTACTCTCAGATGTGGTGTAAATGTTCTGACAACTGGGGGCCACAGCCAGAGAGAGGGACAAGGCAAATGTTACAGCCATCAGCAGGAAGGTAAAAAAAAAATAAAAATCCAGGGAATCACTGGTCAGTAGGCCTCTCCTCCGCCCCTGTATAGGTGGTGGAGTAAGCAGCATGTCTGGAAATGGAATAGCTTTCAGTACTAAGTACAGGAGAATGGATTTACAAAGGAAAAACCATGATTAACCACCTGATAACCTTCTTTGATGACAGAACTGGACCAGTGGAATAAAGGAGAGCAGTGGATATCATTTATCTTGATTTTAGCAAAACTTTCAGTAAAATCCCCCATACCATCCTCACATACTAACTGATTAAGTTCATAGCAGATAAATGGAGAGCAAGGAGGGAGGCCTGACTGCTCTCTAAACTTCTGGGCTCAAAGGATTTTGTCAAATGGCATGTGATTCATCTGAAAGCCAGTAACTAGTGGTGTCACTAGGCATTGATATGGCATCTACTACTGTCTAACTTCTTCATAATGACCCAAATGATTGGCCAGAAGGCCCCCTCAGCAATTTTGATGATGATAAAAATAACTGGGAAGAATAGCATCAGGTGGGTGTGCTGCCATTTGGAGGAGCCACAACAGGCTGGAGAAATGGGCTGACTGCTAACCTCACACAGTTAACAAACAGATGTGCAGTGACCTGGTGACAGAATAGCCAGCACCTGGGGACAAATAACTCCACAAAACACTACAGGCTGGGTCTGACTGGTTGGAAACCAAGCTGGTGGAAAGAGATCTGGATGTCCTGGTGGACACCAAGAAGAACATGATCTGGTGCTATCCCTTTGCAACAAAGACCATCAATAGCATCCATCCTTCGCTCCATCAATGGGAGTATCATCAGCAGGCTGAGGGAGGTGAACCCTTCTCTCTGCTCAGCCCTTGGGAGACACGTCTTAAAACCTGTGTTATTGTGTTATGATCTGGATAGCCTTGAGGGGTGATCTAGAACAGAGGCTAGACATTGTTAAAGGCATAAAGTAGGTATTTATTAAAAAGGCCTTCAAATGATACACTTTGGGCAGTACGAGAGCCTGGCCAGGGCTACATCCAAGATGGATGCTGGCTCACAAGTTCTCACACTTTTATATGCTTTGGTCCATTTACGTATTGGGGTTAATCGTCCAATTACAGCTTCAGGTTATGAAGTCCCATCCTCCCAGATTGCTTTCTTCAATTCACTGTTGTTTGTACTTTTTGGGCCTGAAGCTGCAACAGTGTCTTTGGTTCCCGGGCTGGAAAAGGATTGTTTTGTCTAACTAAACTGTGAAGAGGACTTGCTAGAACTTTATATGAAGTTCAGAGTTATATACTAATGCAGTACATAATCTGGAAAATATGAAAGCTAAAACTTAAGGCATGATGGGTACCTCTGAACAAAAGGGTCATAGCACAGTTACTGGTGTAAGCACAGCAAATGACCAATGCCAACGATTAGAAAACTCTCATTTTTTTCATGTGAAGGAAGATTGAGAGAGCTGGGACTTCATCCTGAAGGAGCAAAGTATCAATGGAATCTGATCATTGCGTATAAGTACCTGATGAAAGGAATAAAGATGGCAGAGTCAGACTGTTCTCAGTAATGCCTAGGAGAACACCAGTGTGTAATCAACATTATTCAAATTTTAAACTCTAACGCCACAGCACTTTACCTACTTCTCTAAAAAAAAGGAACTCTGTCCCAGTTGAAAACAGCCCAAGGAACAAGCAGCAATGGGTACAAAATGAAATACACAAAATTCCACTTAACTGTTGGAAAAAAAAAAATCAACCATTATTTTTTTAACCCTGAAGTGGTCAAACATAAGAAGGATGATGTGCAGTCTTTTTTTTTCTCTTAAGTTGGGCAAAACCTAACAAGAAAAGTCTCAGGTAACTGCAGCAACTAGGTGACCTCTAGATTTTCCTTCAAATTTCAATGACTGCTTGATGGGATTCATCTTATCACTTCATAAACACAGAGACAACTTTCTCACTGCAAAACTGTCAGATGATTAATTATTCCCCCACCCTTGTAAAAAAAAAAAAAAAAGTTGCATGATATTCTGACATAATATTTGTATTATTAAATAAATAGGGTATTACAATGGCTACATAATTTGATTATCTATTTTCAAGAAATTCTATCATGATCCTCTTCTTCAGAAAACTTCTAGACAATAATTCAATTAGGCTTTAAAAAGCCCAACATTTTTCATGGTTGCAGATAACAGATATAAAGTATGTAAAGCCGACATTAGCAAAGTAAATAGTAATTAATCTTACATTTCTGCCATATTTATTTTGAAGAGCTACAGAGGTATGTAAAGATCAGACCTAGCTGATAATCATTATATTGTTCTTGGTTGAGTTCCTCCATTGAGCATGTGCACACACACCACAGGCACACACACACAGAGCAATGTTATTTAAGTTTCAGGTAATTATAGCCTGAAACAGTCTGAGAAATCTAAATTACAAGCAACTACATACAGGTAATTAAATCTTCAACAGAGTACCGTTACAACTGTAGGTGGTTAGTGCAGGGCTGCAGAAAGTAGAAAGAAAAGAGTCTGGTCAACAGATAGGCAGATGCAGACATAAAACACACTTATGTACTAATGTACACAATAAATACATATATTGTCTATCTCTTCAGACTGAAACACGAGGAATGAGAATCCATCTACATACAAAATAACTCTCAGAACTGCTAGCTAGAATTCATGAAAGTCAGCTGCCTTTTACTTCCTTACTTCCTTTTTGTACTTTCTTATACCGTTAATCCTTCTAATAGAGGTATAAGAAAGTATTTAATCATTCTTTTAACAGCAAAGAGCATCTAATTGAATCTATTCATATAACTTACTTATTTCAATGCTAAAAAGAAGGGCTAGTAAGTGACTGCACTATTAAAGAAAAAATAAAGTTCTGATATAATTATTATTCATAGAAGGGCTGATAGTTGTTTAGAGGTTTTTTTAAATTGGAATAATAAATGAGGAAGTTAGAAGAAAACTTAATTTGGTCAGAATCATGTACGAAACATAGGGAAAAAACTATACAGTGATAAATTATGACACATCTCAGAAAATAAAGCAACAAAATACTACAGAATATTGAAAAATTGTACTTTTTTCAAAACTGCAAACGAAAGACTTGCTTTTCTTCATTGTAAACAGTAATTTTGGGCCAGAATCTGACACTGTTTTCTCTATTACTGTTAGGCTGAGTAACATTTTATTTTAAAAGCTGTCTCACTGACATAAGAAGCTTCATTATATTAAAAAGGTGTTACCAAACTGAGGATGATAATTAGTAGTCAAGAATATTTGATTGTTTTCTAAAGACTGTTAATGTCCTTTTTTATCCTACTATGAAAATATCTACTCAAAAACCTATGACCCCTTAACAATATGGCACATGTCTCTGGAGCTTGTACGACACATAAAATGTGCTGCAGTACTTTTTATTGATAAAATGTGATACTTTCAAGCTCTGTTCATATCTAGTTTTATCTTTCTCAGTAGCTGTCTGAAATACCAAGAACAAGAATGGGAAAGATAGTATACTTATAATTCAGTCTGACATCATAGCAGGACAAAAACAATTAACAAGTGAATTTTGGTAGCCAAGGTCTGCAGGATTTGTGTGCATGTTGCATAGTGCCATTCAAGTCCTGGTTAACACAAAAAGCAGTCATCTGTGCTGGCTTCTCTTTCTGGAAAAGACAGTAATTTGACTTTTCTTCAGATGTACAATAAAATTTGATCCAAATTCTATGAAAGTTTTTATAGAATCAGAGAGCAAATGGCAGATTCCTTGCTTTTAATAATAAATGTTCTGGTCTGAAATCCTGACATAGGACATTATGTGTCAAATCAAGGGATGGCAGGATACAGAATTGGTAGGATGTAACTGTGTGCTTAGCAAAGCTGATGTACTTGCCGCTGATTTCTCTGGGGGTCAAGGATGTCATTCTCAGCCAGGGAACAGTAGAACGGAATGGCACGGTAATTCACACAGACACTGCCAGAGGGATGGCAAATGAAGAGGTATGAAAAGAATAGTCAGGATTAACAGGGAAATCTAAATTACAAGCAATGGTGGCTAACTGGAACAAATGTGAAAAGAAAGGCATCTAATGCTGATGATGTTAGATGTGTATTTAAAGGCCTATCTTCAAATGGTTAAGAGAGCAGGAGGAAGATCAATACCAGTGATGGTAAAGATCAATTACCAGTGTTGAAGCATAACACTCAACTTCAATTTCTTTACTGTAAATGCTGTTGTTCAGTTTAGACAATTTAAGCAAGAATGAGAAAAATTCTATCTTCATCTTACTGATAATTTCATAAACCAGATTTCTTCAAAGAAATGTCTCAAACTAACAGTAAACTCCAACAGTGTCCATGGGAACTGCATTGGGACAACTGTAAGCCCATGAAAAATGTATGTGTGTGTGTTTATCAAACATGTACATACCCATGTGTTATTTACATAACCTATTGTTTAAACACCTACAAAATATACATTTAAAGTAGACATAAATAAAACCTTCTAGAAATCTGTCAAAAGAAACACAAGACTGTTAGACACCATGCTGCTTAACAAGGAAGGGTTCTTGCAATAAAAATAAAAGTCAGGTAATGAGTCATCTGATCACATTAAAATGAAAATCAGTGATATCTGTATAAAGAAAAATGTAGAGTGTTTTTTGAGTGATAATACAGGAAAGACCCACCCTCCAAAAAACCCCAAAATACTAACAAGAGTGCCAACAGATTATTGAAAGAGCTAGGAAGTCAGAAATATTATTTTATACTTAGCACCGAAGAAGTAACAAAACTAAAAAGGATGAGATGCATACTAGAAACTGGTGATGACAGTGTTGTTCACAGCAGACAAACATAAAATCTGACTGCCAGTGCAAATCCAAGTGTGGAGTATGACTTTCTGAGAGACTGCTATAAGGCCTTCCTTAAATAATCTTTACAATAATCTTTACAGTGTGTTCTCCTCAGTTTACAGTCTCTGTTGCATTCTAACTTTCTGTTACTGCTTCCTACATGGGTTTCTATCTACTTCAACCTTTCTTCTCATGAAAAGAGAAGTAAAAAAATTTATATGATTTTTTTCTAGCAGCTAATCTAAGCAGAACAGTAATTTTTTCAGCTTGCTCACATGGCAACAGATCCAACCACCCATGAGCCGATTGGAAGCCAATGTTACTGGAATCAGGGTTTTCACACAGCTGGCCATTTAGAGGATAGTAACAACAAATCTTTAAAAACAAGGAGTCAGTTACAGTCTGCCTCCCACAGCCTAATCACCTGGACTGAAAGGAAACTGGGGAGCAAGAAATCCTTGTGTTTTGGATACCTAACTGAAGGGAAGCTGAAGGGACAGGGGTTGCTTCCCAAATTCTCAAAATTAGGTAATTGTTAGTTGCAAAATTCTTTGTCAGTTGAATGAAATAAACTTGCCAGCAAATGTTAAATTGCTTAAGATTAAAGTCATCAACAAGACTGTCATTGCTTGTACACAACACACAGTCTGATAGGAACAAAAATGTCGCCTGCTTCAGAGAGCAGCTGTATGTCTTCCTTGTTTACAACTCTACTGCGGCATGCCAGGTTAATCCAAACTTCCATTTCTGTATCTCTAATTTTGCAAGAAAACTCCTGGGTAGACAGGTATTTATGTGCCTGATTTGCAGACTCCTGTAACACACATATAAGCCCTTCTGCAGACAGCAGTATCAGCAAGATTTATGTAGGTAGCTACCATACAGATTTAGGAGTCTGCCTGCACACATTGCACAGTAGTCAATGCCAGGCATATATTTAGACAACATATTGGTCATACAGATAAGTGAGGAAAAGTGTATTATTTCAGAAAGTTTGATCCTGTCAGTATTTCAAGCAGCAATATCATAGACTATTAACACAGTTACAGAATTCTCATTATTATAAAAAACCATATCTCCATGAATACTATTATTATTATTATTATTATTATTATTATTATTATTATGAAACATTCATACAGCCTATTAACTTTGCATGATCTTTGAATGAGATTGCAGAAGGACAAAGCCCTTTCCTGAAATATTTTAAAATTCAAATAAGGCAAAGATGAGTAAGGATATGCATAGAACAGGGAAAAAAATGAAAATAAAGAAGAAAAAGAAGGAAAAAAATAAAGGGATTTAGAAAAGAAGATTAATATGAACTGTGAATATTTTAGGGACAAAACCTGTTAATATATTTCATTGCACGGAGCAACTTAGAGTAAGACATGAGTTATGGCACAGGAGGAGAAAATCGACTGTAAGAAAGCAGAAAGTAGTGGATTGGTGATCAAAAAAAGACTTTTAGAAAGTGTTTCAAAAGGGAGCAGTAAAAATACTGAAAAATATTCTCTGAATACACAAATCAACCAGAAAAAAACAAAAATCAATACAGCCTCAAAAGTTTATCCTAAAAATTAAAAGCAATTAAAGTACTGAGAATTTCCAATGCCTCTTCAACTGCTACAAGAACCTGTCTTTGGAAGGCTGATTCTTTCCCCCCATAGATATTTTCCTAAGATTACCATTCCCCAAACAAGTAAACTTCACCATATATATAATGTGTTATTTCAGAGACACTTCCTTCTTTGAGAAAACACCTTCTCAGACAGTCCTGGTACCACATAAATTGCTTTTTACTGACTCAGTTTTCACTGGAAATGTCATTCTATGCTTCCCCCAGCCATCTGACTAGAGCCAGATGTTTGGGAGGAAAAAAGGACTCAAACAAACTTTACCTGGACTGTACAGAACATTTCTTGTGTCAAGTCTGGGAAGTAAAAATGAGAGAAGCTGTCCAGTACAATCACAAAATAGAAATATTCTGAGCAAGAATATTTTTCATGCTACCTTAATTCTTCAGAATAATATAGAAGACAATAGATTTACTTCTCTAGCCTGCTGCAATGGGGCAAATTACTCAAAAATCATACATCACAAAAGGATAAAGGGTGTCAGGATTTGAGCAACCATTTATTGTAGAGAGCAAAGGCCTTAGAAAGCCCTTCCTTTTTGGCTAATGCAAATTTTTGCTGCTCTGTCTGGTTTACCACGGTACACGATTAAAAACAACTACAAAGGTTGTCCACAGTGAGAATGTGTCTCAGTAGAGAAGATATTGGAGTAGTCCTGGAGGAGCAGAGAAGACACACATGCACACAAGTTCAGGTTTATTGCAATGAATCACATTTCTACTAAAGAGGGGACACATCTGAATGACTCTCAGGTTAGCACAGGTATTTTTTGTAGTAGTCAGTGTATGGATAAACTTTGAAATATATTCTTTTCAATGTAATAAAAAAATTACCTATCACCCAAAAAAAAAAGTGCAGAAAACAGTAATACAATATCCACTTGAAAAGCTTTCCTGTCATTCATTTTTGTGGATTTTTAAATCTACTTCCATTGTTTAGCAGAACTTTTACTAATATTACTACTAGAAATATCACAGTGGTTTAAGGTTTTCTAAAATTTTCTTAAGGTGCAGCACAATTTCAAATATCCTCTAGAACTCAGCACATTTCTTAAACCTCACTGAAGCATGTGCCGGCTTTCATTTTCCACTGTCCCTCACTTGTGTTTGTTGTTTCAGCCTGCACTCACCCCTCAATGTGTTTTCATTTGAAGGCTAAATGTTATGTCCTGTACCAGATGGCATCAGAGGGAGATGCTGAATGAAGAGCTTAATTTATACAAATTCAGGGGATTTTGAGGATTCCAGTGAACTTGCTGACTAACCCTGTGATTGATAGGTCCTTCTGAAATGTGCACAGCTAAGGACAAGCCCGCTGCACTGTGCAGCACATTCAGTCGAGGCGTCCAGCTGGAATCACGTACTCAGAAAGTTCCCCAAGTATATCAGTCTGGTCTCAGACACCTCAATTTCTAAACCTGACATTTGCTACATATTCTCAGGGAGGGTCCACTCCCACAATAGTGCTTTCATGGGCACAGAGGGCTCAGAAGAGCGGAAAAGAGCAGAGTGTTATGGGCCTCATGTGCCAAAATACCATTCTGAATCCCACCCTGAACACTAGTTATAGGGGAAAAAGAGAAAGGCTGCTACAAGGACCACATCCAATACACTAATCGAAAAAGTAAAAAAATACATGTGTGCTTTTTTCTGGCACATGGCAAAAGTACTTAATGAAAAGTTGATTTCTTATCTGTCAGAATAGAAGATGTATAGCCATTGGTTTGAGGTATCAAGAAAAGATTCTCCTTTCAAAAGATGGGCTATATTTTCAACAGAGATAATAAATATTTTTGGTAGCAATGGACCTTGATTTTTCCTGGTTTCCCAAAATACATAATTCCCCAAATCTGGACCTCAAGTAAATAGCTTGTGCAGCCTCTTCAGTGTTCTATATTCACAAAAGCCTATGCATACTAGTATGCACCTAACTTATGACTTCTAAACCTTTGCCTTTGAAACATTCTACTTGCCACTGAATTTGTATAGAATCTACATGTGATGTTCAAACACCAGAAACCAGTGACTTCTACTTGGATTTCTCTGATTATGGCCTCGTTTTCACTAGAGGGAGAAATGGTCATACAAGGCCTTCTGAAACATAATTGCCTTTTCACCAGATTGAGCATGAAGAGGCTGATAAATCTGGTCATGGAACAAACGCACGAGCATCTAATTGCCCTGCAGAATACTACAGAATTAGAGTAACATTCCTCAGTCATCGTCTTCACTACTTTTGAGGAAGTAGTTTACCTCATATATCCTAGATATGCGTATTACATCTTGACATGCAGCAAAATGGTTTGTGTGAAGTTTTTATTTCTCATTTTAAAAGTGAAAATAATTAATATAGAAAGAATTTCCAGCTAAACAAGATGAAAATTACTGAAAAGCAGATGGATTTTTCTCTTACCTAGGACTCAAAAATCACAGTTCATTTGTTCCTCCCTGAACATATATTTATTAGTGGCATGTGTAGGTGGACTATTATGCCAAGAATTCTATAGTTGAGGAGAAGATACAATAACTTCTTAAAAGTGAATATACTTCCAGGATATTTTTAGCATGTTACATACCCTTAATTTCACAGAAGAAATTTTATACAGGTAGTCTAGAATTCTGAGCTGCTAAAATACAAAACTAATAGGATACTGGGCTGTAGTAGAATATTATTTAGGATCTCCAGTAAACAGTTTAGACAGTCCATTAATTCACTTAGTTACATTAAAAGGTATAAAAATATTTTTGTAAGGAAGGTTTTAAATTTTTTAATAAGTTCTTTTCAATTTTAAAAATTTAAAAATGGCAGATATGCATAAAACAGAGAGAAATTTTATTAGCATACAATGGACAACCCTCAAGGTCCAGAATAGTCTAGGCACGTAACACAAAGTTTTATCTTATTAATGACAAGAATTATAGCTCCTAACAACAAGGACTTTGAGTTTCATCCTAACTGACCTTCTGCAAAGAAGAATCTAATCCTCAAATTTCTGCATTTACTGTCTAATGTCCATCTGCTACTTCCCCAAGACCATGCAAAAATGTGAAGATTTTTTTATATGTCTCCATGTTTTCTTTTTGTTCAGATGATATGATTTGCTCATAAGACACATACAGGTGATGTAAATTCAAGGCTCCAAATTTACCCTTTCAGTTATTTAACTTTCACAGCATTTCATTTGAAAGAGTGAATAAATAAAATAATCTTTTCCATTGTAAGTAGCGATGTCAAGCAAGTACAAGCAAGTCAATAACGTATAGCAGTCATTAACATAAGAATCTCTTCGTTGGTAGATTTACTTAGAAGTATGTATAAAGTATAAATAAGTCATACTGTATGCATCCCTGGTGGATCCTTGCTCAGAACATATATTCCGTAGTACTTAAATGTGCTGCCTGCTATAAAATATATGTGTCTTGCTGTTCCTGATAGATGTATCTTAAAACCTCTAGGCACAGAGAGAAAAAGCTATTTCTTACATCCAACGATACCCTGTGACTCTTTCAGGCTTTCTACTACCCATAGGATTTTAACTTATTTCCCCATGCCCTGCCAGCTCCACAAAGCTCTGAGCTGTCATCAGCAGCCACTGGACCACATTCCTGATGCCCCTGTTCCCTGAACATCCATCTGGTTTATATGGCAGAAGCCATGGAGCTGATAGGTTGTTCCTTCAAGCAGCATCTACAGAAATTCAGCGTGTCTTTAAATGGGCAATACCTTGCTTTTAACTTAAGTCATCAACTTAAAAATAACTAATATGAAATGTAAGAAGCATTTTTCTATGGAATCCACATCAATTAAAATATATAAATGTGCATAAATTATACAAGTGAAGGAATGAAAGCAGAGATATACCTAAAATATTAACTCCTGAGTTACCTCAAAACCACCTTCCTGTTCCTCATTCAGCTACCTTGCTGTGTTCCCTGTTTCTCCTCCTTTTTTCTGAAAATGTGGTAAAATGTTTCAAGCTTTGTATCAGCTATAGCTGCCACAAAGCCTGTCAGAAAGCTCAGCCATAGGCATTTAAGCATCTCCTGGAGCACCACCCTTAGAGGACACCTCCAGTAATACTGGTGTCCTTCGATTGTCTCATGGTGAAGAATGTTAATTCCTGTGGTTTAATCTATAATCTCAAGATTATTTTGAGACCATCCTCGCAGGCTTCACCTTCCATCTGCAATTCTTTTTTCAGCCTCATGCTTATTCAAGGATTGCTCAGTCAATCCCTTAGTTAAACAAAGACTGTTTCCTATCCTTAGGAAAAACTGTTGAGGACTGAAATAGAAGAAACTTTCATCACACCTTCTCTCAGCTTCAAGAAGCTTGAAGGAGAGTATGCTGAGGAGTGAAGAGGCCTATTCTTGACAATTATTCAAGGAAAAGAAAGTTAAGCTGGAAGGATCAATGAGCAAGCCTAAAGCATAATTTATTTGCATGTCATGTAATATTTGAGAGGCATTTTGTTTAGGAGGGTACACAAGTTCTGAGTTTACAGTAATATACAGGTCTAAAATACAGGAATACCTGGAATAATTGTAAGAGCAATATTTGTTAATAGCATACAGTGTTGCAACAGAAAGGCTATAACCAAAAAACCAAGATGTTAGAAGAAGAAAATTCTGACTTTAAGAATTGCTTGTTGAGCAAGACCTATAGTGCTAGGCCATATGGTGCTGTTCCATAGGATGGTGAGTGGGAGGGAGCTGATGATGGTATTTTAGGTGTTACCAAACAGCATCCAGGCCTACTGTCCATCATTCTGTGTCACACCCAACCCCGCAGCCACAATAGGCTGAGGGTGGGCAGGAGTCTGTGAGGGGACACTGCTGGGACAAGTGACTGAACAGAGCACAGAGATCTGCATCACACCGTGCATCATTGTGCTTAACAATGACTGTGAGTTATTCCAAAGGAGCCACTGCTCAGAGCATAGCTGGGCATCCTCCTGCTGGTGATGAGGGATTACATTAGCATAACTTGGAGTTTGATTTGGGGTTTTCTTCCACCTTTTTTTTTTTTTCTTTTCTTCATACCCTCGCTGCCTCCTTCACTCATTAAACTGCAGTGACTCACAAAGTTTTCTTGATGATCTTCAAATTCTCTCCCTTACATTGTGATGGGATGGCTGCTGAGTGCGCAGTTGCTGCCTGAGGTCAAACCACCGCACCAGGAAAGCTCTGAAGTTGGCTAGAATGGCTGGTGTATAAAATGAAGTGAGAAAATAGCACTCTGAAGCACATCTAGCAAGAGAAATGCTAGATGTAGAAAGCAGAGGGAGGGAGAGCAGGAGGGCGGGGGAGAGGTTGTGTGAAGCATGTCTAAAGGGATGAGAAGCAGAGCAATGGGTAGTGCAGAACAGCAAGAACAGGGGTTGGCAATGTGAGACACAACAAAATCAGAACCAGGCGAGATCAATGCACCTACTCAGCTTAAATGCAGCCTTACCCCCCATCACGGCTTCAAAAATCTAGAACAGTGACTGTCAGTTATTACAGGAGAAAAAAACCAACAAGCTGACCTAGCAGCTCCTTCCTCTGAAGAAAACACAGGAAAATATTATTGGTCTAGTTTTATATTAAGTACTGTGCTTACTGTTTCTGAGCTTTTTTATTTCCATTTAATAAAAATGTGCTTGTTAGCCATTTTATTTACTTTTCGTAGCTGCATAATATACTTCACTGCATAAAGCATTTTTCTCTGCAAATTGCATCCTATATCAATCTTTGTATCAAAAAATATGCAGGACTCAAATGCCTTAATTAAATAATTCTGTGTAGTTCTTTAAAGATGAAGAGAAGATACTACATTAATTACTTTTTTTTTCTTTTTTCTGTCTTCTGACTGATCTCCAACCTCTTCCATTTTAGTATACCATGAAAGTGACCTTAATAGAAAAGATATTGTTCTAGTATTATCTTCACCCTTCCTTGACAATATTCTAAGCTTCAAGAGCTAATCAACTTAATGCATTTCACATTATGGTTCAAGTGGGGTGTTTTTTACAACAATGGCATGTTCATACAAAGAAACTGTATTTTCTTATACAATGATAAAATTAAGAAATCTCTCAGAAGAGTCAAGGAATCACTGCCATTCTTAGCTTAAAAAAAAACCCACAATAAAGCAGCAAAAATAGGAAAACCTTATGAAAAGACATCAGAAAATTTTCTCCTAGGATTGTTGCAAGACACCTAGACTCAGAAAGTTTGGTATGGGAACATTCAAGAGTCTCATTAAAAGTGTCTATTTATGTGGATGACTATAGGTCATGCTATCTCAAGTGACCAAAAAGTACACCAAAAAGGCAGAAAAATATTCAAGTCTGATCCAAATGTGAGTGGCGCCTTAATATAGTAGACCAATGTACCATTTTTTGGCCAGGATGAACAGACATCACCCAGAATTAAATAACATCTTTAGGAAGTAACAAGGAATTTTTTAACCAAGCTCCTCAAAAAGAGAAAACTCGGTGTATGTTATTTGACCACAAAGTAATTCAATTCAAGATTTGTTCAGAATTTAGACAAAAAATGTGTCAAAATTAACAGAAAACCATGACTCTTTATTTGCTGTAACATGCTAGTGCCCAAGGGAAGTGCTTGTTTTGTTTATTTCAGTCCTGGAATCTGTGATGTATTTATTAAAAAGAACCAAAAAACAAAACAAAACAAAACAAAAAAAAAAAAACCAAACCCCAAAAAAACCCCAAAAAACAAAACCAACCAACCAACCAACCAACCAACCAACAAACAAACAACAACAACAAAAAAAGACAAAACAAAAAAAAAAAACCAAAAAAACCCAAAAAACCCAAAACAACACCAAAAACCTTTGTGTCTAGCAAGCAAAACTCTTCTAGAAGACCAACACCTGCCAAGACCATATGACTGCTAGAGGAAAAATCCTATTTAGAAGGCTAAGTGTAAGTCTGTCACACATGTTAATCTTTCTCAAATTCATATTGACATAAATGAATTAAAGAAACTTGGCTTGATTAACCATACCAAAGGCTAAGACGGAATGGAAGCATTCCCTGCAAATAAATCAGGATGCAAATACTGGGGAGAAAGAGATAATTCAGCTAAACAAGGAGGCTGGCAGAAGAACAAGGGCTGAATAAATCAAGCTGGTGACTAGAAGAAAGCTCCCAATCATTTATGATGTGAGGGTCTAAAACAGCTTCTCAAGAGGCACAGTGGAACATAAGCCAACTGGGGCTAACAAGCTTGGTCATTTATTGAATTACAGTATATGAACCCTACGCAGTGTGTCAGTGCACTTCACAGAACAGGTCCATCTTGCTCCCTGCTCATACAGGTAGGATTAAATCTTTGTCTGAGAATGGCCAGGTTCTCTCTTGTCTGATGTACTGATTTTTTGAGATAGAAGTAATTTTCTTTATAGCACCTGCTATTGTGCTACTCTTCGGACTTGTTTTGATAACACAGGGATGTTTTAGCCATTGCTGTGCAGTATTTACACAGTGCCAAGGTCTTTTCTGCTTCAGATACTCTGCCAGTGAGCACACTGGAATGACAAGAAATCAGGAGGGAGCGCAGCCAGGACAGCTGACTCCAACTGACCAAAGAAGGAGGCTCCCTACATATGGCATCAGGCTCAGCACATAAAGCTGGAGGAAGGAAGAAGGGGGAGATGTTTGGAGTAATGGCAGCAATTTTCTCAAGTCACTGTCATACATGGTTGAGGTGGCCAAACACCCGCCTGCTGTTGGGAAGTAGCAACTTATTTTGATCTGCTTGCAAGCACATATGTCTTTTTTTTTTTCCCCTCTATTTAAGGATGATTATCAACCCACTTTGCCCCTCCAATTCTTTCCCTCATCCTACTGGTCAGGGAAAGAAAAGTGGCTGTGTGGTGCTTAGTTGCTTGCAGGAATTAGAGCCTCTGCTCACTGGCCGAGCCTTTGTTATATATTACCAAATAGTGTACTGTAGGGCTGGCTTGGAAAGGAAAGGATACAAAAACAAAAATTAAATACAACAAATAAAGAGCTAAGCATGCCTTCCACAAACCAATCAACAATGCTTTAGTGTGCACTTCCATTATGATAAAAATTTTGAGATTTAATATTACAAAAACTTCTCAATTGCCTGCCACAGTTTCTCATTCCACTCAATTAAAACTCCTATAATTACTGTGTAGAATGATGCCCCAGGCTACTTTCACCATCAAGGAAACTACCAGAATCCATAGGAAATCCAGCAACAGACCCTTATTCTTTAAGAGAAACCTCCTAAGAGACCCAACAAGCTTAATAAATAGAAGCACCCACTATCTCCCCCTGTAGAAATCTTAGCAGAAAGTGCCCAGAAAAAGCCAAGGTATTCTTTCCTATTTTAGCTATTTCAGTTGTGTGGACTTATAATTTGTCATTATTTACAGAATAAAGGCCATGCCCCAGTGTATTATGCAAAACCCATGTGAGCATTCTCCTTCCAGCCTGCTGATCTTGCTCTAGCTGGCCTATCACATGTAGACTATTAATAAAATAGAACTAGTTTTAGCTCACAATACCAAAAAGAAAAGGGAAACATAATTTTTCACTGATATTGTAGAGAAAGCAATAGCATAACTTACCTATTTCCAGTGTTTTAGTCTGTACTACTTCTGAGCACAACTTGAAAAATGGTTCTGTTTATTTTATCTTATCACATTAGCCTGGTATTACTTTTTGCTCATAACCATTCAGACATGTTTGGCATTTAACATATGCTATTTTGGAAAAGATTCTAATCTGTTAAATAAGTTTTAGGCTTATCTGAAAAGGCATTTTTCTTGCATACAGCTATCTGCAGATAGTGTGATGGAAGATTAAAAAAAAGTCAGTATCTCTCCCTTCCCTACAAGCAGCTCCCTCTCTACTAATCTTAGTTGTTACAAGCAAGGATGTCAGAGACCTGGCATACAGGTTTTTAAACCAAATCAACAATTTTCTTTTAGTGCTTTTAGGTAATTATATTTTAAATTTATGTGAGAATACTGATATATGAGAAACTGAATTGTAAATTACAGTTCCAACATTTTTTTTCAGAAGAGGAAAGCCCTTCTTTTGAAGGCGAAAGGAAAAAAGAAGTGAAAGGAAAAAGCCTGGGGATATTGTGACCATCTCCAGCAGCAGGCAGCCCCAATACTTTTAGCAATTAAGCTTGTCAGAATTCCTCCTCACAAACTCCTGCTGCTCTAGCAACAGCAAGTGCCAGCAGGCAGCTGTGTTCCCAGAGACTGCGAACATAAAGCCAGCAGAAGACAACTTGGTAGTTCCTTGTGGAAGCCAGACAGATGAACTCCCTAATAAACTTCTGTGAATTAAGCTGCAGGGAGTTTAAGCTTTTATGCTTTTATTTGCATAATGACCAGCATAAGTCCTCATGTCACAAAAGGAAATGGACTTTCCTGCCTGAGGTCCCCACACTACATCAATCACTCCATCACTTAAGCAGCACAGCCTGATAAAATCATTATGCCTTTATAAAACAGCTGCCTTGTAAGGAGTACAGGAGAATTCAGCATTAAGAACAGGGGCACTCACTTAGCAAGAGATTTGCTAAGGTGTGAATCAGACTAGTGAAGTTCTTTAGTAATTAGATATTAAAACATTAAAAGTCTACCTGAGCTCTATTTATCCAGTAACTTATTTAACTCACCCAAAGCACAACCAGTTCAAGAGAAACATCTCAAACTAAACTGAGAACATGGGCACAGAAGTGGTTTTGACCAGCATATTAGAATCATAGAATGATTTGGGCTGGAGACGACCCTAAGGACTAGTTCCAACCCCCTGCCATAGTCAGAGACTACTTCCAGTAGATCAGATTGCTCAGGATACCATCCTACCTAGTCTTGAACTCTTACAGGAATGATGTGTCCACAACTTCCCTGAGCAACCTGTTCCAGTGCCCCACCACCCTCACCGCAAACAGTCACACCACATAAGCTTGTCGTGTTCCAGATGTCTGATCATGTTCCTGACAAGAGAAAAAGGCCTGAGGTTGTCTTTATGCTCTGTGTACCAGAAGGGATTATCCTCCCTCATTCTTCCATTCCTTTGGCCCCTTTAATTATTTTTTTCTGTAATTAGAATTTGACAGATAGAATTAAAGAGATGCAGTATAGTGGATTCTCAAAACAAGCATCATGGCTACCTGTGTCATAACCATCATCCTTCTTCATGCTACATCATCCTGTATAACAGCTGATAAATGTATGAGTTTAATCTGTTTCAGTTTAAGTAGTATGATTTTCAACATACTACTTAACTGTGTGACTGAAATACTTTATTATTTTCTCCAACAGGGGGGAAGGATGCATTACTTTCTTTTCTTTTAAATCTTTATTTTTAACCAAGTGATATGGCTCTGTTAGCCTTTGGGGATGAGGGTGTAAATCCCTCTCTCTGCCATTCAGATCAACTGTTCTAAGCTTCCTATTTGCATCAAGAAGTCACAGAAAATGTCTCTTTCTTTCTCATGAATCATGTTAACAAAAGCCTGTGAATAGCTATCTTAAATATCCTTGAGGTGGAGGGGATGAACAGTTCTTGAGAACATGGAGTGTACTCCAGCTGTGGAGTGTACAGATGTGTAGGAGCATAAGCGTGGGAGGTAACAATGAAATGCTGCAACCCAAGGGGTCCTTCAGACAGTCCTGAGTGTAAAGGCAGTGGCCTAACAAAACAACTCACTTACCTGTAATAAGACTAGGCATTCCTTTAAGGATAGGAATAGAGCTCACAGTCCCTTCAAAATGGATGGCTCACAGCCAAATCTGCTCACTGTTCAATCAGCAAACACAAATCAGAAATTCTGTATTATCAGAGCAGCCAAGTATTTACAATGTATGAGTCTTGGCAAAACACCCTGTGCTCAAGCTGAAATAAAATGAATGCTTGTTCTTCTGGAAATTGCAGTTAATTAACCAGAGAATCATTCCACCTGACTTGCACTATTCATGGCACTTACACAGAAGATCAGTCTATAGAAACTAAATCTCAACTAAAGAGGATTTAAGCTTATAAAGTATTTTTCTTAGAGTTCAAGCATAAGTCCTATGCCTCCCCTTTGATTTCAGCATGGATTTTGTCTGATGCCACAAAATTAGGTTTGGATGCACATCTCCCCACAAGTCAGCAAGGAAGAACATTATTTTCAGTTTGTAAGGCAGAAGTAATTTCCTGAATGAGGGGGAAGTCGAGACTGGGGAGGGGGGAAGTTACTTAAAGGAAGCCTGAAAATTGAATGGAGAGTAAATGTGTTATTTCTTGAGACAAAAATAACTATCGTTGAAATTCATGCCTAAGTGAAGTTTCTAAACATCAGAAAGGATAATAATATATGCTGTAGAAACCCTATGATCAGGGTTTTCAGGTGTAACAGATTTGCCCACTAGGAAGCATCCATCAAAGAAGCTTTAATGATCTAAATGTCACTGTAGAGCAAAGAAATTACAGGAATGTTCTTTTATTATGCCTGGAACAGCAACACTTATACCTGCAATATTTAGAAAAGAGTATGAAGAAAGAGAAAGCAGCCATGCTCTTTAACAAAATCAAGTAAATCAAGTATTATTGACTCAACAGGATCCTTTTACCTGTTTCAGGTGGGATTTGGGTTTTTGGTTTTTTTTTTTTTTTTTTTTTTTCAAGAAAATTTAATTTAATAGTTTCTTTCACAAATGAACTAAAGTCTCAACGATATTGTCACCTAACCATAATTATCACAGATACCTGACTATGTCACGCGAACTTCCAAATACGAATTCTGGACTCCTTAAACGATAAAAGTTCATTTCTCGGTTTTGTATTTGTTATATAACTCGGTTTTTAAAAATCTGTTTTCTTATGGATCTGCATAGACTATAAATGTTGTCATCAATATTCTTTTAATCATTCGATCTATGCTTTCTATTACCTATTCTTATAATATATTCATTCAAGATCTGTATTCGACTACGTATTTCATTATCTAATGCTATATTTGTCTGATTCATTATTCTCTGTAA
>JAXCLO010000114.1:76159506-76174081 GCA_035583995.1 Arremon aurantiirostris
CCTTTTCCCTGTTTCCGGGGGTATTTGGTTTTTTGTTTTTTTTTTTTTTTTTTTTTTTGCAAGAACATGTACTTTACTAGTTGCTTTCAAAAAAAGAAATGAATGTGCCAAATATTTTTCATCTTTGCAAGGAACTGTAAGTGAGGCATGTCACCATGCACTAACAATGCATAGTTCAGGTAATATGATTTTGCTTTATTTTAGCCCCTATTAATAGGAATGGAGATATCAAGTGAATTATTTAACACTGAGTTAATTTTGCAAATAGTAGAAGTATGCAAAATATAAAAAAGTTAGGTATTATTACTAATATGAACCATTTTTTTATATTGTTGAGATCAACCAGATCATTGCCTCATTGTCCCCTAAGTGATGTCTAGGTTTTGCCAAATGAGGAGTTGGAAGGGTGAAATGAGTCTCTCCTAACTCATGCACTTAAAAATTCAATTTACTTCATTCACTTTATAAGTAGGTATTAGTATGGACAAAAAATGAAATGTCTCTTCATCTAGTAAAATACTATAATTTGCAGACATTTAGCTACAGTAGATGAATATCTAACATTTTCTCCTGTGTTGTTCTGCAATAATTTGCTGAAGCTGGAGGAAACCATGAATTAGAGTCCAAAGCCAACCATCAAAAGAACAATAAAGAAACTGAAAACAGTTAAGTGGCTAATTCATTAAAGAATTTCATCTTTTTCTTAAATTAACATGAAGTAGAGGCCAAAAAAACTGAGTTCTCCTAAATGTTCTATAAAATTAATATAATTTACTTTATTTAAATATTCTTTAATTTATTTAGTAGGAAAACATATATTTATAGCACTCTGCTATGAAAATAATTGTCCTAAATCTGAAGTACAAGTTTTGAGCAAGTATTCTTTGCAACTGTTTAGAGCAAGTCTTGTGATTTAAAAAATTCAAAGATAAAAATGGTGCCATCAAGGTTTCTTTAAATATTTTATTTTTGCTGGTCAAGAACACTTTTAATCAGAACTCAAATAAAAGGGGAAAATTATCATTATTTTAAAGGAATTTATTGGTAATTTTTCTTGATGATTACAATTCTTTTATCCTGCAAGCAAGAGCCTAAATTCAGAAAACATACCATATCCTTAACAGAACTACAATAGAGGCAGTGAAGAAATAAGATGATAATTTTTTGTGTTTCACTAAACATACCAAGTTTACTAGGTTTAAATTTTCACACACCATTTAAATCATGACTGTATTATGAAGGATGGAATACCATCATATTATTTCATCTTATGTCCAAATGCTAGATGATTTCTGTAAATTCCTCTGCCTTCTGTAACCCACACTGAAATTTATCAACAGACAACTGAAACTGTATTATGTAAAATAAACATAGATTAAGATTACTAATGCTCTACAAGTGGTGGGGCTCCTTGGGGTAGTGAGACAGCTTATCTGAGAAATTCTGAATAAGTCATGATTGCCATGGGCTAAGACTAGACACCTGCCCTAAGCAAGTGGCTTGAATTTCCCATATTAAACATGAGTATGGCACATGCTTTCTTTTTTTCTCTCTTTCTTAATTTATTCTAAGACAGTTCCCAATTTTACCTGGTTTTCTTCCAATTAAAGGTGTGAAAAAACTAATTATAAGCTCATAAACACATAGAAATGACATGAACTTCTATACATTTCTTCTCAATAGTTGAAAAAAGCCACACACCAAGGAATTGCATCAATTCAACTCTCTTAAATCAGGATAAGTGAATTATATTGATTTAGTTTAATTCTCTAACAAGCTAAATGAATGCATTCTAATTCAGAATAACCAGAGTTTTACCTATTCAACAATGTCAATTTAGAAGGAAATTTACTAAAATTCAATTCAGTTTGTTTATGTATGTAGAAAAAATCTATGGGGAAGCATATGCTGGATAGCCTTAGGAAATAGCATCATATATTTCTATTCCAACATGGTATGCAGCACCTATTCCAGAAGTTCAAAAGTTCAAATAGGATATTCTACCAATAAGCAATAAATTTTAATTCTTTTCTTACCATATTATCACAACACACAAAATGCATGTGTGTGAGGAGATATCTTTTGGTGTATTAAAAAAGAAACAAGTGGTTTTGGCCATGAGATATAGATTGTCAATATCAGTAAGGGCTGAATACAAAGTATAAAAATAATGCATGAAAGCATGAGAAAAGAAGGAATAATTAGGTAGAATCATATAACTGTAGAATATGCTGATTTGGAAGGGATCCATAAGAACCACGGAGTCCAACTCCGAATGCACCTGATACTACAGAAAACAGGCTTCAGATATTTTGCTCCCATTTAATTTTACTGCCAAGAACCAGGTTCTGTTAAACCCATTCTAGCAAAAGTTAAAACCTGAATGCAGTACTGTTCAAGAAATGAATTCATTCTTAGCATCTGAATTATTGCTGGACATTGCTTTAAGGTTGCTTTGCACTTTTTTCCTCTGTTTCCCATGGAACACTTTCAGGGTGAGGTGCATTACTTCAAAATAATGGCAACAGGATTCATCCTGATTTGGCTAAAGAGGAAATACAGGTATGTATTTCTATTATTTTAATGAAGTGACTGAGCAGCAATTTTTCCAGCAATTATGAAAATAAAGTTACAAATGTATACAACACTGGTCTGTCCTCCCCATGAAAATCCAAATGTTTTTCCATCCACAGAGCAAAGAAGTTTCACTAATTTTGCTATTTCCCAGCTCAGCTAAAAATAAAATTAAATAAATATGTACCAATTTCAAAGTGATTCCATTATAAATGCCCAAGATATTCTTTCATTCACCCTTTTGTTGTTTTTCTTTTCATTTTTGCCACTGAAAGTACTGTCCAGTTTACATCTGTAGAATTCGAGAAACATGTTGAGCACTTATTACCTTAAGAATTTTCCATCCTTCAAAATATACTTTAAAAATTTAGAAGAAGGACTCAGTGTTTTGTGGTTTTCCTAATTGTGTTTGTCTGTTGTTTTCTAAGAAATATTCTCACTCAATCACCTTCATCCTCTGAAGGAAAGACGAAGAGATTCTGTTATTCCAGAAAAGCTTTATAGAGAATTCATTTAATCTTCATTGTTTAAATACAGATTAATTTTTTTGGCTTCCTATAATGATATAGTAGAATTTGAACAAAATGACAAAAATGCACGTGCTTCCAGAACCACTTGGATGTTTTCAAAAGAAGAGGTTGAGCATCTGCAGACTTCCAGCTTATATCTGTGTTTCATGTATGTATGCAAACTCTGACTTTTGAGTCACAAAATTTTTTTGCAGTTTCAAATTCTTTCAAAACTTTGCTGAAGTCTGGGAATATGCATGCAGCTGCACATTCCCAGTATCTTCTAAGAGTTCTGTGTGATCCATACCAAAGATATACATTCTAAGAGAAGACGGGTTATTTAAGAGCCCTAAAAATTTATTAGCATTTTCATGGATGCTTGGCAAGCTTTAAAGTAAAATTTTGCTATAAAAATAATTTAAGAAATCTACATGCAAAAATATGCTTATCATCATTCTCACCAATAAGTCACTAAATTCAGTGAGGCTGTTTAAATTCTAAATTTTAAAAGCTCCAAATCCCCATATTCACATCTATCACTGGGGTACCCAACTTTTTTTCAAGAGAAAGGACAACATATTTATCATAGAAAACTGTCAGTGCATGACAGATAATATGCCACAAATAGTAGTGGGATTTCTTTGAAATTATGGCCTTGCTGAATACTTAGAATATGCTTAAGCATATGCAGAAATCTGTGTTAAATATATTAAGCTTAAATAAAGCTTCCAAAAATAGAGGATTTATTTTGACACTTTGATTAACGGTTTTAAATAGAAAGAAAAATAATACACACATTTCCACATATCAGAGAAGGTATTCCTCAATATAAACAATTTATAAAATGGTCTCTCAATATGCCATTGTTTTTGTTTTATGAGAGGCTTGGATGATTTACCCTGGTTTTCCTGGGGGACAGATGTGATGGTTTTGTTGAAATGAGTGCTCTTCTGTCAGGAATATGTTTGTGTTTCTTTATTACTGAATGTAGAATAAAAAGCCTCTTATAGTCCTGCAGAATCAGTAAACAGAACATAGATCACTACAAATACAGAACGGGCTGTACATGACTTGATGTCCCATCCTCCAAACTCTTACTTGTGAGATTAAAACAATAATTTTCAAAATATTGCAGATAAGACATACAGTGATGTGTTGAGTCACAAAGGCACAGGAGACTCTTGGCTAATTTAAGGCAAAACAATGCCCAATGGTCAATTAGAAAGTTTTATTGATGGCAAAAATTATTTAAATCTTAAACATTAAGGTAGTTTGAATGGCCCATGGTGGCAATAACTTAAACTTTCCTGAGCAGAAGGGAAATTCCAACTTTTCTGATTTTAACTTTTCGTAACAGCATATGACAACAAATTCTGACCAGCCCATAGTAGCAGTGTTTTATATTTTTAACCTTATGCCAGGCTGAACACCCCACCACAGAAGCAATATAGATTTATAAGGAGAGGAAGAGAAGAAGAATGAAAGATAACAAAATAGAGGAAAAGACCAGGATCACTAGGCAGAGTTCCAGAGACATCTCTGGTTCATTTCCTTTGGATGCTGAGTGAGCACCCAGCCCCTCTCAGTTGTGCAATTTATAGGTTAGCCCTTGCATATGCACAATTTGTTATTTTTGAACTTTTCAGAAGTGGACAGGGGGAGTCTTTTGTTTTCAATCCCACTCTCTCTGTCAGACACGCAAGTGCAATGCTGTCTCAAACTTGGGTTATGAGATAGTTGTTATCCAAGAGAAGGAAACTAGTCCCAGAAAAATGCTGTTCTGCCTCTGCAAGACCCTCTTTGGGTCTTATCTCGCTGGCATGGTAACATTCCTTTTCTTTTCTGCCAAGTGTTTGAAATATTTACTCTTTCAGTTTTTTAGTCTCTCAAGCAAACATTCCCAAATTGTTTGCAGGGGGAGAAATCTCCAAAGAACTTCAGAGTATAATTCCCTGAAGTAAGAGTTGCTACAACATTTCATGTAATTTACCTATCTCCATTTTTAAACCACTTCTAGCTATCAGTAACTGGCAAAAACCCCTAATTGCCAGTGGCAATGGGGCTGGATAATGCACCTTTATCACTCTTTTATCCAATTTGAAAACTATCTGATTTATTTGGCATTAAGTTACTGAAACTTTCACAGGAAAAGCCATGACCATGCACTGCTGTCAGAAATTTTCATTGTAGCAGTGCATGCTATATTATGGGACAAGAAAAAGAGGAAATTTTAAGTTATAGCAAAAAGGAGACCAGAAATAATGATGGTGACCTCACCAACAGGGACACAGACAAAGCAAACTAGTTTAATGCTTTCTTCACCTCAGTCTTGAGCACTAATGATAGGCTATCAATACCCCCTGTAAAAAAGAACAACAAAACAAATCTCCATATCCAACCCAAAAAAACAACCAAACCAAAATAATCTATTAAAACTCAAGGGTATTATCCAATTTACCTACATTTGAATTTTTTTGCGATTTATTTTCTGTACTAAAATCAGTGAATGGAAGGGAATAAGATACAGCACAATTTTTTTTTTAATGATTTCTGCTACTTAAGTGATCTTCAGCATGATTTGTTTAAAAGTTTATGACAAGACTATCCTTTCTTCCACCTGATGGATTTGGGGGCTTTTGGGTGGTTTGTTTTTGTTTTTTTGGGGTTGGTTTGGTTTTGGTTTTGTTTGTTTTGGTTTGGTTTCGGTTTTCTGTGTTTTCTTGGATTTCCTTTGGTGTTTTTTTTACATTTCTGAAAAGGACATTTCTTCTTAAAAAGCGATCATGCTTTGCAAGAAGTACATTGTACATTACGTGCTTTGCCCAGCTCCAGCAGTGTGGGGAGCATTGTAGAGGATGACAGCATGTTCCAGATCACTCTGACTCCTTGAGATAAAGTCTGAATCTAGAAAATGAATTCCCACTTTGGACATCAGAATCCAGAAATGTCCACAGAAACCTGGCAACCATAAATGTAAAGCGGTAATTATGACCACCATTTTTTGACATCCTTGCATAAATGCGCAGCTTTGCGTGTGCAAGCATTTTTTGTCATTACATTTATTTTGCCTCTATCTGAAAAAGTGTTATTTTCTTTTTATGTTCTCTCCATTCAGCAAGTATCAGAGGATCCAACTTAAGGCACAGATGGGCAATATAAGAAAATATTTATCATGAAACAGTAAACACACTTTTCCATACAGAATTTGCCCAATTTAGTTTGAAAGTAGATTCAAGATATCCGCTTAGGATTTTGTAAAGAGTTTTTATGCAATTATTTGCTCTCCAGCCTACAAGAAATTTGCAGCTGAGGAGTAATACTGTGATGGTAGGATTCCAACTAGCAGTGCTACACAGTGGCAATGCTTCCTTTATGACCTCACCAGTTCTTGCTGAAGGCAAACCACTGCAGAGGGATCTGGACAGGCTGGATTGATGGGCCAAGACCAGTGGTATGAGGTTCAACAAGGCCAAGGGCCAAGTGCCAAGCACAAGTAGTAGACTATACTTTGGCTACAACAACCCCATGCAATGCTACGGACTGGGGACAGAGGGGCTGGAAAGTGGTCCAATGGAAAAGGACCTGGGAATGCTGGTCAACACCAGCTGAACATGAGCCAGCTGTACCCAGGTACCCAAGAAGGCCAAGGGCATCCTGGCCTGTATCAGCAATAATGTGCCCAGCAGGACCAGGACTGTGATTTTCCCTCTTTACTCAGCACTCATGAGGCCACACCTCAAATCCTGTGTTAAGTTCTGGGTTCCTCAAGATGCACTTGGAAGAAGAAAGAGCACATATGACAAAGGGACACTTTTTGGGGTCTATATTAGAGAATACCTGCAGGCAAATCTGGCAATGTGAAGAGCATTCGGGTATTGAGGGTATTTTGAGGGACGTTTGTACTGGGATTTTTAATGCCTACTGCACCATCTCACAGCTTCAGATTAAAAAAATCCAAAAATCCTACATTAGAAAAGAAAAACTCTGTAACACTGCAAATAATAATTATAAAAATTCTGTTTATAAAGTATTTCAAGTCTAACTATCTGCCCTTAGGTTAAAACTCAAGAAGTATCAAACTCAAACAAGAAGTTATTACAAAGGAATCTTGGAGTGTGACAGAGGATACTTTTTTCAAAAAGTCTGCTGGCAAACTAGAACAAAATCATTATGAAAAGAATAACTAAAGAGCTGAAGAACATGCTTTATAGTCTTTCCGGAGCTCAATCTATTTTATATGTCAAAAAGAATAACAAGATAATTCGTTTACAAGTGGGAAAAGCCTCCAAGGGAAAAGAAGTTTGATTGCAGAGGGTTGGTACAAAAGAGTTTATTAAACCCAACAGCTGAAAAGTGAAGCTAAACAAGCTCATCTATTCAACAATGCAAAGCAGATATTTTGATATTTAGGAGCATCAGGGATACTTGAACATAGCCTAATGATTTTTTCTAGTACAGAGAATCAGCAGATAATTTTTAGTAATACTAAGATTTCTGAGGCTACTGTCTAGCAAATCCACAAATGCAAAAAGAGCAGACCAAGTTAAATGTACATCTGTCACTGTGATCTGTTGCTCTACTGTGGTGTGATTTTGTACTTCACAGTAATGACACCTAGAGAATCATCTCACTGGACATTTGGAAGTAGCATAGCTGCCATGTGTGATAATGCATTTGGTTGATGACAGGTTACATAGCTCTATATAAACACAGCTCAGTCAGTATTGCCCTCCTTCTCCCACCATTTAGGGGTACACCTATTTAGTGCTCTCCTTCTGATGGGAATTTCCTTTGGACTCTGACCATAGAAGCAATACTTTTATTCCTTGGACAGTGACTTTTAACAGAGTGTCAGGGGAAAGATGTTGCTCCCCTTTACTTTGTCTCACAGAGGATGAAGTAGGATTCAGACTTTTAAATAAAAGTACTCATTTGTGCTGGGTTTACCTGACAAGGTGCCATCAGCAGGTCTGCAGGGGCTGTCCCTCCATGGGATACCCAAGCACAGCTGATCCCAGTGGCTCCAGTGTCCCCAGTGCAGGGCATGGTTGTGCCCCTCAGCCACAGGCAGGTGCCTCATCCCAGACTGGAATTATGGATAGAAAGAACTAAAGCAATACGCAGCAATTAACATAAAATTCAAGATACATTGTACTGGCATGCTATGCAGTATGAAAAAGTGAGATACCTAAATTTATCCCTAAATTTAGAATACTTCATCATTCCTTGCTCGGCTGCCTTCAGTTAGCAGTGCTGCCCATCAAAATGGTTGTAAGGACATTCACCAAATAAGAGAGGAAGCCTGACCTGTAAAGTCTTGATCATACTCTTTCCGTAGCTTTCTGCAGCGCCCCTACAGTAGGCTAGTTATCAAAAAAAGGAAGGGACAATTTTGACATTTATCTTCATTTTCCTGTTTTGTGCAGCTAATAGCTCTTATTGTACATCAAACTTAGACAGACATAGAAGATACAACAAAAAAGCTGCGAAGTTTTTGTGACATCCGGGGAACAAGTGCACTGCTGTCCTTACAAGGTTTGACTGGCATGGTCTGAGATGTGCTTAGATATTGTAATGAAAGTTTGATATTCACACAGAATTACTGAAAAGGAATTGTAAAAGAGAATCTAGAGGAACAAAGCATTACAATATGTTGTTACGTATCATTGGGCTGAAATTAAAGCAATCAATGTGTTTGGGAGCTCGTCATTTACCAGCAATAAAAACATGAAGTTAGTAAATTGTCGTCACAGAATGTTAAGTGAAAGGGAGAATATGAGCTGTAGGGAAAAGTACTTGATCTAAAGGTAAGAAGAGTAATTTCTAGTACAGGTAGACTCACCTCAGCTCCAGCTGGCCTGGCTCCAGCACAGACTCCACAGACCATGGCTGGCAAACACATGGCTTTGAACGTGTCCATTCCGTGGGCACATTTAAAAACAGAAAGAAGCAAGCATTGGATGGGATTCAGAGAAAGTCAGCTGGCTGATCTGCATGGGAGAAAATTCACACTTACATATAAACATTCCTTTCATAAGGTCTTTCACCACCTGCTAGGATATTTAAATGAAAACAGTAGACTAAACTAAAATATTCTCTTCCTTGTACTTTTCAAATAACATTCCATATAATAAGAAGAATATCCCGTGGAAAGACTTATCATCTATTACTTGAAATGTCCATTAGGAAAGAGGAATTCAATCCCCTTAAAATTAACTTTTCATCTGAGTCAGTGAATTTAGGCAGCTTTTCCTCTTTTCCTGTACCATGTTTTTCCTTTTTCCCTGTACCATGCTATGGTGCTTCTTCACAGCAATATTTTATAAAGAAATACAGTAGTTATATACACTCACCTTCAGATAACCTGGTTCAAACAAAGTAACATGTCTGTTACTAATTTTTTGCAATGGCTGTATTTAGTCCCTGCAGTTGATGGAGGTAGTGAAATGAATATTGATTTCATACTTCTTACACAGATAGTTCCAGGAAAATATCACAAGCATGCAAATTAATGCAAATTAATTTTCTGCTTCTGATTTTTTAAAATTATTTTTTATTTTTTTTTAAATTCAAATCCTACTGACATCACTGGCACCTGGGACTTCACAGGGAGAATTAAACTGCAAGGGAAGGAGCAGCACATGGAAAAATGTGTGCAACTATACAAGAGAGCTCTGCATAAAGCAGAAGTTGATATTGAGGAAAAACAGATAAAAGGATAACATATTGGACCTAAATATTACATACTCATTATTAAAAAAAATCTGGAAATCCCAATAGTGAAGTAATAAACAAGGAGCAAAGCCCTTGAAGTGAAATATTCTTTCACAAATCATGACAGGTCCCTTTCGCTAAGTTGATTTACAGCACATAACTAACAAAGAACCATAATAATCTGGAAAGCAAGCCAGTCATTCAATTTAAAAATAAGCCACAGGTTTACTAGAAACACAAAAGACTTCTGACAGTCTTTTAAATAGCTACAAGGAGAGCTTTGCTCATCAGAAAATGAAAATCAGAAAGTGAAAATGAAAAAAAAAAGCCCTTGAATCTTTAGCAAATTATTTTGAAAAAAGCCAGTTTCTGTATTTAGTACAAGTTTTTCCCTGCTTCAGTTTATGACAGGAAGATTACTTTTAAAGTGAAAAATAAGCTTTGGAGACCATTTAAGTCAATAAATGAGATGAAAGTTAACATATTTTAAATAATTAAATATGACAAAAGTAAATTTCACTCTAAGTATATTGACTATATGGATTTCTACTTTTAGTCATTTTGCAAAGATATATCACACTTGCAATGTCATTAAAAATCAGGAGTATAATAACAAATTTTAACTTTTCTAAGGAGAATATTTAAGCATCTGTTTCATCACTGAAGGAAAAAAAAAGAATCTCAGACAAGTTTGCTGAAAAGATTTTAAAATCTTACTGATTAGGAAGGTTGTGTATATGAGGAATAAATTTAAGTTAGTGACTTTTCACAATGCTGAAATTGTTGAGGGCAACTTCAAGATGTGTCCAAAGTGTACTTCTACAAAAATATATATTTTTTATATCAATAGCATCTGCCACAGTTACCGTTGGAGTACTTGACAGGCACGAAATCTTCATCTATGTGGAAAATAATTACATCTAGTTCTACTAATTCTTCATGGATTTCAAACAATCAGATTCTGTCTTCATTCCCCTTAATGAAGACTGCCTAAAAGAACTGGGAACAATTATTTTTGCTTCTGAAAGATATATTCTATTTACATGTACACAGAAAACCAGCTCTTTTCTCTGTTCTCTCCTAAATATCAATTCCATATAAAAAATAATGCATGTTATTTAGCTCAGTCTTTGCTTCTGTCCAAGTGAAGTAAATTCCTGCCCCTCTGTAACATCAAAAGGGGAGATTTTCTGAAACCCTTCATATTTATTAGTCTGTCAGAGCCCCTGGAAGGCTGAGATCCTTCTGCCCAGTCAATCTGTCAGCATCCTGTTATGGGGAACCTTCACTGAGTGGTTCACTGGATTGGAGGGTAGCTTGACCAACTTTTACAGGGTCACACTCCAACCAGAAGAGATCCCCTACTGGGTCTCCACACCTTTACCCAGTGCCAGCGACTGTCAGTGCTCTTGAAGGATGCACATTAACAGTTTACAGAATGAAATGCAATAAAATTTTGATGAGTTAAGGTTAAAGGATTGCTATGATCATGTCTGACTTCTAAAACATGTTCAAAGCAATATATTAATTCAAAGCACTATGCAGACAAGCTCTAATCCCCCCAGAATCTGGTATGAGATCATCATTCAGTGCTTACAGAGTATAGATCTTACCCAATAGGCTCTCAACAAGGGAAAAGACAGGTTTATCCTGTCAACTGATCCCAAAGGTTACAATGGAACCTTCTCCAACCCTTCCCCATTCCTAATTCACTTTTATACTCTTAATTTGTGTTTGGGAGGAGCTTGAGTTACTTTAGTCATACATCTTAGTGCAGGGTCATTGTTCCTTGGGGTGAGTATCTCAGGATAATACCTGAGGTAACCTTGGGACGAGAATATGCACCAGTCCAAGGAGAGTGATTTCACTACAGCTGCAGATTCAGCAGCAGAGCATTTTCCTTTATGCTAGGTTGTCAACTGTGTGAAGTTTATCAAATATGAAGCCCACCGAGTTCTCTCCTCTGCAGGGCTTTCAACAGAGCTTTGTGGTGTCTCCACTCCTCTCCACTCTTCATCTAGTCTCCTTTAGTATTATGTGTGGGAGGTTGGATATTTTGACTGTGTTGCATCCAGAGAGTAGCAATCATATTTTCCCCAGTAATTTCCGTACCATTATCTTTTACCCTCAGTCATTTTCCCACGCCCCCCAAGATGAAGTCTACATTGATATAGAGGATACTTCCATTGCTAGACTGAACCACAAGCAGGATTCCACTAAGATCTGGTTCCTACAGCATCTATATATAGCTTTACTATGGTGTTCCAGCAGGTTTTACACACCCAAACTCTCTATTTGGGGCATATGTGGGCTCTAGAAGAAATTGACACACTGTACTGCTAATTGTTCATAATTTTTCTGTCTCTCAGAAACAAATTTTTAGAAAGTAAGGTGGAAATTTGGTTTATTTTTTGTCCAAAAAAGCCTATTTTGGATTTTTGCCTATTGGAATTCTATATTCTATTCTTAAAAAAAATGCACTAATAGTAAAAGTGTGAGATTGAATAATACCTTTGTTGCTATTACTCATTTCATACATCATTTAATACTGACATATATTCCCAAAAACCAAATTGTACTGCATTTGAAAAAGGAACTGTTAGTTTAGGAGGTATAAGCCTAATTATTTACCAAGGATGGAATTATGAGAAAAAAATTTCTCTTGTAGATTCATAATAAAGTGTCAGAAAGGGCTAACTTAGCCATCCCCCAACACCAAAATGACAAACAGTAAAAAGGTTTTTTCTGTTTACAGCCTCAGAAATATTAATAGTTTTAAGTGCAACATTAAAGAGTTAAAGGCATTAGCATAAACATACAGGTAAACCTCCATTTTCTATTATTGCTACCATTTTAAACCAAAATAATTTAAAAAAAACCCAAACCTAAACCAAACATTTTGTGGAAGAAGAATCTGGCATGGAATGAACGTATATTTTCCTTGAGTTCCCAACATCAAAAATACAATATTTTTCTGCATAGTTTCTGTTCAGCCCTAGGGTAACCTCTGCTGTACACTGAAGGAGAAAAAGATTTATCCCATTTTTTCTCCATCATGTTCTCCACTAGCAAAGGCAGAGAGAGTTGATTATCCCTCAGTTGATTATCATTTTCCTCTTTGAAATTGTGAAAGAAGAACACAATAAAAAGGAGACAACTGTGATATATTAATCGAAGGAAGGTGGAAAATTGGTATTTAGGGAGAAGAGAGCAACTATAAACAAAACCAACACAGCCATAATGAGCTAGACATAAAAAAAAACCCCAAAAATCAAAACAAAAAAAAAATTGAAAAACCAACTGACAGATATTACCACAACATAAGCATACATTTATATAGTAGACTTTCACTATCTGACAATCCATGTATACTCATAGCAAGAATATCTTTTTCCCCCTGAGTCAGTATAGTCCAGACTGGCAGTGTTAAGTAACATCAGAAAGAAATGCAGAAAAAATGGCATCCTTACACTTGGGAATGCACCAAGCATATTCTAGGGAAGCATATTTAAATGCATAAAACCAATAGAGGGCAAACACTCCTGGACATCAATTGTTATGTTTCTTTATCCCACTCCCTCAGAAATCAGAGGTTCTTTATTTGATCAAATATATAATTTTATTCTTCCTTTATTTGGAATAAATATTTTTTCCCAAAACTTCCACTTGTGTAAAGTCAACAAATAAATTTTTGTAACTCAAGAGCATGCATTTTTCTTCTATAAAATTCAAGTATTTCTGTTTGAAAATGACAGCATGGTACTCCATGAAAGTTCTAGTTTGATGCTCTGTGTTATGTGATGAAATCTTTACAGCTACTTTCAGATATCCTGATGCATAAAAAGTTGAGGTATGGTATAGAATGTGTACAAGTATTCTTAGAAAATATCTAGACGGACACAATGAACCAGGAAGGTGTTTTGTACGTTTACAGAAGAGTTATATGCTGGATATATGGTTTCTGATATCTCTTCATTAAAATACTGCTCTTAAATTAATGGGGAAAAACAAACAGAAAAACAAACAAAAAAACTAAAACGCAAAAAAACCAACAACAAAAACCCTACCCTGAAAGAAAACAAAAATAACTCAAAATACCACAACAAGACCAAGCAGTTCAGATTTCCTCCTACTAATATTGATGGCCACCTTGAACTCCAGCTGGGAAAGTATTGTGTCCATTAGTAAGTTGAAAACTTTTTCAAAACATGAATTTTATAAAAGACCTTTTTCTCCAGACTGGTAATTTAAAGTCAATAGGCATATCTGGGATTTCTGAAGAACAATACCATCAGATGTGCGACGCCTTCCCACCTTACTAACCCTTCTCTCTCTACTGCTTAAAAAAATTTTCCTGGCTTTATATCTGCAGATTATAAGTTTCTTTTTTTCTTCCTGCATGAGAGCATTAAAGAAACCTATTTATCTATGCACCCTAGGGAAAACCAGCTTGCCACAAATGGTGGTTTATAAGATTACATAACAGTACTTGCTGTAGGCTGTTTAATAGCCTTAAAAACCACTATGAAGCCTTTTGAATTTCACAGAGTGCCTTTAAAGAGAGAACATTTTTTTCCCCTTTGGAAAACACTGCATTATTTAGCAGCATAAAACGCAACCTTTGAAAGCACTGGGTATCTTTGTTTACTATCTCTAAGACCTGGTGACCTGTGGAATTAATGGTAAAAAATTATGGAAGAGGGAGAGGGAAAAGGGACATGAAGAGGGAAAAGGAAGAGGGAAAGAGAAAATGGACAGGGAAAGAGAAAGGCAAAAGG
>JAXCLO010000114.1:76174181-76248236 GCA_035583995.1 Arremon aurantiirostris
GAAGGGAAGGGAAGGGAAGGGAAGGGAAGGGAAGGGAAGGGAAGGGAAGGGAAGGGAAGGGAAGGGAAGGGAAGGGATTAAATTAATTACATGTGAAGATATACCGGAGATTCATGCAGAGATATCTCATCAAAAAATCTCTGAAAAAATTACCAATTAGGCCTCCCCTTTGTGGATTTTATAAAAATGATCCACTGTAATTTTTGTCTACTACATCCTGAAAATGAACGAGTTAGCATCACTATACATTTTAGAAATATTTTGATCCTTTCTTTACACAGTCATCAGAAGTATGTTAGAGAAGTATCAATACTGTTTTCTACTTAAGCAAATAAAATAATCTATATTGATATCTGAAACCTTAAAATTGATATCTGAAACCAGAGACTAACCCATAAGGGCTTCAGGTTCTTTTTTTAATATCCCAAGATATGGGTCTATTTAGAGGCCAAATGTGTGAACACCCTTCTCTCTCCAAAACTTTATTATCTTTTGCTGTTGTCAATCACTATTACACAAAATGTATTCTTAAATGCAGTAATGATGAAGTTGAAAACGATTTCTGAAACACATTCAGCCACTAACACTGTGGGATGGAAATGTTACACACTGCAAATTACTTAGACAATTTCAAGGTTCAGATAAAAAAAAGGTTCATGAGATAAAATAAAGAATTCATATGTTAAAAAATCCACAAACTGCTACAGTTTGTGAAGAACGAATAAAGAAATTCAATGTCTATGCATTTGAAGAATATAGTTTAGTGTATTTGCTTACCATATGGCTACAAAAACCAATATAAAATCTAATCTTTCACCTCTGTCTAAAGAGAGTTTTTGATTTCAATATTTTGTTCATATAGTAAACATGGAATTGTGATGTATGCTACAATCTACACAATATATGTGTAAGATATGTGTACAATGTAGCATTATATTTAAATCATTATACTCTGAATTTTGCAGACTATGGTAAAATTTACAATTAGTGATTGACAAGTATTTTTACTTTTTCCACTAAACATCATCCTTTCCCGTACTTTCTACACTTTTTTACTTTTTTCACTCATCTCAGTCTGAGGATGTCAAGATCTCTGGTAGACTAACACAGGCACTAAGACCCATTGGTTTCTTTTTTTTAAACCCAGAGCATATGTGAATGTACTCTTTTTTTCCAGCTTTTTTTTTTTGGTCCTAAAATAATAATGTGATATTTTATGGCCATTTTATTGACTAGTTATTCCAAAGAAGTTACTGTATATCATTCCCAGAAGCAATAAATTTGGAGTACCCTGTCCTGAACCATGTTTTTCTTAAATTCAATTTTAGTTAGACAAAAATTATATTTTATAAGTCATTCCATTAAACTTGAGGTTGCTGTAAGTTTTGGTTACTGCATAAATCCTCAAGCACTCAAAGCATTTTAAAAAGTATACCCTTAAATTCAGTTCTTATCCTGAACATGATAAGGGGTTGGTAGAAAATTTCAAATCTGTTTTAGGCTTTATTTGCATTGCCTGCTAATTTCAAATTGAGCCCTAAATTAGCTGACCATTTGATTGTAATATTGCGAAAAACTTTCCCATTTTTAAGTCATTTACAAGTAACCCATAGATATAATTCTTATAATTAAATCTTCTAGCTGAACATCACTGCTTTTTGAGGAGAAGGCTTGCCTGTCCAAATATAAGGAGGTTTGGGAATATGAACCTCTGCCTAGAGCCATCCACCTACATGTCAGGAGCAAGCTCCTGTTCCAAGCAAAGAAGCCTGACAGCAATATTTCTGCTATCAAACATGCCATTTTCAAACTGGATCACGAGTCATCTGCAGTTTTTGAGAGCTTTTAATATAAGTATTGTGAACTGAAATGTTATCTGTATTGCATTAAACACCATTTTGGCTGGAAGCTACAGGCAGGGCAGTTAGCTTCTTCAGATTTTTCTTTTAATGATAAGCAGTTAGAATTAAAAGCTGCTGCCTTTGTCATTGTAAGAATGGACATTTCCTCCATGTTGCCAGTTTTTCATTTCAATGGTATTTTCTAATAGGGTAATAACTAGAAACTCCTATCTGGTATTTCCTTTCATGATAGCAAAGCTCATTTTTAACTTATTATCAGAAGGCCTTTTGAGCAACTTCTACTAATGTAATCTTTCTATTACACGTGTATTATTTTTTTCATTCCTTTCTGCTCATGCTTCATCATACAGAAAACTCCCAATGCTGACAAAAATAATGGCTCATATAGTCTCAGGTTAAACTGGGATTTTTCTATTGGGCCTAATATCCTATTCTATTATAAGTGAAGAAAAAAAAAGTACTATTACTGACCACATTCATCATTATGAGAAGATTGCCCTTATATCTTATCGTTCTCATTAGAGATATGCTTGGTAAGACTTATATAGTTATTTGTGGTTAATTCATGCAATTTCATTAACTGTATTTGTGCTAATCACATAAAACTGAGGGAGTTCATACACCAGAAGATTGCACTGGCATCTGGTTCATACACTAGAAGATTTTGCTGGCATGCAGAAGGACATGGTCAGGTTGAAGAAATGGGCTGACAGGAAGCACATGAAATTCAACAAAGGGGAGTATGCAATCTGTACCTGGGAAGGAACAAATCCATCCACCAGTAGATGCTAAGGGATATCCAGCTAGAAAGCATCTTAGCAGAAAATTTCTGGTGGACACTCAAGTTGAATGCAAGTCAGTAATATGCTGTTGTGTCAAAGAAGGCTGACGGTGTCATCAGCTGCATGAGTAGAGGTGCTGCCAGAAGACTGAGGGATGGGATAATTCCTTTCTACTCAGCACTGGTGGGGAAGTATCCAGTTCTGGCATCCTCAGCTCCTCAGCACCAGAGGGACATGGACACACTGATACAGCAAAGAGCCAGGAAGGTGATGGTCTGAAACATTTCCAGTATGAGGAGAGGCTGAAAGAGTTGGGACTGTCCAGCCTGGAGAAGAGATGTCTCTGGAGGGATCTTTTCACTGTGTGTCAGTGAAGCAAGAGCAGAAATGGAACTGAATCAGGCTATTTTCAGTGGTGCCCAGGATCTGAATTAGCAGTAATAAACTGAAACACAGGAGGTTCCTTATGAACATCAGGAGACAACTTGTTATTGTGCAGATGAGTGAACCCTGGCACAGTTTTCCCAGGCAGGTCATGGAGCCTCCATCCTTGAAGAGTAACTGGACTGTCAGTCAAAAGATGTCTGGACATGATCCTAGGTATCCAGGTATTTGTAACTCTGCTTGAGCAGGAAGGGATTGGACCAGATAACCCCCAGAGTTCCCTTCCAAACACAACTATTCTTCAATTTCATTTGGAGATAGGAGGTCAGTGATTTATTTTGCCTAGATTTTGAGAGTAAACATATTACTCTTAAATGATGATTAATTGCCAGTGACTAGAAACTATCAGCTTATTAAAAAGTTTCACCAGTCAATAAATTAGTATATAAGCATCATCATATTTAATTTTGTTCCAAATACCTATCAGCTTTCACTAAATTTTACCCTGAACTTTCTTCATTTTTATAAATGAAAAAATATAAATAAAACTAATATAATTTACAAGGATTTCCATAAGATTTGATGCATATAACAATAGGATAGATTCTTATGTAGATGTTTACTTGGTTTTCTTCAGTGTAAAAATGGACAGTTCAACTATATGGAGGCATTTTTATTTGGTCATATGTATGACCAGATATCAGATTATAAATTATGTAAACCAGAATATATGCAGTAGAGAACTTGATTTTAATCTTAAAATTCCCTTATTTTAATCTATTAACAACCTTACTATATGCTTACTTGACCCTAGACACACTGGATTTCAGCTATTTGTATGAACTAACAGCTATTGAGTCCTTTAGTTTAGCCCAGAACCTGTCTTGAGAAACAAGAGTGGCATGGATTGCCGCAGCACTGTCCTTTCCAAAGCACGACCTCGTCTCATGTTTCTTTTTTTCAGCTGCACAGGAACAAATCCCAGAGCCCAGCAGCACAAAGCAGCAGGGCTTTGCTCTCCTGGGCACACACGTGCATTGGTTCAGGGACAGCAACACACAGAAGGCATTGCTGTGGGAATTCTTGTGCTCAGGTTAGGCTAACTGGAACACTCTGATCCCAGTGCTAATTAGCTCAGATAAGCCTTCAATGGAGAAATTCCCTTTGTAGATACTCACACCATCAATGCCTTCCAAGTACTTTTTATATTTCCTCTCTGGGTCTAATGGGTATTGGATGGCCGATGGTCACAAAGCTAATTCTGACTGCTGAGAATGAAACATTGCAGAACATAAAAATGTGAATCGAATTGCATGAGGGAACAGAGTCTGAATGGAAAAAATAATGACAAAAATATTGGCTGTTCACCTCTGGCTACCAAGAAGGACAGAATACATGAACAGAGAAAGCAGAAAACTCACTTCAAAGAATGGAGGGGGCAGGAAATACCTGCCCAGAGCATTCCAAAAGATTATATAGGTGGTAGAAAAAAATTGCTTTCTAAGATAAGGCAAGAATATTCTAAGGAAGATACAGGAAATGTCTGTTACCTATGTAATCTTTAAGGGTTGAAACCCTCCCACTGCTCTTTGAGCCATATCAGACAATTTGCAAGTGAAAACCCACAGCAATGAAGTTATTAATTCAGTTTTGTATCAGAGTTTTTCTCTTCCCTTAAAATAAAAAAAGATGAAAAAGGAAACTGGTTCTGTGATATTATGGACACTGCTTTTCTTTCAGAGGCATCCTATTTTGCTCTGTAGCTTTGCTCTCCATTTATCACATCAGCTGGAGAGAGGTAGGACTCCTGGCATTTACCTAGGGAATACATTGTGTCATATTATATTGGGGTGACCCTGACTGGAGGCACAGTACCCTCCAAAGCTGCTCTACCACTCCCCTTCTTAGCTGAGCAGGGAATCAAAAATATAACCAAAAGCTCATGGGTGAAATAGACAGGGAGAGATCATTTAAAAGCTACTGTGACAGGCAAAACAGATTCAACTTGAGGAAATTAGTTTGACTTATCACCAATCAAATCAGAGGAGAATAATGAGAAATAAACCCACATTTTAAAGGCATCTTCTGCCCAGTGCTCCGTCATTACTGGGCTTACCTTCACTCCCGAATTCATTACCTCCTCCCCCTGCAACTGGTGTCAGGGAATGGAGGCTGCAGTCATTTCAACATACATTGTCTCAGCCTGACCTTATTCCTCAGAAGGACACATCTGCACACTCTTCCTCTGCTCTGCCATGGGGTGTGTCCTATGGGAGCTCTCCATGAACTTCTGGAATGTGAGTGCTTCCAGAGGGCTGCAGTTCCTCACAAAGTGCTCCAGCCTGTCCTGGAATATGCCACTTTCAGGAACATGCTACTCCAGAGTGGGTTGCTCTCTCCACAGAGCCTCAGGTCCTGCCAGAAGCCTGCACTAGCATGGGCTTCCCATGGGATCACAGCCTACCCTGGGCATACCTACCTCCTACAGTATGGGGACCACCATGGGTTGCAGGTGGATCTCTGCTCAACCATGGACCTCCAGGAGTCACAAGGGGACAGTTTTCCTCCCCATGAGCTGCAGGGCCATCTCTGCTTTAGCACTCAGAGAACCTCCTCCCCCTCCTTCTTCATGATCTTAGTGCCTGTAAGACTGCTTCTCTCACTCCTCTCTCCCAGCTGCTGATGTGTAGTATATTTTTTTAACCCCTTCTTAAAAAATCTTTATTGCAAAGGTGTTACCACAGTCTCCGATGGGCTTTGCTGTGGCCAGCAGAAGGTCTGTCTTGGGTCTGCCTGGCATGGGTTCTGTGGGACATGGGGGAAGTTTCCAGCAGTTTCTCGCAGAAGTCACACCTGTAGTCCCCATCACTACCAAAATCTGGCCATGCAAACCCAATAGACAGACCCAAGTGGCAGTAACTTGCAAGCACAATCTCCTTTCATTATTTAATTTCCATGCAGGTCAAAATCTGTACAGACTCTCTCCTCAATGAGAAATGTATTCAGTGATGTGGGTTTGGACCTTTCAGCCAGGAGTCTCAAATGTGCTAAAGAAATGAGATCTCTACTAAATCTCACTCTACATAAAAGCTGTTGTTGTGAAAAATAAACTTGCTTGTGCTGGCCTAGTATATATCGTTTCTATTATATAAATTAAAATCTGTTGGTGTCTGACAATAAATATTTTTTTGGTAGCTTGCGCTTACATTTACCTTATCTGATGATTTTTTCAAAATAAAAAGAGGTAATTCTCTGCCTTTAATTTCAAGCTCTAGAACGATGCTGTGTTTTCTGTTCACGTCTTGCTTGTAGATACCTTCTCAAAAAAAAAAAGAAATTCAATCAGGTCATACTCAATTTTCAGTACTATTTGTTTTCTGCTTGCTTACTCATCTACCATGTATTGCCCTTGATGACTTTGCACATTTAGAGGTACCACGGCAGAATTCTTTGCAATTACACAATAAGGTTTGTGACCCTTTTCATCAACATATTATGGAGTGAGATGCTATAGTGATTTAATACACTTAAATGTGAGTGGTAGAAATTTAAGGAAACAATGACAAAAATGTTAATTCAAAATACAGATCCAGTCTTAGATTCCTTCTGTTTTAATTTACTATTTGAAGCTAGTTATTTTATCTTTCAGTACATTCTCTACCCCGTATTAAAACACTAATTTAGAAAGAAAAAGCCAGCAAATAACAACACAATTGTTATTTTGAAGACATGAACACCTGCTTTAAAATCAGTCTCATACATCTCAATTGCCTGGAATGACATCAGTTTTGATTAGTGCACATAGTCAAGGGTGAGTTAGTTTAAGCTTTATTATAAGCATTATAGTGTCTGGTAGAAAAATGAGACTAATTCTCCATTTTGAAGGACAGATTTTACTTCCACAGCACTCAGATGCAGAAACAGATTGGTATTTGATGAGCGCAGCTAGATTAGTTAGGAGGGAGAACGCAACCTGAATGCAAGAACACCACTGCCATGATTTTACACTGCAATACTGAGTCTCTGAAGTGGTTGTGCACTCATTCTGAGCCTCCTGAAAGGAGAAGCTGCATGTTGTCACTGAAGAATGGGATTACCATACTGAACAAGCATGTATTACTGTTCTAATTTAATGGAGATGTGAAAAGAATAAAAGCCCTAGCACATTGCACTGTTTTATAGATTGTGATCCGCTTCCTGAATATTGCCAAAACATGACACAACACAGAATCTGATCTCAATAGACCTTGACTGCATTATTGGAGGCTTATACCTCTATTAGTAATGGCAATAGAAATTCTTCAGGCAAAGTTCTGCATTACTGAGGTTAATGGAAATTTTGTCACTGTATTCAACTAGACGAGGATTGCACTGCCAAAATTAAAGCCAAAAATAAGAAGTCTAGCTCCGATCACAATTGTTGCAATGAATATCCTTGTTATGTATTTGGTATCAGAGCATTGATGAAGCCATTCTTCAAATTTCAAATTGTCAATGACTGCTAAAATTTTGCTAAAAAAAATAAAATTTAGAGATTGAGGGATTTTTCTTTTCAGGAAGCTATGCAAATGAGTTAGAAAAAACAGGGATGTTGGGCAGTCTGTTTTACTGCAGAATTCCAATTACTTTTTCAGGAAAGAACTCCAAGGACAGAAACAGTCTGTAATGCCCTTTTTATCAATGGTTAGGGATTGTTTAATTCCTACACAAATAAATGCAAAAGGAAAATGCAGCAAATATGGCAGAGAATCTGACTTGTTTTTCACTCCTCCATAAAGCAGGACTGGATTCCTAAGAAAAAAACTCCAAAGTACAAAAACAGATTTAGACATTTCAGATCAGACCTGGAAATACTGCCTGATGGTTCTCAAAGGGCAACACAGTTTCTTCCACCTGACCACAATTCAGCTGGGTATGGGATTTGTAGGGGGTAACCCTTTTAAATCTGCAAATACATCTCCAATTTGTTCTTCTGCTGATTATTTCTCTAGGGGAAAAATGTGACCACTGCTGAAGTAAGCATTAAAGCTGATGTTAATAGTATAATTTCAGTACTGTTCAGGATCCAGAGGCAGTTACTGATTTGAGTGTTATCACCAACTGAGCAATTCTATTAACCTTCACACCCAGATTTCTGCATAAAGTAATACCAACACAGTAGAGGGTAAAAAAGGGAAGTTGAATTTGTAGGACACTGTTCTAGGCATAGTCAGAAAAAATTCTCAGGGTTTAAAAAATTTCAGAAAAAAAGGTGCATTTTAGCATCATATGCACTTTGTTCTGCTTCCCCGTATTTTTCGATTTTGCTTTAGTGTCCACCCCGTTTTCCCCAACAGCTATCATTAAAAAGGAAGATCTCTACTTAGCTAGAGATTTAAGCATATAGAGAAATATGAATGTTTTGCTTGTTTTTTTTCTGCAGAGATTTGTTTAACAAGATGTTCAGTTTCATCACTAATGAACAAATCTCATATCTAAATCTTTATAATACTCTAAACTCACACTCAAGTCTGAAGGAAAGTGAGTGACAAGAGCCCAATAGTTAATTTTCAAGCCTTTAACCAAAAAGAAATTCCTGTCCACTTTGAAATATACTGTGAGCAAACTGCAGGATACTTTCTACACGTAGGCAAATTAAAAACCTAAAAGTGCTGTAGAGAGGCTGAGAAAGTGGCAGTTCTTTACTAATTACTGTGTGAAAAATCTGACCATTTTATACCCTGCTGCCATGTTAATCCTGGAGAGAAAGATGTATGTATATTACAAATCGTTACTTTAGTCTAACATATACTTATATGGATAGATTATTCTTTATTTTCATGCTGTAGCACTGTTGTGAGCTAATAGACTACTGAGGTCCATTCTGCTGCTCACTCACTCCCCCCAAGCTGGATTAGGAAGAGAATGGGAAGGATGACAGTGAGAAACTTGTAAATTGAGATTAAAACACTTTTATAGCAAAAGCTGCACACAGAAGAAAAGCAACATAAGGAATTAATGCACTAATTCCTGATGGCTGGCAGGAGTTTGGTGATGTCCATGAAAACAGGCCTCCATCACTAGTAATGTTACTTGGGAGGACACATGCTGTAATTCTATTAGTGTACCATGCCCCTCCTTTCCACAGATTTTATTTCTGAGCATGACATCATCTGATGTGAAATATTCCTTTGTTCAGTTGAGGTAAGCTGTCCTGTTCGTGTCCTTTCACAGCTTCTTGTGCACCCTCTGCTTGCTGGTGGGGCACTGAGAGCTGCCAGGTGAGAAACAGAAAAGCCTTGACACCATTTAAGCACTTTTCATAGTATTTGCATTCCTATGTTAATGGCACTGTTTTAACCACAAATCCAAAACATGGAACAATTGCAGATACTATGAGGTAAATTGAAGTAAATTAACTCTATTCCAGGCAAGCCTAGCACAAGCCCCTGGGCTATTACAGAAAATTTTTAAACTTCCACCAAATTGTTCCAGAGTAGTTAAACAGACACTCAGTATTGACAGAGGAACCATGTAAAAGGTTAAAAAATAGATCCTGGCAGTTTAATTGGTTAGTAATTCAATTTGCTTTTGCTGCAGCCATCAGCAACCAGGATACTTCAGGGTACGTCAGTCAGTCCTACTCCTACTGCTATGGAATCGCCTCTGGACTGCTCAGGGATGGAGGAGATCAACAGCAAACCAGCTCAGTCCTTTAGTCTGGCTACCTACAAAGTCACACGGCTGCCTCCCTGGCTGCATGCAATTATTTGGTTCTGAATTCTCTGCTGGAATTCGTAGCCTCCATAATAATGTGACTATGAAAGGAGGGGGGGGATGATTTGTTTGTTAGACCTGTAGGAAGAATGGATATTGTTAACAATCCCCTCCTGGTGTCTGCAAATTCTGCCTGCAGAAGAGGAAGGAAACATGGAAAGGGACTGCTTTTGCTACTGTCTGGCAACCTTCAACTCATTCTTTCTTTACACAATGTTTTTGCCTCTCAAAACAAAAGAATAAAAGAAACCTGGCTGCACACTGAAGTGAACACTTAGGGAAAGCAGAACACACTTCTAGGATTATTTCACTCAAAGGAATGTAATTATTTATCGGTTTCTTACATTTGATGCAATGCAGTTGGAAGGCAGCAATTCATTTACAGGGTGAAATGCATATAATATATATTCTGATCAGCAGTAGTAAGTTCTTTGTAGAATAAACTAATCTGTGAGAAACAAAATTGCAATGTGAAGGATGAGATGACAGCAGTGACTTTGAAAGACAGGCACAAAGAGCCAGGTCTGTAAATAACCCTCCAAAGACAAATTACCAGTGGCTAAAGGCATGAATCCTTAAGATATGGAGCTTGTTTGGGATGTAAAAATGGAACAAAGTGATAACCAAGGAAGGAGAACAGTATTCATTCATTCATTTATTCATTCAAACATAAAAATTGAATCAGCTCAACTAAAAAAGGGAGGTCTTGTTACCTGACCCAAGATTTAAACCACTGACCACTGGAGTGGCTTACAGTGCCAGTGGGCCTCCTCCTTGCAGGTCCAGGCAGCACAGACACCAACAGCTGGGAAGGGATTGCTGCTCCTTCATGCTGAGCTACTGCTACCTATATCCATACCACAGCTTCCCCAAAGTAGGAAAAGCAATGACAGCCATTAGAAAAAGCATAGGACTGAGTGGAATTCTCTATGCTCCAATGGGATGAACATTGCATTTTAACTTAGTTTGGGTCTGGGATGCAGCAAAGTGGCAATACTTTTCTCTTGTACTTCACAAGAGCACAGGTGATCCTAAAGGTCACTCCACTTGTACTTATTAGCTAGCAATCCCTCTAAGAAAGATGGTTGGGGGACAGAACTTCTCTCTCTAAGCCATTGAGACAAATTCACCATCCAGATAATTTCACAAGTACTTGATGAAATTTAAAAATATAAATAATATTATGCAAATAACTGCTTTTGGCTTAATTTTCTTCAAGAGGTAGTCTGGGACTATACAGATATTACTTCATTTTGTGATACTTAGCACCAGGTCATTATTAAGTGAAGAGAGAAAACTGGATTTCTTCAACCATGCAGACTATGACAAGGATTATTAAATTAAAAAAAAAAAAAAAAAACAGAAGAAAAAGTAGAAATACCACCAGTGAAAACATATGCATTCACACTGAGTTCTATGAGTTTATTTCAGTTGTCACTTTGTACAATACCTGGCAGCTCTCATGCCGTTGCATAAACATGAACAACAGAAGAGTGTGTGGGGAAAAAAATAGAAATAGAGTTTATTATCTTAAGTTGTTGTGCAAAAACATAAATCTCTTGATAGCTGACTTCCCACACACCTTCACCATTATTTCTGCTTCTCCTTCCACATGAATGGCCAATGCTTTCAGCCAGAGCTTTGATTGAGCACACAGGACAGAAGTACATCTCTTAAACTCACATCCCAGGAGCGTCAATATTTTTTTTTCTTGACAGCTACATTCAAACTGACTCTCAATTTTTACTTCCATATGCCAATTAAAATATTATAACTGTTTAAAAACTAGGTGTAGTGAGGGGCTACCATTTTTATATTTTTTAGTATTGTACAATTTTCCAGATGGTTTCTTGTATGAGAAAAGGGTTTCAGTAAAATCTCTTTCACAAAGAGTACCTGAAGTTCTTAAATAGTCTTGATAACCAAATTTTAATAAAACACATGATAGACAATTGCAATTATAAAATATAAAGTGTTTAAATGTTATTTTATGAAGAAATATAAGAGAGAGTGGAATGAAAAGACCAAACTAGCAGACCTGATTGCTGAGGACTTTATGAAAAAATTCCAGTACTTTAGTACAGCAATGTGAAATATTCATAGAAACATCCTCAGTGCATGCTTCTAATAGTCAGAAAAAAACATGCAGAAGCCCATAAATGTGGGTTTTTCTCCTTGTTTGCACTTATTCCCATGCTTGTGATATGATTTCAGAAGATAACTAGAAATTTAAGTAAGGAAAATGAACAACAAAAAGTCTGAAAGCATAGGAAAATCACAGCCTTTTTGATGGAATTTCCTCCAACTTTTGCTTATTTCTTTCTTTTCTTGCTTTAAGATCATCAGTCTCATCTCCTACATCTATTCTAAAGCATTTCTTCACCTAGGCATACCTTAAAAATATAAGTTAATAAAACAAATTTAAAGAACAGCAAAGTAGCTAAAGAATTTTTGGATTTGCTATATCTCTAGTAGGCATTTCATCTGTTCTAATCTTTATTATTTTTGTTGGTTTATTCTGTAGTACAAATATGCAACCTTGGTACCACAATAAATTGTAATATTGTGGCAAATTGTGTAGTCAGGATACCCCTCATAACTTGCTCCAAATCTTAACCTATTCCAATCTACACAAAGAAAAATGGAGTTAAAAATAGGAAAAAAATCTTCCTTTTTAACTATCCAGAATGATACAACTTAAATATCTGTTTAATATATTCAAATCCAATTGTACTCTGCCATTTGTAGACTTTATTATAGTTGGAGTTGTTTAAAAGTACCTAATTGACACTCAGAATCTGGGGGTTTGGGGTTCATGTGTATAAAGGTGGTGGGTTTTTGCAAGAGAAATCAGTTTATCCCTGCCATGCTTTGCAAATCTTTACCACTCTAACTCTGTCTTAAGTCACACAATTTCAACAAGTGAATTATCACAGCTACATACCTCCTGCAAATAACCATTATAGGAAAGGATTGCCTCTTGCAGCTTTGTTTTCTTACTTCAAAGTCACTGCCTGTGGTTATTTTAGTTGCTGCAAGTGCAGAGGAGGAAAGATACACAATTCCATAGAGAAAAGTCATAGAAAAAAGAGCTTAGATGACAAGTATCCAACTGTAAATTTGGGGCTGAAGAGTCCTTTATTCAAATGCAAGTAAACAAAGAAATCTTTACTGATGGGACACCAGTTCTTTTGATAATGTGTTTCTGTTCTTGCTTATTTGAGAAGCTATTTCCAGAATTCAATTTGAGGTGATCAAGTTATCACCACAACTATTTTCTATATAACATATAGAAGTTAATAATTCCTCTATAAATAAATACTCTTTAGCAGGAATAATAGAAGTGAACTACAGCCCTGAAGTGGACAATTTACAGGCAATGACATTACTTAGTACAGTACCGCTGACTAGTAACTTTCAAAGCTAAGAGGATTTGCTTGCAACCATTCAACATGGTCTGATTTTTGGGTACTACCGTATGAATGCATCCCCATTCTGACAGATGGAATGATACTGCATTTCTAAGAGAATAAACTACTTGGGGAAAAGAATTGTGTCAGCTATTGCACATGTCTGCACAAGAATTAAATCTTCAACTTTTTTTTTTGGTTTGAGTTTTTGGGTAAGCATTTTAAGAATAATTATGTAATGCTTTGGAATTTTCCTGTAAAATTCTCATTTAGGCAAAATACAAACCTCATACTGAAAATTGTCACAGAAGTGTTTTCCAAACTTTGTGTTAGTGTTGGCTAATAAGGATACCTCAATCAACATCAAAAATTCAAACTGCAGACTTAGAAAGATTAAAATATTGGGTATATACAGATCACTGATCACACAATATGGATATCTCACCAGTGATCTGATGGTTCCAACTCCACATATTTTTTATGTTAATTCAGAATAACCTCATGGGTGTTCAGAAATAACTCAGTATTAGCTTTAAACAGAGCATCAAGTTCAAAAGCAAAATGTAAGACGCCTATAAATGTCAGAATCTCAAGTAAAAGTTGATGTCCAACTTTATCAGTTACCACATACAGAATTTCTGGGATCTTTATTTGAAAGGTGTTAAGAAAACCATGGATTAGTTTCAGAAGCAAGCTGGAAGAATTGGTAATTATTTGAAACAGCTGATCTCTGGTAAGACCGCAATAAAAATCTTTCCATTTTTGTAAAGATGTTTCCCCAGCCCAAATTTGCATGTGATTACATCAATAGAGGACCACACAACTGAACAGATGAAGACATAATGAGACACACCAACAAAAAGCTATTACACAAAAGTACATAACTTTCACTCAGAATCACTAGGATGGAAGAGACCTACAAGATCATTGAGTCCAACCCAACCTTAATGCCTCAACTAAACCATGGCACTGAGTACCACATCCAATCTTTTTTTAAACACATCCAGGGATGGTGACTCCACCACCTTCCCGAGCAGACCATTTCAGTACTTTATCACTTTTTCTGTAAAAACTTTTTCTTAACATCAAGCTTAAATTTCCCTTGGTGGAGCTTGAGACTATGTCCTCTGGTTCTGTCAGTTGTTGCCTGCAGAAAAAGATCAAATCCCACCTGGCAACAACCACTCTCCAGGAAGTTGTAGAGAGTGATAAGGTCATCTCTGAGTCTCCTTTTCTCCAGCCTAAACAACCCCAGTTCCTTCAAATGTTCCTCACAGGGTTTGTGTTCCCAGCTCCTCACCAGCCTCGTTGCCTCCTCTGGATGCACTTAAGCCTTTCAACGTCCTTCCCAACCTGAGGGGCCAGAACTGGACACAGCACTCATGGTGTGGCCTCACCAGTGCTGAGTACAGGAGAAGGATGACCTCCCTGCTCCTGCTGGCCACACCGTTCCTGATACAGGCCAGGATGCCATTGGCCTTCTTGGTCACCTGGGCACACTGCTGGCTCATGTTCAGCTGGCTGTCACCAGCACCCCCAGGTCCCTTTCTGCCTGGGCACTTTCCAGCCACACTGTCCCAAGCCTATAATGTCGCAGGGGGTTATTGTGTCCAAAATGCAGGACTCAGCACTCTGGCTTAACTTCGTCTTATTGGACTCTGCCCATCCATCCAACCACTCCAGGTCTCTCTGCAGAGTCCTCCTACCTTCCAATGGATCGACACATGCTCCCAACTTAGTGTAGTCTGCAAATTTGCTAATGACAATACCCTCATCCATGTCATCAATGATACCCTTATCCATGTCATCTTTTTGTCTTTGCAGGTTACAAAAAATCCTTGGAGCTATTTACCTGGAGTTTTGTGGATTCTCTGGTACTGCAAGCCCAAGACAGAAAATGGTTCAGAAATACAGGCCCTACTTTCATGTGGCCACAAACCATCTATAATCCAGAGGCTCCCCTATACTCTACCATTTTGTAGACTATTCAGTCTCTTTTTCTGCAAAATTAAGAACTAAGTCATTTCAACTGGACAAGCAATCTTTTGAGGACGTGTTTATTTATGAGTTTCCTAACGCTTTTTGTCTGCAATAAATGGCATAGGGTCATACTATTCCTAAGCACATTTAGGTATTTGCTGAATCTTATGTTTATTTTCTTTTAAAATGCAGTGCTACCCTCTGCAGTTGCAAACCAGCTAGGTAATAGTCACATTAAACCTTAGACTTTCGTCATCAGAAGTGCTATCAAAACATGGATTTTTATATTGTTCAGAATCTGCACAAGAAAGAGTGAGGGTTCATTTTTCTGTTTAAGACGAAGATTCAAATATGGCAGTTAAGACACTGGTATTTACAATGCTTTTAGAAATATGATGATCTGAATTCCCTTCCTCCTCCAATTCCCCACCCCCCCCAACCCCCCCATTAAAAAAGCAAGCCGCAGTGAATTCTAAGCAGTGAATTTAGTACTCTCATGTACCAATCATTCAGACCACACAAAACCTAAAATGATAATAAAACCAAAGATTAAAATCAAAAGAATAAAAGGTCTGGCATACTCTTCTGCTAAAATGTCTAAATTATATATAAATTTTAAAATGTTGGCCTTACAACATTTTATTTTTACTAAATTTGAAGGTTTACAGAAAAGTTCAATAACTGAAAATGATTTGAGAGAAAACCAGATCCAACTTCACATTTCTCATTATTTCTGCATGTGTATTAGAAATCTGGATCTCCTTAAAAACAGTCACAACTCTTTTCAGTTGGTCAGCTGAAAATAAATGTGTTTAAATGGGATTATAGGTGTTAAAAGGATCAGAATATACTAGAAGAGTTGGATAACTAAAAACTTGTGTAATATGAATCATGGCTGAATGTAATATTCTTTCAGACAAACTACAGACATCTTGTGTAATGTAGTATATACTGGGTAAAAATATTTTAAGCAGAGAAGAAATACGCTGCCATATCTCAAAAGGGATGTGGAAATAATTGTGAAAGGAGTTATTGAAAGGGAAAAGGAAATAATTTTAAAATATGGCTTGCTATACACCCCTTCAAATGCTGATCAAGTGATCTGTACGATATCAACCGAAATAACTTCAAAAAAAGCACCTACTAGCCCTCTGTTCAAGTTGTGTCCCAAGCCTTCTTAACCTTTTGTGAGAGCTGCAAACAATCCATTTTCCCTGATTCAAGCTGGAATGCCAAACACTAATCCTAATAAGGAAATTCTCACAAGCCCACATCTTCCTCTGTTGTTTTGTCTTCAGAAACATGAGGAGCTGTAGGTGGCATCTGTAACCATCTAACATCTAATTAAACAGATATAAGTCTATTAGAACTTATGTGAGATGCTAATTTATTAGAAAATTAATAGAAGCTGCTCTAGAGAGCTGTGGCCAGATATATCACTGAATTGACTAAAAATCTACACCAAGTGCCTTTTGCACTAGTACTAAAGACACACATTGCAGTTTAAAAAAAGATAACAGAAATAAAAGAATGAGGTTATGGTAGAAAGTAGCTGTTACCTCCTTGAAAAGCAGACGCTAAAGAGAAAAACATAATCACAAAAAAGATATGTAAGAAAAAGTAAAGCACATTTCTCTCCTCACCTTTATAGATGTTAATCTGGTCTTTCAATATTTTTACAATAAACCTATATGCAATTTTGGCAAATATCTTGGACAAGGAAGTTCTGAACAGCAGAAACTTTTCAATAAACTAGATGTCCTCATTGAAATAAAACACTAAGAAATACTAAAGCCAAGCCAATTCTTTTTATATCTCTCCATATAAAACCTAAAATTCTGATTTTAATCAGCATATGAATGCACAAACTCTAAATAGTAGAGGTAAAATTTACATGTCAATTGATATCCTCTAAAATAAAGTCTTGTGAGATAGAAAGTGTTAATTTCAATATTTCTATTTTTCTATTTATTTTTTGCATCTTTTGACAAATTTTAAGAGAAGTGTCAGTATTCTGATATGAAATTTCTATTGCAACATGAAATTTATACTTACTAGGCAGTAGGAACATATGAAGTAATGCAGTAACAGTATTAAATGCTAAAACTGCTAAATATTTCTGAATAAAAGATAGTTTTGTGATATTCAGATTTATTACTGCACTGGCACTTAGTCTCATAAGTATTTACAAACATTTTTAACAAAAGAAAGTCATTACAGTCTCTTAATCAATGCTTTACACTCACAGCAAAAGTCAGCATAAAGAGCTGTGCATATCGCTGGCTATTGAACTGTGTTTTAACCCTGTTGATTAAAGCACTTAGAAGCAAGTTTTGCTGGCTCACCAGCAAAAATGCAAAACTGTTTGCGGATGCATTCCCCAAAGCCCAAAGGGAACGCTGGTAGCACTTTAGGCATAATGCTTTAACTCTACCCATGATCATGATAGGAATCCCTTGCACCACAAATTATGATTATTTGTACGCAATAAGAACTAAATCTACAACACTTAGGCATTCCATATAGAGACTCCAGATCCAGATTTCTTGCTTTAAACAGCACTAGAAGTAACAAAGTTCTGTAGATAGCGCAGGAACATAAGTGAACAAAATACATATAAGAGACATATTGTCCTCTAGGAAGTCTGATTTTTTTGCATCTGTGCCCTAGAAAGAGCTTTCTTTTCTATGGCATTTTTTGCCTTTTTCCCAACCTAGAAATGAAACTCAAGATAATTTTAGTAAGGAGGTAATATAAAAGAGGATCTTTAACAAAGGCCTTCAGGGGCAGTTATGGAAAGATGTCCACAAAAGCCCACCTCCTCTAGGGGTGAGTACATTTTTATAAAATGTATATTTTTACATTTCTAGGAAATTAGCATAATTGATAAAAAGCACCAATTAGGAGGACAAGAGGTGATGCAACTCCCCCCCAGGTCAAGCTCCTTCTCTGGAGTCCCCCTCAGCACCAGCTGTACTTTGTCCATGAAATGTGGCTCTCTCAAAGAGTTGTTCTTGGCCTTGGTTCCCAGGAAGAACAAAGATAGCGCTGGAGCCTTGTTGCCCCTGGGGCTTGGAGCTCTGGAATTTGCTAGGTTTTTATGCCTAGGGAAAGGGCATGGAAAATTGCATGGGAAACTAGCAACTAATACAACAGGCTACAGAGCTATAAATATATGTGCAAAGAATACAGGGATCATATAATAGAAAAAAAGGCAAAACCCAAAATGGCATCAGCATGACTTAAGGACATGAAGTCGATTAAAGTCTTGAAGCCTCTATCATACAGGGAGAGGCTGAGAGATCTGGGACTGCTTAGCATCTGAAAGAGAAGGCTGAAGAAGGATTTCTGTGTATTTATACACTCTGGAATGGAGAGAGACTGATTTGTCCCATTGGTACCCAGTGAAAGGACAAGATGTAACAGACACAAACTGAAACAATAGAGAACTGCATCTAAAAACAAAATAATTAAAAGAAAGAAACACCTTTTGTCATGATGATGATGAAATACTGGAACACGTTTCCCAGAGAATTTGTGCCATCACCATCCTTTGAGATATTAAAAACCTGAGTAGACAAATTTCTGAACAACTGACTCTAGCTGACTGTTCCTGGGACTAAGGGAAAGATTGGATGAGATATCCTCCGGAGATTGCTGCATACCTCAGCTGTTTTGTGACTTTGCAAAATATGTTTGAAGGTGTTCCCAGAGGAGTAGCTCAAAAAGGCAAAACAAACTAAATAAATTTAGTTGCAGAAGGCTGATATAATATCATACTTTTCTGTATTTTTCTGTCAAAAATATGTTCAATATGCTACAAAATATGCTTTATAAATATTTCATAATACAAAAAGGTATTACTTTGGTCATTATCACAATTGTGTTGGGAGAAAGAGCTGGCTAGTCACATTTTTATGTACCTTCTTAAATTATAGAACCACCATCTACATAACAGTACAGAAATACAGCTCAGCAATGAAGAAAACAATGTTTGTTTTCTTTTGATAATCCAAAAAGGTATTTGAAAAGGTCTAGCCAGTTCACTGGGAAAAGTAAGGCAAAATGAAATTACATTTCTACTTTTGTTTGTACATGGAAAAAGTAAAAATGTCACTTTGGCTAAGTTAAAAATGATTTCCCATATTGTAAAAATGTTATCAAACCAGAAGAATAAAAAAAAAGGTCAAGTTCATGACTGGATGCTTCACTGCATCTGTTTCCACATGGACTTGCCATTTTATCGAAAATATCAAGCACATAGATCAAGGGTCCATAGAAGTGAATTATTAGACCTGATAAGAAAAAAAAAACTTTAAAAGTTTGAAGGTTGTTTCAGCACAGGTTAATTGTATCATTACCCATGAGAAAGGGCAACAATAGCCCAAGAATTTTCCCCTCAAAAAGCATTATTGAGAGTACAGAACTAAAAGGTGACTTGAAAGCCACTAAGTCATACAGAGAAATACTTAAAAAAACAATAATAAAATAGAGTTGCTTCAAATATAACAGTTGTTTATAAATATCAACCCTTTGGCTTGGGTTGTTTAATTAGTGTATTCAGATCTCATTAGATTTTGCTTCTTTGGCTTTTTTTCCAGGCAATATGGCCTGAAGTCAGAGTAAATTAAGTACACTGAGTGCCCCACGAGATTGGGCTCATAATTATTTCTCACCTTAACATCATCTAGTTCAGCTCAAAACAACTAAAACACGGGAAAGAGAAGAACATGCTTTAAACAGTCCCATTTGAATGCATTAGAAGTTTTTTATGGGTGTACCCAAATCGTCAGGCACCTGTCTCACAAGTTGTCAATAACATATGCTCACTCTGCATTGTATCAGAAGCTCAATTTGAGATAAGGTAGAAAAAAGAAAAGGTAGTTTAAGGGCTTTTTTGTATACAAAGGCTCAAACTATCCAAATATTTAACAATTCTGGAACTTAAAGAAAATAAAGCTGTGTTTCACCTGCCTTTTGTTTTGTAGGTTTATTTTGGGGGGAGTATTTTTATCATTATAGTACTACTACTAGTATTAATATTGGTACATTTTAGTATTAGTATGTATTAGTATTAGTATTGATTAGTATTAACATTAGCTGCAGCAAGTTATCATACAGCACAGAATTTAGTAAAATCTAAATGCATATGAAGGAAGTTTTAATTATGCATTTCTTCTTCCTAGGTCACTAGATCTTCTAAGTAGTGCTTTGTGCATGTCTTACCCTTTTGGTAGACGAATGATGTTAGAGTACTTTTTATAGTGTTAGTTGTTGTGTAGCATGTTCTGCTACAGCCACTAATAATTTAAACACATTTTATATTCCTTTTTTCCTTCAAAAAATATACATCTAACACAAAATGCTTGGGATACTACTGAGATTGAACATTAATAGAAAATATTAACCTTGTGTATTGTAGAATGGAAGACCATAAACCTTGAGTTTGCACCATGAAAAGCACCTCAAAACACTATTCCACTCCAAGTTATTCTAAATGGGAACGGCCTAGGATATGTCTCTTGGGAATAAAAGGGCCAAAAGAGCAAAAGGATGCCCACTTAAACCAGATGCATGAACAACACCAGGATATGAGGCTGAACTTTAATTCATCTCTTAAGTTGTCTCTAAACCAGATATATCTACATCAGATATTGTGCTTGGAAAAGGAGTAGAAGAAAAGTACTGTTCTAAATGCTGCCATTTATTCTGTGCAAGGACATCCTAGTCAAATTGCTACCAATCATATGCTGCTCTCTGTTGCTGTTTTTCAAGATAGCACAGATAGCCACCCTACATCATCACACACAAGCACAGGCTGTACTTGGGGCCCACAAAACACCATCTAAAGTCTAGCAGTAAGATTTTCCCACCCCAACAGTTTTTCCCAGTTATTGGAGAACACTTAATTTGCTAAATCTTACCTTAAAAATTTGAATAAAAATGTGCCAAATATAACTATTTTACAGGAAGAATATAGAGGGGGGGTTTATTCCTGGGTTTCTCTTAATTGGGAAAACAACATGGGAAAAACTAAGTTCTTTCTCCACAAACAGAATATAATTTTATTTTCAGGTAACTTTTCAAGGGAATTACAGATGCAACTCATGCCTGTATCAACCACAGAAGCATGGGCCTTGATGACAAAAGTTTGCATTGCTGAAATATTTAAGGTAGGATAAGAATGACTAAATAGTCAGAGATTAAGATCCACTAAATTCATCAGGAATTTAAGACAGAACAGTTTGCAGGACCAACTCATCACACTTCACATGAATTGCAAGTGTCAATGACAATATTATTGGTCACCTCTGCATCTTCTCCAGTTGAGAAAGTTCACCACAGGGGAAGGATGCACTAATGCACAACTTTAGGTAATTGATAGACACTTATTATTTCTGGCTCATAAGGTTTCAGCAGCAAAGTACAAAGACTTAATGGTCACACAGTTTTGCTAAAGTTGCTGAGCTGGAAAGCTGCCAGCCTGGAGAGCCGATGATAAACAATTAACAGAACCTTTATTTAATGAGCACTACAAAATTAGAAAGAAAAAAAAAAGTGGCAAAACATAAACACACACCTTCACAGAACAAAGCTGTAAGCAAGCTTAGGCCATGCAACTGGAAAGGTCTGTTGAAGAATTAGCAAACCAAGGTCAGAGCACTAACCAGCTTCTCCTGTGCATGCACGTGGGCACACACATACACACATAATTAGAAGAATGATGTTGCTTATCGAAAATGAGGGAAGTGCTTCCATGAGACCCTCTTAAATTAGTGAGATGAAAAAAGCAAGGGAGAGGATACAGAAACCATTTTGAAAAGACAAATAACAGCTTTGTTTGACACTATATACAATTCCTTCTGTATACCAGACTGCAGAAAATGTAACTGCTTTTTATTGTAGAAAACATAACTTGGTGAGGAAGGGAGAAGTGAAATTCTTCATCATTATTTTTTCTTTCCCTAAAGAAACAATGAAAAATCTTAAAAATCTTGCCTATCATTTAAGCTAGAAGTTTGCCAGCACATTTTCTGAGGAAAACTCTAATACTCACCCAAAACTAGCAGAAAACCCTTAATAAACAGCACAGAGTTTATCCTGACTTTACTAGTTTCTGTCAAAATATATGATATATTTCCTATATTACAGAGACTAGTGCATGTACAGAAAAAGATTTCATTTTTATCTCTGTCAACATTAATCACTAATGTCTCTGTATAGATCAATAATGGACTGTTATTAGAATCAAAATTTCTCAGGTTGTAAGATGCAAAGTTTTGTTACAAATAAAAATGCTTTTTTTAGGATAGAAATAAAAAGGTGCAAAAAATAAGTTACATGACCATATTGAAAAGAAATGTGAATGAACAGATTAAGACTCTAAAATATTTTAACTCAAATATTGTTCATAAAGTGGTTTTTTTACTGACAGCCCTTACAATTTAACATTTACTTCAGAGTATCACTCCAGAATAAATGCTCTAATATTTTTATATATAAATAAAAAATGAAGCAACACAAGTTTTCCTGAATTCAACTGTAAAAAAAATCAGATGGATGGACCTTTTCATGACATAAACCCCAAAACTAATTGAGGCCACTAACAATATACTTTGGAATCAAGTGAAAAGAAAATTAGGAATTTTCTTGTTTCACATGTAAAACTCTAAGCTTGTTTTGAATTCAATTTTTCTGTGAGCTACAACCTATACAGAGTTAATAATGAACCTTAAGATTTAATTCTAAATACAGTTTTCACTATGAAAAGGTAAATATAAATACAAATTACATGGCTAAATTAATTATGACTTATGTAACAGGAAAAAAAACCACAACAAAGAAAAAAAAAACAAAACAAATAAAATCAAGATAAATTGAAGAAGAAGATTAGTGGATTTATTTGTACTGCTTTGAAGAAATTGTTCCTGGTCCAGGCTGGAGGCCAAACTTATCATCCATTCACATCAGCACCCAGGCAGGAGAAAAGGCAGAGCTGAATTTAATATGGTAATCATGAAATGCAGACATGAGCATGATCCCTATGGATGTACACTCTGCACTGGAGAGCCTGACATCCTGAGCCAGGTCCAGCACAGCCACCTATATGGTAGCAGTATTTTACATCATATAAGAAAGACAGGATTGGGTAAGGCCTTGCAAGCGCTAGGCCCTTTATGGCTTGCTGTAAAGAGAGATGGGATTTCTAATGAGTCAGACTCAACCTGGGTCAGGTCCTCAGCAGAATTAACTAAAAAGTAAAAAAAAACCATAGAAAATATCAATAATATCAATATATAAGCTACTATTCATCTATTCATCTCTGAATAACAAGTATCTTTAACAAGTATCTTTAGTGATAATAACAATTTTTCTGTATTTATAGACAAACAGCACTCCATAAATATTCAGTTTTACTGTTTAGCATATGTATCCCTGGTTCATATACAATATATATAGAAGTCTGGTAATCACTAGACTATTTGACAGTCAAAAATGTTCAGAGAAACAGTTACTTACCCATTAAAATGCAAGTCGCTAAACCCCTCTATATTTAATTCCTTGCAGCTTTCCAACATGTGAATAAAAGAACAAAAAATAATTGGTTCATTCCAGTGCTAACTGGAGAGTCAGATCATATCTACTGGCAATAGAAATATTTTTCAGTAACATTTTTCCATCACAAATTAACAGTAAGAGATTCCCAGTCTCTTACAATAGGAGAGTAATTCAGTAAGAGACTGCCAATTTCAAAATTCCATAATTAAGGTAAATTAAGATAGCTTTTGCTGTATGGCATCCAGAAAACTGCCTCCTTCACCAATGACACCACAAGGAGTTCTGCTGCCTCCTTTAGGCTCCTAGGAAGCCAAAAGGAGGTACTTGAAAGTAACTTGAAAGAATTTGGTAGTTTTTTAAGTTAACGGAGAAGCCAGATAGCTTGAAAGTACCAAGTCTACCAAAACTCAAAATGTCCTTTTAGATAAACTAAGGGATGTCCATTCCTAGGCACCATTCAGCCGTCTCCTGAATTCGAATTTAAACTGAAAACTTCCTTTCAAGAAGGGAAAAAATTGGTTTGTTTTGAAGCAATATAGACTATTCCACAAGAGTTTATGGAAGGTATTGCCTATGTAGTGACCAGTTAGTTGGATTGGTGCAAAGGAGAATGACATTTCTCTGATGAAACAGGGAACACAGCCTGCAAAGCACAGCAGCACTCTGATTCCTAGTGTGTTAGAGATTAATGTATTTGAAGATGATATATGATACTACAAACACTATGTCCTTTGATACCCATCACAAGAGACTACTGTGAAATAGAGGTGTTCTCTTAAATAATTAATTTTATTTCAGTCTAAATGAAATAATATTTGACTTGAGACAAAATTCTGTAAGACTTTCTCCTTTTGTTTTTTCACAGTTTTTGAATTTAGTGAAACAAACTTAATTTACAACAGCCAAAGTCTGTAACATTTAAAGAGACAAAGAAAGGAAAATAACCTGCATTTTTAAAAAAAAATATTTTTGTATTTGGTAATAGCATCAAAAATATCTTATATTTTCAGGAGTAAGGGATAAAGTTCTGAGTTGTTCTTTTAAAGAAATTTGCAATTTAATAGCCTCTATACTAAGAAAGAAATATCTATGCAGCATAAAATACCTACTAATAGTTTTATTCTTCTTGTTAATCTCTTGCCTTAAATCAACTCCCTGTCTTCCAAGACACTACTGTTTTACTGTAAATACAAAATATATGCAAAAAACAGTCTAGTTTATGGCACTGGGTTACAGGCTTCTAAGTTTTCTGGTGAGCCAATAAATAATACAAAGGCTGTTATTTTGCACAATCTAAAAATCCAGTTTAAGCAATAATTTAACAAATAACATTAATTTTCCAAGATTAATATCTTGCATTGATCTAACATGAATAGTTGTTTTCTAATTGCATAACAACTGGAACAATTAAAACAATACTATTTGAAATAGTATTATATTGAGTTAGTTTCTTCTTCTTCTACTTCAGTCTGCAACTGAAAGAAAAACAGAGGAAAGAAATGCTGGAACTCATAGTTCTCATGAAAACAAAGATTTTTAACAAACATTTTTGGATTAATGTTGCTCACTGATTTTGATTTTATGGAAATTTATGCATTTAGACAGAAGAATACCCAATATCTTCCCATATAACTTAGCTTTTACCCACTTAAAAGGATTTGGTTTTATGTTTGATCTACACTTTATACAAATGAACCAAACCATGGCATGGTGTCGAATTAAACCAAACATTCTCCATTTATCCTAGAAAAGTAAATTCCTTTCTTCATTATGATATCAAGTACATTTAATCTTTTCAATATGCCAGGTAAAAGGCAAAATGCAGTTCTGTAAAGAAATTCATAAAAGTATTTTTTACAAATATGTAAAAGGCAAAATGCAGTTCTGTGAAGAAAATAAAAAAAGGACTTCTATTTCTGCATAAGAGTAAAATGATCAGGTAGTGTATGTCATTTTCCCCAACGTGAACGTGCAGCTGTGATGGATATGATCACAGAAGCAGTGAAGGTGGAGCGTGGCCTCCATCCACAGAATCCTTTGTTCTCCCTTCCACTCCCAGTGTAGACTTGCTTTATAGAATTGACTGCTATGGAAAGAAAGGACCAATCGATGAGCTGATTTCAGTCATTCCCATACTTGAGAAAACTTTCATGTCTTCCGCTTGTAATTTTAACTCCTTTTTTATGTTCTTCTCATACAACTTGGCAACTGCACTGTCATTAGAAAATGATGTATTAGATATTTTGGGATATAGGACTTGATTCACAGTAAAGAAGTCTCTCCTGGAGATCTGTACCTGTCATAAGAGTCCAGTCACTACCACAAACTTTCAAGAAAAATTTAATTACTCTTGTAATATATGGAAGGACCTAAAATAAATGTGGCTAATGGATTTATTTGTATTTGAAATTTCTGCTGAATTTTTTGATACTGATTTTTTTTGCTTTTTACAGAAAAGAATTTTGAGTGTTTTAAATGCTTGATTAATGTGAGGAAATACATATTAATATTTATCAAAAGCTGAAAACCAAGGAAATAACAGCTGAAGTTTCTGGAGGACTACTTTATTCAGTGGTCTCACTGTGCACTGAATCACTGACAATTAAGCTATTGTAATGTAGTTTATCACATGATAAAAGGAAAATTTGCATCAAATAAAAATTTTCAAAACATAGTACTATGTTTTGAAAAACCATACAAAATCTTACTTCTTTCAGTACCTTCTGAAGTGGCACTTAAGCAACCATCAGACACAATATGTCATTTAGAAGTTTCCGGTTGTGATGGGATGTGATGAAACTTTGCAATCAGTTTAAAAGATAGGCCTCAAAAGGTTTAGTACATATTAAAAAAAAAATCTGCAAAGCTTAATAACATTGATCAAATAAGAAAAGAAAGCTATCATTGGATTGGACATTACTTCCACTAAATCTAAGTATATTTGACAAAGATCCATTTGTCATGCATACCTAGATTTAGTGGGAATAGTCTTCACAAAATTTCAAAAAAGTCTTAATAGTCTCAATAGTATTGCAGAGCAGTGTTAGTTTGATGGAAGCATATTATCCTCTCATTTTTCAGTTCTCCAGTGTGTAGTCATTAGCAGCAGACTTTTGCATTCTTAATCTCTTAGTTCCTCAATTAGTCATCAAAATTTCCTGCCCAATTTCCTTCCTATGCCGACTCTTCCTATTTATTAAAATAAATTTCTTTCCTGATATAAATGCTGTGAATTAAATACTCCTATAGCATTTGCCTCCAAAAGAATTGAGTAAAATTTTCAGTATGGACTGCATATCAGATGGCATGCATGAGTTTCTGAAAATAAACAATCTATGATACTGCTGTAGCTAAAAAACTTTAAAAATGAAAATCTTATCTTCCTGATATAAAGAAAAGAAATTGAGTGTTTGTAGTTTGTAGTTTTTTTGTTTGTGTATAGGTGGTTTTTTATGACACAGGAATACACAAAATCATTCATACCTCAAAAAATCATAGTACTTCTACAACACATGAAGAAAAATTTTTAAAATTGCACTTTGAAGAGTTCGGTTTAGGTATTGTATTTAATCTTCTAAAAGGAACCTTGTTGTAATGCTGTTAAAGTCACTAAGACAATTTTCAAAAATAGGATAAAAATTACAAAGATTATATATTGAAAAGGTTAAGTTAAAGCTTCTTTGAGATTTCAGTAAAATTTTCTGTACTGTCTCTCACAGTATCCTTCTGGACAAAATATTATAGTAAATGGCTTTAAATCAGGTTGGCCACTAGTGGGGTTCTACTCCACTTTAGGGCCAGGTCTCTTCCATGTCTCAATCTGCAGTGGCCACAGCACCAGCCTGACCGAGTTCAAGGAGCATTTGGACAACACTGTGAGACACATGGTACGATCTTTGGGTTGTCCTGTGCAGAGCCAGGAGTTGTACTCTGATCTCTATGGATTTCTTTCAACTCAGAATATTCCATTATTCTATATTGGATTATGAGTTACATATGAACTCTGTAACAAAAAAGCCCATTGATGAATTATTTTGGGCCAAATTCAAAATTTGTGGCTCTGTTGAGAAATGCTGAGAAAGTTTGTTTCCTCTTTTCAATTGTTCTAATGTAGGTTTGCTATAGCCTTGTGGTCTTGCTCATAACAAGCATTCATTTCATATTCACCATGCCACTCTGAAGATCAACAAAACAACTAAACAGATTTTTAGTTCCTCAGCATTCTGAACAACCATCTGTAATTTTTCATCTTTTTTTTATATTAACGCAAAGTAAGATAATATTTGTAGTGATAAACTATCCTTGCATAGAACTGCTTTTGTGATTATAAAAAACTTCAGCATTTTATCACTAATAACAGTGATTTATTGTTTCCAGTACTCTGTGGGTGAAGCAATTCATGTAAAAACCCTAATGTCACTCCCCATTGTTTTAATTTGATCAGCTGTAAAACAGAAATAATAAATTATGTTGTCTTGTAGGTTATAAGATTATGTTTGTCCAACGGTCCATGAAAAATTCTAAGCAATGTATTTGGTTCTTACTTTTTATTAACCATATACCACACTTATATTGTTAAATATTATCCAGGATACCAAACCTGTATTTGCTTTACTCTGCAAGAAACTAGTTACAGCTCTATAAAATTTTATATTAAATTATATAAAATTTAAATAGCTATAGTTAATGCAAACAGAACTTGAATGTTAAACAATTTCCTATTCTTTATTCTGAAAAGAGTTTGTAGTCCTGAATTTCATTGGGATTGTTAATTTGCTAATTAGAGAAAGCATGTTGCTTTGCTCTGCTTTCATCCTTATTTTTCCAACAGTCTAAAAACAATGAGAGAAGGATGAGAAAGACAGAATGCTTGAATACCTGTAAACCAATGAATATCTAATGTCAAATCTATTGATATTAACTATATACATATATATTATAATATCGATATTAACAATCTTTTTGTCTTAGGAGAGCTGGCCATCCACCTCACGGTAGTCACTAAGGAGTACTTACTAAACCAGGAACCTTGCTGATACTATAGCTACAAGAAGACAAAGAATAAAAAAAAAATAGAACATTTTTACAAGAGAAATGACAATTAGGCAAACTCTATAAAGCATTAGCAAAATTCTGTAAAAATTCATATTACTTTTAAATGGTAGATATTCAGAGGCTGACAAGTCATATTCCAACAGCATCACCCACTTAAGAGAGACCTTTAACTTTCCTGTCTTCTTTTTTTGGGATAGTATCTATATTTTCATTCTAAGTTTAACTACAGCACTTCTCTCACCTGTTTATCATATTTTACAGACATTTTTCATCTTGCTAGTATTTCTCAACAAGTTCTTCCACCAGTTTTTCTAACTTCCATCTCAAAAAAGCCTTCATCAAGATCAGAAGATCAACCTGATCTTCTCATTCAAAACCTCTTCTCCTCCCAAGGGCAACAGCATTAACTGTGTTTCCATGATAGAAACAATCACAGCACTAACAATATGATGACAACAATGCAATAAGGCAAGAGAGGGACAGATTTGTTAATCATATACTTGGATATCTGGTGTATGTTTACAGCAAGACAAGTTATAATGAGCCCTTGCTGAACTACCTAAGATGACCTTCTTTCCTCCATATGGATGACTATTTTTTATAAATCTAACTTAAGATAATTAGCAGATATGTCCTTTCCTTTGAAGGAAAAATCCAATGTGTACCGAGGGCTTGCTATAGGTTCAAATATTTGGTAGATGAGGCTACACAGGCTAAATCTATTTTCAGGTCACCCAAATACAGTGAGTGGAGACTTATGTCTGTAGAAATGACAATGCATGTTGAAAACCATTCCTGCACTGCCGGGCTATTTAAAGAATTTTGGATTAAAGTTTGTTGCATCATGCACTCACAGTACTGTATCTGCTTAAACTAAACAGCTGACCAGAACATAGAAAAGTACTCCTCAATTAAATGTGGTAACCTACACTGTAGAAGTAAAATATTATATCAAATAGATGTATTTCATAAATTTTCATACGGTCAGCTATAAATTTCAAAACTGCTTGATAACCTTGTTCAAATGAACTATGAACAACAAAAATATCCCCCACAGAAGACTATGAAGTTAAATCAAGTGTATCACAAGAAAAAGTCTGTATTCATCTTCATTCAATTCTATGTTAAAGTGACTTAGGTGTCATGATTATTTTTAATTAATTAAATCAGAGAAAGATGTGGCCTAAAACTATACACAAGTTCTTAATCAATAGACTGGAAAGGCTTCTTCATGGTATCGTAGTTTCCCTATATGGTGTAAATATTTAAAGCTATCAATGAACTACCCACACTACAGCAGTAGAGTTTAGATTTTTTATTTAAAGGAAACTTCTTGATACTCTGTGATGAATTTATTATTCTGAGTCAATAATGAGGGAGTTCTGGTAAAGTTTGGTTTCTATCATACACAAGAACTCTAAATTATTTCCTTGGACTTACATCAAATGAAAAGAGCAAGAACTGAGATATTATATACAGAATCCTTTTGTTAATAGACAAATCCAAATGATTTTTAAAAGATCTAGTGTCATATCTATGATGATATCTCCTATAATTTTGTGAATGTCATTAAATCTTTTTATGTTAAATAAAGAGCTTTCATACTATTCTCTGACTACTCAGAGTTTCAGTAGAAACAAAAATCCAGTTATGTACTGATTAAATATATCTTAAAAATTAAAAATATTTTGATAATTTTTATGAAGTCATATTTAGTTTTATGAAGCCCAGGATAAAAGGGACAATATTTAGTGTATTCTTGAAAGTGACATTAATATTCCAGGTTCATTGAAGGTCAGAGGGACTATATTAACACCTTTCATGATACAGACTACTCTGAGAGGAACTTGTGGCTCTTCATCAAAGAGAACACTTTCTTTCACTTGTCTGGTTTCAGCACCCACTTTAACATTTCTTATCATACCCATAAATCTTAAGAGAATTGTTTATCTCTACAAGTTAATTGTCTTATCACAGACTTTAATAGTGAACTCTGCATAGCAAGGAAAAGGATGGTTTGTATCTCTGACGACATGAAAACAAAAAAGACAAAACTTTGAGTCTTTTTGAAATTAGAGGATTACTTAATAAAAACTTTTGGGTCCTGCAGGTTCTTTACATTGCACTAAGAAATGAATACTTCTTCTTCAAGTGAGATGTTAAGCTGTCCAGACAATGTAATAGTAGCTGAGGCACGTCAATTTTTCTGGTAAGACATTTGAAAAATAAAATCACTATGTTTATTCCTTGCTATAATTTAGAAAAAATTATTTGGGATATACATTTTCAAAACACTACAGTTCCACAAGGAAATACAGAATAACTGCCTATACTTCACATATTGCTGTGATTCTTTATTGCAGCTTCCTTCCTTGAATGTTACAATTTATTTTGTTTTGAATACCCACTCTATAAGGTATTTGAAAGCAAATTTCTACCATTCAGGAATGCATGTCAAGCAAACAAACAAATAAACAAACACTACAAACAATGCAGTTTGCCATGCCCTAATATCTTTTAGTCCCAGGCACCAATGATATGAACACCCTTCTATAATAAGCTGTCAGGATTCATTTAAATACCATCAGTAATAGGATGACTTAACTAGAAAATAAATGACCTTTCTTCATTTTCAAATTTTACTATGTAGATCTTCTTCACAGCCTCTAAGTATCATATTAAAAGATGGGTTATTTCCTTTACTCGAGAGACTACATCCTCCTTTTCAGTCTCCAACTCTACCAAGCTCCAGATGCCACTTGTAAGACACAGATAGGCTTCTATCCCATGAGTTCAACTAGAAAAGAGACTGTCATAGTCCCTGGCTTCCTGCGGCCATAGATCCCTTAACTTTACTCTAAAACACTACTGTCTTTCAAGGTATTGAAGAACTTTCCAAATCCTTCTGAGTCAAGGGAACCCATTAACCCAGAAAATAGTGGAATAACTACTGCTCACCTCTAGTAAATATAACTGCAACCCAAAAGACACATAGTTATGTAACAATATTTAATGACTAGATAGAGCCCTTTGAAAATTTCACATACACAGAAAAAACTTTATATATATATATATATATAATATATGTATATACACTCCTCCTTGGCTACTGTTTGTGAATCCCTTGAAAGCATACTGTGAAATACAGGATGAAAAACACCCATGTAGACTTCCAAGTAGTCGGACGTGACTTGTTGTGAATAGTGTGCACTGTATCTGGGATTTTGATCTTGTGGTTGGAACTTTTATTTTGCAGGTTTTGAGAATTTGGGAGGAAACTACACACCTTGGATTTTGCTAATACAACTGTGTTTGCTAAGCGGCTTAACAAGCGTATGCTGGGTATAGTTACATTCCCATCAGGAAATGTAAAACACTATTTAAAACAGTGAAATTACCATAATTGAAAGGACACAGATGCTCTTTAATAATGTAGTAGATTGCACCCTCAATGGAAATGCTCATTAATTCTATTTTAAGACAGTGTGACTCACCTGTATGTCAGACAATTATCATTGAAAGCTAGGTTAGCAGAAAGGTTACATATTTAGATTTGATGACTCCATCACAGAACATGAAATATTTTCCATTTGAGAGCAATATGACTACTCATTTACTTCTCCCATATCATGTAATTTATAAGCAGGGAGAAAAAAATGTCAGAAATATTAAATTTCTCTTTCACAAAAAAATTTAAAAAAAAAAGCAAAACTACTTCTTAGGTCAGATTAACTTCAGAAACATATAATACTTAATACAGTATCATCTGCAATCTGAAAGAGAAGGTTATGATCCCCACAAAGAGATTTCTCAATATCCAAAAATTAGTTACATCAGCAGCAATAAGTAAGTGTTGCTAAACTGCTTATTGCATACTTGAGGAACACAAGTAGTGTGCAGTGAGCACCATACAAGGATAGAACAACAATGAAGATTGTCACCAAGGTCATCCATGCTATTTTGCATAGGTTTACTGTATTTCTCTTCAGTATTCAAGACTCTTTAAGAGAGCCTAATGCAACATGGTGTAAGTCTCTGTTTCAACATTGTTTAAGCAATTACTAAATTTCTGACAGAGGTATCATTTGACTTGTGTACCTTTTATCTTATATATGATTTTCATATCCATATTAAAAAGGTAACTCCTTAGTTGCTGTCTTACAGAAATTTGTGAAAACTCCACAGGCAAACCTCTGAAGTCATTGGAAGGGGTAGTTCAAGCTCATTCATTGCTCACTGACATGACCAAGCATTTTTCAAATGCTAAATAATTTTTTTTAGCTTGATTTTGCTTTTTTATATTTCTACTTCCTGAAAGGAGTATCTTAAGTCTACTTATAACATGCAGATATGTGCAAAACACTTAACAAGCAGTAATTAATCAACACACACACACATACTCTTTGTTGTAATCTAATAAAGCAAATTAACTGCAAACACAGAAGAAACAGAATTTTTCTAAGTTTGTTTTGGCAATTTTTAAATAATTTAAAATACACTTTAAAATGTCTTTTCTGTACATGTAGATATACAGAGCCCTGGACTTTAACATGTTCACAACTTACTTTATGTCTCTAGTTAACATACGCTTAGACAAAATGCCAAAGTTGAATAGGATGTCTCCACACAGCAAGGAGAGTAAGACTCCTTCATCTGCTATTTCAACATCATAGGTGTATATAATACTGTACTTATCAAATCTTGCCTTAAACACTCCTAGAGGGGTCTCAGGATGTCTCAAAGCAGCATCTCAGATTCCCACATTTATATAGACATGTAGTGACAAGATCAAGAGGAATGGCTTAAACTGAAAGAGAGATTTAGATTAAACATTAGGAAGAAATTCTTTATTTTGAGGGTGGTTAGGCACTGATATAGATTTCCCAAAGCAATTGTGGTTGCTGTCTCCCTAGAAGCGTTCAAGGACATTGGACAGGACCTGGTCTAGTAGAAGATGTCCCAGCCCATGCAGAGGCTTTGGAACTAGGTGACATTTAATGTCTCTTCCAATCTAAACTATTCTATGATTCCCATATGTCAGTTCAACAAAGGCAGATTTATATGAGTTTATGCTTTTATGCTTTTCTCTCCTAGACTACTGTTCCTTGCTGGTGTCCAAATGAAAGTGACTATCTCTTGAAGGTCAGACATTCAATCCAATCCCACAGATTACTTTCCCAGCATCCAAATGAATCCAGGATAATCCAGAGATTATTCAAGAAATAAAAACTTGTTTTGTTGAGCTGTCATTACTCTTTATCTTCTCCTTTAACTGATATTGGCCTATGTGAACCTAAGAAAAGAACCAAGCACTTTGTGAATGGAGCAAGAATATGCTTTCTGCATAGGTCAGTCTAATACAGAGTCTAATTCAACCATGAAAAGATTTGCTATAGAAACTCAATGATGTGTTACAGCTGGTTTATGACAGTAAGTGCTCCCGTTAATTTTTCTTTTTTATAAAAGAGTACTTTTATTCAGAGGTTTCATTGCATCACAAGGTTAATGCTGTACTTAAAAGGCATAATCCATCCAGATTTAATATATGTGAGAAGATCGAAAACACAGCACAGTTCCACCACATTACCCTTTCAGACAAAATTAAAAGTAAAATTCAAGATGAAGTTTGACATATTCAGGAGCTGTAACTTTACTGATTTCATGAATAACTGGAAGTAGGACTTGAGAGAGTTGTTGATAAGAGGTTTAAGTTATTTTAATCTTTGCAGTAGTACACTAAAAACAAAATAATAATAAAACATAAATATCTTCTCTTTACATAGCAAAACCAAACAAGTAAGAAAATGGAATGGACCTCTTTTATGCTTTCATTATCACACTCAAGATTTTTTTAATAACTTATAGTGACTGAAAATATCTGTGTCATTTCTATGTTTGAAAAATCCACTGGAATAAAGTGAAGAGAAAAATAGGAAATATAAAGAAAAGGAGGAAAAATTATTTCTCTAGCAAAATAAAGATATTTGCTAAGATCTACTGAAGAAAAGAGCTGTAGGAAAATTTAAAAAAAAATCAGTGAAAAACAACTCAGATTCAACCCCCAAAACACAACCACAAAATCCTGAAGAGCAGTAATATCAAAGAACAAAATCTTACACAAAATGCCAATACTATTTCATTGGCTTCTTAAGGTGTATATAATGTCTGTGTTAAGGTTGGAGAAACAGCAGTTCTGTGCATGAAAATATAATATTTATCCAAAGTACATCAATAAATAAAACACTTCAAAAGTATAGGACATTTTTTAAAATAAAATAAATATGAGAATTAAATAAAATGATTTAAATTAAAAACAAATGCTGAAAAGATAGTGTCATTCTCATTCGTGGTGTAGAAATGGAGTATAGACTGATGTGCCTGTAATGATTGTCTTTTTTTTACCTCCTAGTCTATTAAATATAAGATGCAAATCAAAAGAGTGACTGAGCCAATAATTCTAGTATTCAGAACAAAAAAATAGCTGTTTTCTGTTTCTTTTAGTGATCATGAATAGTCTAAGCATATTTTGCTAAAGGAAAGTGGAACTAAAGAATGTGGTATTACTCTAGGAAAAGGAAGTTATCTCTAAAGCTGCTCAAATATAGTGGAGCATTAACAACCAGTGCATAGGCCATTTTAAAATATATAGCTTTTCACAACACCATATCTAAATCAAAAAAGGGTACTAAAGCCCAATAAACCCAAACCACAGAAAATCCTCCTCTGAAATAAAGAAACATTCTTGTGGCATTTACTGCACTTAGCATTTCAAGATGAAAAACGAAAACTATTCACAATCTTGGTAAATCTTTGTAGCTTGAAATCTTTTTTTGAGTTTCTTCCACTCTAGAAGCAACATATTCAGAATCCACATGTAGTTATGATAGCCAGAAATAATTCTCTTTCTCTAGCAGGGGAAAGAAAGGGTGTTTGGGGGAAACAACAACAACAGTAACAAAACAATAACAACAACAACAACAACAACAACAACAAGATATCCCCAACTTTCAAACAAACACTTTTTTTTCCTTGAGCCTCATAGGTGAAATTCCCCATTCCCATCACCTAGATGTGCAAATGGTGAGGATCAAGGACAGACTAGTTCTTTAGTACTACTTTGGCGTATGGGACCTAAAAAGTATCAGGCAATTTTAATTAAAAATCCAACAATTTTTCTGAATACAATACTATTGATGACCATAAAACAATATATTAAATGACCCCCAAATAACACTTCAATGAAAAATCGGTACTGAACTAAAAGATCATAGTCTTGTATTTAAAAAACAACCAAACAAAAAAGTTTGAATTTTTTCTAAAATGAAATATAAATCACATCTGATAGTCATCTGTCTAATTCTAATGCAGTCATTGGTACTAGAAAAATTAAGAGAAATAGTAGCAATTCTTTTACCTCAATCCTGCTTTAGTAAAGTACATATAAAATGTAGCAGTGGATATTAGGAAGAAGCTGAAATATCTTTTGTTCTGCTTATTACATGCATTTGGATATATTGGATTAATTTTAAATTTCCTCGTTTGTTAGAAATGCTATCACTTTATTAGTGTTGCTAATTTGAAAAGCAGCCACAAATGTGAAGGCCCAGCTGCGTTCTCAAAAAAAACAACAAAAAAACTCAAAACCCTGAGAAGCTGGTCTTTCAGAAAAAGCAGCTTTCTTTATGAAAATGAATTTTACAATATCACGACCTTGTATAGTCATTAAAATAACACTTCTCTGTTTCTTAACAAAAAGTTTTTCTGTACAAGAAATACCAGAAGATTCAGCAGAGATAAAGCCACAGGCTTAATATCTCACAGAGATATTAAACTGTGTCATAATTGAGATTCCTTAATAATGTTGGTAACTCAAAATGAAACATGATAATGCTAGTTACAGGTTTTTCTTTATAAAGAATTATTTTCCAGCCGAATTCTGCAATATCTGACAGAACTTTACCCCTGCAGACTTCTTGCATCTCCCAGCCAAATTTTACTTTGTTGTTTACTCAATGTAGTTTGACACTAAAGGTCTATTAAAAAAAAAAAAAAAAAGAAATCCAGCAAATAGCTAATTACATGCATCTGTGTATTTTTCAGCATTACACTTCTGTTAAGACTACTAACAACAGACCAGTTTCAGACCTCTATTATCTACTATATGTCTACTGTTCCTGAAAGTTACAGTTTCAGGCTGTTTGTTTCAAGAGCAAGGTTAGCAACTCTCATCTCCTCAGCTATGGAACGGCTAAATATCGAGGTGGTTGGGCAATCAAGTTCTTCAGATTAAACAGAAAGCTTACATACTTATGAAACACCAAGTTCTGCTAAAATTAATAGTGAAACTAAATAAATGGATTGTGCAAGAACTCTATGCCAATAGATTTCTAGCAGCCCAGGGTATACACCAGAATATAGTGTAGCCCTTTTGGATGCATGGTAGCTAATAGAAAGAAAATGCATTTAAGATTAGATTGCTTATTTATCAATTCTCTACTATGTGTTCATTTTTCAAATAGCAATTATCTGCAAACATAAAATGTGGAATTACAGAAAAGTGAGTTTAAATTGAACTGCATGGAAAAAAAAAATTAATTCACTGCTATAAGCAGAACCTAGATCTCTAAATATATTAGCTTCTTCTGTCATATAGAGGAAAACTACCACAACTATTAATTCTTCTTTCCCCACATGCATGGAAGAGAACACAAAGATGTCATGTGAAAATCCTGTCTGCAAATAAATGTCCTCTTCAATTTTAGAAAGACTGTCAAGAAAAGATGAGCTAAAATGTGAGTTATAACTAAGTGATGACAAATTCAAATAGAAATAGCAAGGCATGATGATTGCTGTATTGTGTGAATTAGATCATTTGACAGTAAGAACCAAAAGAAGTACAATTATGCATAAGCAAAAAATGTGAAAAATCTACACAGTGCTTCTCCAAGTTATCTTCAAAAACCTTCAGACTATCAAAAATATTTCACTATTATTAGTTGAAAAATTCAGTTATGCCACTATCTGCTAGTCACTGTTACTTAACAAAAAACCCCAATAGATCTTTAACTATTTTAAAATATATAAGAAAAGGACATAGAAGGAGTCATCCTACTACAATGACAATTCCAAATAATGCTCAGTGTCTCTTTCTGGGAATTTTTAAGAGGAATCATGGAAGAGAAATGCAAAGAAAGATGTTGGAAAAGAAAGATGCTTTTAAAGAGAGGCAAGGAAGCCTACAATGAATAAAATACTCGAGCATGCCAATATTTTAAGGCAGATACTTACACCAGGTTTCTCAGAATTTCCTCCAAAACCATGTTAGGCATATGCTATGTGGGTATATGAGTTTTACTTAGTAGACAGATAAAAACATTTTATTAAAAGTTTAAGGTAATATATACTGTGAAGTGTGCAAAAACTTTACAAACTGTTAGTGTACATGGTTAGCCTTTAAAGATTGATTGTCAAATTATATAAATGATAATTAGTCAGTCTACTAATTCTTTTTTCTTCCAAAGACTTTTTCTACCCTTCTTTATAATGATCAGTTTCAAAGGAGAAATAGGATCAAAGGAGGTGCCAGTATGGATGCTCTTGTGGTAGGAGATAGATACAGACCACCTTTCAGCATAACATGTCTTTTTAAAGACAATTTAAGAAGATCTCTAAATCATAGAGCCAGATTCTTAGGATGGATTTTCATCTTTCTGCAATCTATTGGAAGGATTAAACAGCTAGAACCAAATAGTTGAGTTGTTGGGGAGGTGCCAGGGATAATTCCTTGATACAAGCAATGACAGGGCAAATGCACAGTGGGTCTGATATTCACTAACAGGGACAGACTGTTTTGGAACACAATAATCAGTGGCAGCTTTGTGGTGACTGTGAAATGCAAAAGCCCAAGATCCCCAGGGGAGGGATGAGAAGGTAGCAAGTACCGCACTATAGATTCAGGGCTCTAGAAGTGAAAAATTTGGCTTAATAAAGAAATTGGTATGAATGATCCCTAGAGAGGCAGCTCTGGAGGGGAAAAGAGATTGTAAAAGCTGATGAATCTTTAAGAACAATCTATCAATTCAAGATTGGTCCCTCAAAATAATCAGGAAAAGAAACTGATTAGCAGATCAGTTTAACAAGGAACTCATGACTGTGTTCCAAAGCAAAAGCTCCAGTCCACAGAATGGGGAAGCAGGAACAGTTTACAAGGGAGACTATTGCTCAGACAAGCAGGGACAGCGTGTGAGGAAAGACAAGGATCACCTAGAGTTGATACTTGCAAGTGATGTCAAACACAACTAGAGCTTCAAATGCTCTATTAACAGGAAAAATCTGTCAAGAGAAAACCTGGCTGTATTATTCCATGGGACATTTGGCTGAAGTGAGAGCAGACAAAAATAAGGCTGAATTACTTGCCTTGCTTGCAATGGTGGCCTGCCCATACCTGTGCGCTGGTTAATGAGAAGATGGAAGTTGTCTCTTCATACCCTCACCTGGCAGAAGTACATGAATCATGGCAGGAAAAGTGTGGACAAAAGGAAAAAACATTCACCTGAGGAAAGTGGAGTAGTTGACCAGAGAGGCTGTGTACTCTCTGTCCTTGTAGGTTTTCAAGACTCCACTGCATAAAGCCCTGAGCATCATCATCTGACTTTGTAGCAGGCCCAGCTTTGCGTCCGAAGTTGGACTAGAGAACTCTTGAATCCTTTCCTGCCTAAATTGTTCTGCAAATATCTTATAGGAAGAAATAAGTTTGATGAAGACTTTACAACACAACAAACAGAACTGTGTGCAAATAAAGCTACTTTCATTATTTTAAAACTTTGTGTGTGCACTCCTAGATGAAAGGAGCTCTGATCAGCTCCACAGCTGAGAAAAAAATGAAAGCTGAAGATTCTGAGTGCTAAAGATATACCTTTCAAAGTAATTTCTGAGTTTAAATGGGAGAAAGTGAATAATTGCACATAATGTTTAGAGTTGTGGTAAACATTTTTTAAAGTTCAATAGATACAAGAAATAGCTTGTGAACAACTTCTATGAGGCGAACACAGTTTCTATAATAGATTTCTTTTTCAATCAGAGACTTTTGAATTACCAAAGCACCTACTTCCTCAAACAGATGTAATTTTTCTCATACTCAAGCTAAAAATCAATCAATGACTATAAGACCTGACCTAGATAAATCATTCTTTTCTTTTCCCTGAAGACACTGTACAACATACATAGTATTGTGCCAATTGAGAAATGTAACAGTATGGTAAACAGCACTAAAACCTTTCTATGCCTTTAGGCAAAGCTGTAAATATCAGCTTAAAAAGCACTGATAGTGAGCTGTTAGAAGCATCTAAATAATTTTTACTAATAACACCAATTCGTAAAAGAAGTGCTAGAATGAAAATTATGAAAGTCTCAGTGAAACTGGCCTTAATTCCTTGCACAATATTAATGGTGAAGTACTCCAAAAGAAAAGAAGAAAATGAAAAATAGGCAAAAAAGGTGAAATAAAGTATCACAGAGGAAATAATTTATTAAATCTTACTGAAGGTAATAATTCTATATATAAACATCATAGTAACATGGAAAAACATCTGTAGTCGAAAGACAATTCATCAAAAGTAGAGTGAGCCAAGTGTATATCGCTTGAAGCATACTTTGGAGCATACATTCAAGAGCCAGGCAGGGGCTGTATATAGTGTATGATGTTACCCTGTGGATTTGCCAAAGACAGGAAAGAATTGATGGAAGAAATACTAGGCAAGGCATCTGATTCCTGTGTTTTTAGAAACAACAACCTTCAAGTTTCAGCATCAGTTATTTATGCATTGTCTGTTTACAGGCAATATTTTAACATTTAAACATTTAAATCAACATTTTCAAGTCCTAGGAATTCTAACTGCCTGTCAGGAGAGAAAAAGAACAAGCAAGCTATCCAGGTTTGTGATTTCTCTGCTCTATTGTAACATGACAAGTAAGCTCACCTGGAACAGAGAGAGCAGCAGCAGAAATCCAAGTGAATAGGTAAATGTAAAGTGAAGCACAAGGGAAGTGTGCACATGCAAGTGATGTACGCATGAAATGATGAGCCCTGAGCTGACTAGGTGGGCACTGTGGGATTTTCACAGCTCTGTTAAATCACCAGCTCTCTGCTCAGTACTCAGTAGTAGTCAAAAACCCAAAGAGAAATTATTAGGAAAGGCACAACGAATGAAACAGAAACATTATTATGCTGTTTTTTAAGTCCTTCAAAGTAAGATCTGGTAAGACAGGAAAAGATCCAGAGCATGTCGGTAAGAATGTCCAGTGGCACTGGATTATTCCCACATGAAAAGCAACAGACTGGCTTGGCATCTTCAAAAGACTCTTGTCTCTTGAAAAGAGAGATAGAGAGAACAGAGGACCATAAAATCAAACAGACATAGACACTGTAGGCGTGAAGAAATTGCACACTGTCTCTTCCAATATAAGAACTGGGAGCATAAAATGAAACTAGTATAAGCCAGTTTCAATACAAAGGAGGCAGTGGCTCAGGCAAAGCAAGAGTGCCTCAAGATGTTGCAAATACTGAGTTTACAGAGCCTCCAGAGTAAACTGGAGGCTGGTTACATTACATGGAAGCAAAACACTGCGAAACCACATTTGGTTCACAATGTCCTGTGAGAAAAAACTACTTCAAAATTGAAAACAGTTCAAATGAAAACCCTTATTTGCCCTGTCCTTATTATTAGACATTTGATCTATAAGCTCTGGCTGGCGCGGGTTAGTAGGACAGATAAATCTTTGGTCTAACCCACAACAATCTTTCTTCTCTTATAATAATGCCCTTTTCTGAACCTTAGGTAATGCATCTCCTTTGTGCTCTTAAATTGTAGTCAAACAAAATCAACATTGACAAATCAAAGTTCATATTACATCTGCCATGTGAAAATTTCTCTGTACCTTGCATTAATGAAATGAAACAAGAAATCCCCCCATATTCACAGGACAAAAGTTACTGTTTTACAAGATACACTGCCTAATGAGTGTGAGATTGACATAGTATACTTTTTGAACCTTTAATTTTTTCTTACTCAAACACAATGGAATCCCATTTTACTATATAATATGCATATACATACTAAAGGATAATTCCTTATGTGAAAAGGTTTGCCAGCTGAAAGGAGTCATGCAGCAGGTGCGGGTAAGTACATAAGAGAAATGTCTATGTGCATAGATATAGAAAGCACATAGAGAACATAGGATCTAAAGTATTACAAAGCAGATGAGCTAATCAAGCTGAAACTGTCTCTAGATGCAACTTCAAGCCATTGTGGCATATAAAGAGACCTTTTCTATTTTTTTTCTTCTCCCCAAGAGGTGTATGAGGTTAATCTATGAGGAATTTTATATAAATTCATCTATCTATGACTTCTAAAGGTTACTTCATCATGAAGATCACAGCAGGAGCTAATTTTCTTATCTGTGGCAAATAAATTTCTTTATGATAACAGTATGTTTCCTAAACCTAGTCAATCCATGCTAAAGACAGTCAAATCCCAAACTATCCTTTTTCCTATGTGGGCTACACAGACCACAAAAAGTAAAATCTGAATCTAAGTGGATTAATTCTCATCAGATTTTTCTCTATCTGCCCCCAAAAAGGATGGAGTGAAGAATTTGATAATTTAGAGAGAGTCAAGATTTTTCCCAGTAGAATAGGTGATCTGAAAAAAAAAAAATCATTCATTGTTTTTACAGCTTTGTTTGCAGTTTTCTTGGTGCAGAGAGTGCACAAACATGCATTGTGTGTTTGGGATGAACGAGAATGACAGAGTGTTTGGGGGTGGAAGGGACTTCTGGAGATCCTCCTGTCAAACCACTCATGCAAGGCAGTTTTACCTAGAGCAAGTTGCGCAGGATTGCATCCAGATGGGTTTCAAACACCTACAAAGAAGGACATTCCTCAACCTCTCTGGGCAGCCTGTGCCCCTATTCTGTCATCCTCATAGTAAAGAAGTTATTCCTCATATTCAGATGGATCTTTCTGTGTTTTAATTCTGCCCATTGTCCCTTCTACTGTCTCTGGGCGCCATGTAAGTGAGTTACAACCTACACAGTGTTTCAGAAATGCCTTTGTGGCTTTGATTAAAAAAGATACTCTGGTTGTTGGAAATCGAATTTCAAGGTACATGGTTAATTTGATCTGAGTTATTGATCTGTCAGATACATGGAATCTTACCTTAAATAAAGGCCATTACTGATACACGCAGTGGAAGGGGAAGTTTACTACCAGGAAGATAAAGTAAATTGCACTATGGTTGACTGAGATCAAATTGAATATCCATTTAAGGATTCAGTTTAAAGAGATGCCTACTTTTGCATGGGCATGGTTAACCAGAGTCTCAACAGAAGCAGAAAAGAAGGTGTTTGGGGAAAAAAAAAGCATAAATGTCTGTCACAAGGTATTTTTTGATAACTTCTAACCAAAATCTGACCTGCAAACATTTTTTGCTGGTTTTCATATGGAAAAATTGAACTATTTGCCAAAAGCACTGAGATCTCACACACTTTATGTTCCTAGCAGCTGCATGCAACCAGGAAACCTGACAGAAAAGAGAGGATATAGAGCTGCTCATATTCAGAATATGGCTGAACTCATATGCCAGTTTTCTTCAGACATCAAATACCCAGTCAGGAAAGAGCAGAATTGCCCCAGAACATGTTTAATACAGCATTACACCTTATCAGGCATCAGGATAACTAATCATGCTTTATTTCTATAGGATAATAGTGGGTCTAACAAACCCCATCAACAGAGTTTTTTACTTACAGATATTCTTCCTCATGTTTTGAAGTTATTGTTAGAAAATTATAAAATCCTGATAAAAAACAGTTCTGTCATTAAAATCTTAGGGTAAGTAAATATCTTTAACCTTGAAGAAAAAGGAGAGACAAGAATATTTTTCCTTCCCAAAGATCTTTTATTTCCCTCAGTGCTGAATATTAAAAAAAAAAGTGGATAAATATACTTAAGGGTTGACAGGGACTTTCCAAGAAGAATATCATCACAGTCCTTCTTTTTTTTCTATTACACTGCATGATGTGGTGCTATGAAGAGTTAGCTGAAAAATTTTAAGACATCCTTCCTCAGGTATCAGAAGTTATACAACAGCATATCTATGCTTGTTTGGAGATCTGCACAACAACTCACCATGTTTCTGGCTTGGCTGTGTGTAGCTGGTGACTGGAAGGAGTATCTGCCTTAGCAGGTAATTGACCCCACTATGCACCAGGGAGTACTTCCCAAATGTTTGGAAAGTAAGAAGATACCCACTGATGTCCAATGACTTTCACAATTTTGTGAGATGTAGGAATTGCCTCATTCATTAGTACATTATGTTGGCACATCTTTCCAAAGGTGTTTATAGTTTTCAGGGAACTGGCACTCAGAAACCTGAAGACAAGGGCCTTACCATGTTATAAAGGAATTCCTTTAAAACCTCAAATGGAAAAATGTGCTTCATTTGATGTAATTCCTCCTGTAAAGGTCTCTTCCAAGCCAAACTATAGTGTGATTCTATGATGAACACACAGCATTTACCTTATCCTTTTCCTGGTTTTTGTATTGTTTTATTTGTGTTTTTTATCTGTTTGTTTGTTTTCATATCTGAATTCAAAAGAAACAGTTTGTATTAAGAGCATCTAAGCAGATATTAAATTCTGGAGACCTATCATAAGTTAAATAACATATCACCTATTTAAGTCTACCAGCTCACCTTTTTGATCCTATTGAGCAAAACAGAATTATTTTCTTAACTAGAAAAGAGAGTCATAAAATGCAGAGTTTTATATAACCTAAGACAGTATACCAATTATAACCTCTCTGTATTAAGTATTCCATGTCAAATAGAAAGAAAAACTGTAATTTTTCTATTTAAATTAAAAGAACCATGGAAACAAGACAAGATAACACTGCAAAAGGTTTTTATTCTGCTTCCAGAGAACGATGAAAAATATCTAGGATACTAAATACAATATAAGCAAAATGGGGGAAAAAATGCATAGGTAATCCTAATGAATTACAGAGTAGACAAATACACCTTGAGAGATCATCCAACACATACACTTCCCCAAGCTATGATCAGTGAGAAAAATAAGAGAAAAATCACTTCAAAATTTCTGAAAACAATCTCAAATTAACAAATCTGTTTACCAAAAGACAAAACTATCAAGATTATTAGTTCTGAGAGAACAAACAGGAAAGCTGAAGAAGAAAAATGTGACAAAGATTTTTGTAAATGGGATTTTTCCCAGCATCTGGAACTATTATCTTATTTTTGGCATTGTCTGACTGGATATCAAGTACAAGTGAAATAGCATGTCAGAGCACTGATTGGAAAGCTAGTTCTTTTTTCTTTTTTTTTCCCTGTGCACTGTACAGGTAGGAATATTTGATTTCATACATCATTTGTAAATTGCTGTGGGGATTCCAGAAAGACAATTTGACTTCACAAAATTGATGAAGGAAAAAAACCAAACCAAAACAGAACAAACAACTGCTGGTTTTGTATCTGTTGCTTTTGGAAGCTACATGCCTGGGACTTTGACAGACTGGGTATTGTTAATGATTCATTGTCACAGTGCTACAATGAATAGAAGCTGAAGCTCCTTTTAGCCCTTAAGGAACTTGTTCATCAGAATGAATAAATTATTTACATTTTATGGGGTTTTTTTACTGGCCTGCCTTAATAACACCAAAAAAAGAAACACTACAAACTTTACAATCTAATAAAGCTTTTAAATGAAAATACTCAAGCAGCAAAACCTAAGGAAGAGCACAGTACAGGGAATAAGGAAACAAACAACTGCAAAGGGGATGATGATGTGCGACCACTGCTGCATCAGGCATGGTGAACTGGTTTGCACAGCACTGTACCAGTGCTCATGTGAAAGGGGACAGTGAGAGACACACTAATCACACTTTGATTTTTAATAATTTTAACAGACCTACATCAGATCTAAATTAAGAAGGAACTTGTAAGATCGTCTGAGCTGTTACATGCACAAGACCTGGAATCTAATCCAGTTATATTTTGTTTGAATTGTAGTGATCATCATTTAGCACACTAAATGAAACAGACTTCCATTAAATAGTCCGTGAACTACAAAGCAATCATTCACAATTCAAAGAGCAAAAATGATAGGCATCCTAAATCAAAAAATATTACATAAGCATTTGAAAAATGTTACATAAAAGTTTCTATGTGCTAAAAATACTGAGAGAATTTTTTAAAACTAAGAGAGAAATATTATTTTGTATAGAAACATGTGGTTTTACCACTTCATAATATAATTACTAATCTGTGTTTTATAGTAATAATAATCTGCAGAAATTAATAAAAATAATTAAATACAAATTGAATATTTAATAGATTTCAGCTCCTTCAACTGTAAGTTGAATGGATAAATTTTAAAGCTAATAAAGCCATAGAAAGGGGTACCAGTGGTGATCATCATGAAGTTCCTATTCTGCTTCCGGCTCAGAGGAAGCTGGTATTGTCCTGCTGGGTGACAGGAGGCAGATCCATCCAATGAGGAAGATGGTCCTGAGGCTGCTATTTCTCCCTCACACCAAGATGAGGAAGGAATTTCCACTTTACACACCCATGGGGAAGCCCATCGTAGGCACTGAACAACCACAGTTATCATGTGGATTAGCCACAATAAAGGAAGGATTCCTTTCTATAAGACACACAGACTACTCCACAGCCTCCATGGAGCAGAGTCAGATAACCTGAGGGTTAACATCATAACCAGCTCAGACACACTGTGCCTCAGTCTCAGCAGGCAGCATTCAAGGCTTACTTCAGCGAAAAAAAAGAAGCAAGGCAACAAGGAGCTCATGTGTGAAGAACTGGGGCTGAACCTCCACTGAAGACCTTGCCAGATTAGCCAGTTTCACTGCCCAGCGGAGGGACAGCACAGATGCTTCCTGCTCACTCTGACCACACTTCCTTTCCCATCCCTATTAAATCTGCGGTTTGGCTAGAGAATTATCTTGAAGTTAAACAAAAAAAAAGAAAAAACAACTAAAAAAACCCAACATTCTTCATCACTTACTGGTTAAAATGTATGCCTGGATTTTCAACACAGACATCTGTTATTGAAGAGATGGGTCCTACTACATTATCTGTGTCCTGTATCTTAAAATCAACAGGTATAACGCCATCGATCTTTAGAGAGAAAATTGAGAGTGTAGCATTGCCTAATCCTGTGCACTTAAGTCCAAAAACCAATCTTGACATAAAATTAGCAACATTTGAATACCGCTATTAAAACCTATCAAAATACCTACAAGAAATTAATAATTCTATAAAAGATGAAGAAAAATATTCAGATATCTGTTATGGAAGTTAATGCAAACCTGAGGATATATCAAATATCATGTCAGAAGAAAATATCACATTACTCTTTAAAAGTGATATCATTTATATTTTAAATTTGGACTCTACCTTGGAAATGCTTACAGAATTACTGCATGTAAAGATATCCATCATGATATATATGCATTCGCAATAATATTTACAATTACTTTTTGATCCTGGAAATCAACAAAAAATACAAGTGAAAGAATGCCACTCATTCTTGCTGCATAAGCACTCAATTAACAAATACATTAAAAAAAAAAAAAAAAGAAAAAAAAAGAAGAGATAGACAAACATCCCCAAGGCTTCAGATATCAAAAAAAGCCTTCATTGTTAAGTCTTGATTTATCCAAGACAACACTCTCCAGAGTGCTAGAAGGTGAAACTGCTGGGATAATACATGTATTCACTCATCATTTTACAAACTTTCTGTTAAGTCACAAGATAACAGAAAACCAAAAGAAACCCTGCAAAAACAAAAAGGCAGTGTCCACACTCATTTTGCTTCCCCCACCATCAATCCTTGACCTAAAAACTACCAAAAATCTCCCACATGAGCAAGAATAGTTATGTCCAGGGAATGTGTTTTGGGTCTGAGTAGCAAGGTTTTGGTAACAGGAGGGCAGCAGGGGTGGCTTCTCTGAGAAGCTGCCCAAAGCTTCCTACATTTCCAACAGGCCTAATGCCAGCCAGCTCCAGGGTGGACCTGCTGCTGGCCAAGACCATGCCCATCAGTGATGGTGGTAGCAAGACTAGGATAAAATATTTCAAAAAGCAGGAAAAATACTGCACAAGAGTATGTGCAGCTGGAGAGGGGAAACTGCGACCCTGAGGGAAACCAATGCTTGAGCGGGCTTCTGAAAAGGCTTGTGGACCTGAGGGTAGAGGAGTCAGTGATGGAGCAGGTTTTATGGTAGGGCTACAGGAGACTCACACTGGAGCAGGTGAGGAATGTGAGGAGGAAACATGGCAGAGACAGCATGTGGAGTGGTTACAACCCCCATTTCCCCACCACCTGGCAAGGACATAGAGAAAAACTGGAGTAAATTTAAGTTTGGGAAGAAGGGAGGGAGGCAGGGTGGGGGGAAGGTGTTCCAAGATTCAGGTTTATTTCTCATTATCCTACTGTCATTTCATTTGCAATAATCTAAATTATTTTGTCTGAGTCAAATCTGATTTGCCCATGATGGTGATGAGGTCTGTCCCTGTCTTTATTTCATTCTCCAGGACTTTTGTCATATCTTCTTCCCTCTGACAAGTGAGACGGGGAGAGATAGAGTAGCTTGTTGGACATTGACTCCAGCCAAGGTGAACCCACCACAGAGCGAAACCTAGTTTTAATTACAGGCTAATATGACAGGAATAAATCCTTCATATGAATCCTAAATTTGCATTTCCAGGAATAAATGCTTGATATACATAAGAACTCAAGCAATATCTGTTACAGGCTAGTACCACACCTATTCCCAAAGCTCAGCAACAGAAAAAAAGTGATGTTCAGCTTCACAAGTCACCTCAACGAGGTATCAAGCATGTTTTCCACTTCAAAGGATGACAGAACCAAGAACTAAGTTAAAATGAAAGGACAATCCACCCATGCGTATCTGTTCACACATGCAATACTTTCCTCCAGACTAAGCAGAAGGAGCAGCTCCCACTCCTGCCTAGCAGAGCAAATAACAAAACACCTTAATGCTCAGTAGACCTGACTGGCACCTGAAATGTCAACACAAAAGTTTCTGGGAAGAACAAATCTAAGAAAACAATAAAAATGCTTCAGGACCCCACCAGAAAATTAGCACAGAAACAGGCTATTTTAGGCCAACCAAATGTGCAAAATTAAGTCAAACCGTATGCCAGCTGACCTATCTCAAAATAGGTAAGGATATAAACAGGCAGAAAATACTGGATAAATAACTTGGTCTCCCTTCTTAGCACAAATAAAAGCTGTTAAATCTTGTTACTACATCATAGCCTTAGTTGCAGCTATACGCAAATACTAAACAGGAGACACAAATGATAGTCCAGTTTTGACTCCTTGGGGAAATTGGATGGACTTGTAGCATTTGCATCTTTAGTATTTTTACAGTCAATCAGGCTAGACACAAGAAATTTCACTTACCAAGAAATTCTGTTGTTTTACCTCAGATCTTATACTGAATCATAAAATCAGATATCATATGAAATTTATCAATAATCTAAGTTTCAGAAAAAGTGTTGTATATGAATACGTCTATTCGTGCTAATTAAATATTTTTATTTGATTTACACCACAGTACATAAACAAGGTAGCAATAATTATTAAAATAAATGCCTGTAAAAACAATTTCACAATGTAACATTGAAATGCCTGTAGTACTTCTTTTTTTAAAATTTCTACCTTTTCAATTCTGTTCTCTGCTGCACGAAAAAATCAACAAACTAACCAACCAACCAACCAACCAACCAACCAACCATCTCCAAGCCAAAATAAACAAAAAAATAGCCCCCACGGAAAGCCCAACAGATTTTAATATTTTTTAAATTCGCATATTGCTGGATAACATACCAATCTTACTAATGACAGGCAAGAAATGTTGGTGTATTAAAAATATTTGTTAAACAGAAGCTCTTGAATTTACACTTTCAGGGAAAATATTACTGAGTTACAGCTCAATGTTTGACACTGATATTATTAATGAAAAAGTATAAAAAGACTCTTGTCTGAATGCTATGTTATTATAGATACATACAACTCTGAATATGGCCTTAATTAAATAATTTCCGGTAATTTTAAATCATAACCTTTACATTAGAGAGCATGACTCACCAGTCAGAACAGCAATCATTATTTCTTTCAAACTGTCATCTTAATGGTTATGAAAAACAGTTGCAAAATATAGGATTTCACTTTACTTCATATATATTTTTTATTAATTTTCAATTTGATTAAATTAATTCAGAATTCTGAGGATAAAATACAGAAGCATGAATGATGGAGAAAGCAAAAAAATGAATTTTTAGACCTTTACCAGTACAACTTGCTAAACAAAACAATATGTTTGGAGGAATAATTCTATTTAAATAAAAAATTATTAAAATTTTTATATTGTTCAGAATTACCAGTGCTTCATAATGACTTTCTAAACCATTGTGTTATTTAAAAGAGCCTCTTTTTTAAGCTAAAAATGCTGCCATATCTTTGAATGAACAAAGAAAATGAAGGATTTAGATTAAATATACTAACAAAACTTCTCTTCCTAGTAAATCCATACTTCCCTGACTGTTTCTTTTAATTGGTTCTATTTGTGCTGTATTTCCTGCCTCCTTCTATATGCTGAACTTCAAAAGTTTGCAAACAAGGTTTACTTTACTCAACGTTCATCAGAGTTCTTACTCAGATTTTTTGCAATGTTATTGTGTTTGAGCAGGATTATGAAGAAAGACTTCAATACACACAAAATGAAAAATGAAGATCTCAGAACAGTCTTTTGTTTCAAGGGAAGCCCAAATTAAATTTTGTCACTAAATTTATTAGGAAATTGAAATAGGTAATAACAATGGTTTCTGTACTATATTTAAATGTAGTTATCTGGTAATTCAGATTACCAGAATTGTTAAAAGATGCAAAACGCAGCCAGATAATTGCATTGGCTTTTCTGCATGCGGTCTCGGTCTTTGACGGAGAAGTTAGCAAGGAAAAAAAAAAGTTTTGTTGCCTTAGAGGGCCTAATAATTTACAGAAGCTTATCATAAACAATTTTCAAAACAATTTTCAAAGGTTTAGTCTCACTGCCCACTTCACATCCTATTTATAAAATTAACTGTACATTGCAAATCAGAGTTCAATGCTCAAAGTACTCTGAATAGCCAATGAGTTATATATGTTTAGCTTATTTTAAAATCACTCAATTTAGTTTGGATGCCAGAAAGTAAAAACTGCATTAGGAAAAGTTCTGTAATTGTTTTGGTCTTGCCCCAAATCTTTGCTTATTTTTAGGAGCCCCAATGTACTGTGGCTGCCAGTTCCAATGTCAGACTAAACAATACAAGAAGAGCTGTTTTGTTTACTGCAAATGTGACTCTTATTAGTTTAAAATGGTAGCCAAGCTCATATCAGAAGAGAGAGGGCATGATCATTCCTTTCTACTCTTCCCATGTAACTCATATGAAAACTCAATAAACCTCTTGGTTATATTCTTTCTGAGACATAATTTTTCAAGACTGAAGAGTCTTGAAAAAAGTAGCCTAGTCTAGTGTAGTCTGCTTATTTCTCAGGTGTAAATTTTTTCCATATCTTTTATTATAACTCTTGTACATCCCTAAATTTTCTCATTTTGCTCTCAAGCTAAAGGAAAACTGTACAAAGTTTACATCCTTCAGAAAAGCACGCAATTATACAATGGTTTGATCATTTTCTTCACTCTGATCTCTACTGCCTTTCTAATAAACCCTTACAATTTTTTTGTGACTGCCAGTGATGAGGAAGTTTACATTTTTGAGGCTCCCTCATTTGTAATTGGAATGTACCATCTGGCTACAATGACTGCATATCTATTTTAAATGGAAGTTTAAGATTTGTCCACTCCCTTTGCCATCAGTATCACTTCACATTTATCTACATTGAATTCCATGCTATTAGCTGGTAACTTACTCTTGTAAGACTTTGTACAATTCATCACAGTTGGTCCTTGTCGTACAACCAAGGTTTCATTTTAGACGGATTCACAGAAGTCTTCTGCCGCACACAAGTTCCAATGTACTTCACATAACCTATAGGATATGGTGTTATTCATAGAGTCCTTCAGCATCAAAAACACCATAGGTATCCAGTCTCATGTAGTTTAGAAAGCACACATTAGCTTACAAAATGTCTTCATGGAGTTAGCATAGTGGAGAGAGTATTCAAATGTTTTGAACTATTTGTATTTGGGAAGAACCTCCAGAACTCAAGAAATGACAAAGTTTTCAATCCCCTGCATGGTGAATAAATTGGATTAGACTTATCTAACCATACTGTTATTTGTAACAGATTTTATTTTCCTATATGGAATATATTCCGTAACTGCTGGTAATAAATTGTACATTAGGTGACTAGTGGTATGACGAGTCATGGTATTTGTACTTGGGATTGTCCTGGAATATCAGATTGGAATAGTTATTCACTGTCGTTGTAGGGGTTTTTTGCCTATCTTATTTTAATGTAGTTTCCCTTTTTGAAACTGAGCAGAGATGCAGTGATTTCTGATTGAGTCTGCAGGGACATTGAATATAAACTCCTCATGCTTTTTTTATTGTGGAGAGGCTGTATAACTGAAAACTTCAGACATGTTGAAGTCTTTGCTTAAGGATACAGAACTTCTGTCATTTCAGCATCAACAGATACCTCCATGCTGAGCAATTGTCTCTTTCAGCATGGCTGGCTGTAGTCAGTGTCCATAAATTAATATATACACCAGTCAAGATTCAAAATCAAAAGCCCCAGCTCTTAAATCAAACAAGGTGCACTTCTATTGTATAGGTTTTCTGTAGAATAGAGGAATTTCCAGTCTCTGAAGAATGTGAATTCCTGCTTAGTCCCCTTCAAAACCAGACACTAAAAAATCTGCCTTCCTCAGGATTTCCAAAACTGCACTGACTACTATGAGAACTTAAGAGAATGATACTACAGGTGTCCTGGTCTTCAAGTGTCTTCCTTAAAAGCTCACATTGTGCTTCCATAATAAAATTACTTGTCAAATGAATTGTAGAGAAGGGGAAGAGCTATGGATGGCAACTATCTTGACAGTAACAAGGCTTTCAACACTCCCACATTAAGGTTTGGATGGTTGAACTGTTAGATGAACAAATGAAAGGTGAATGATTAGAATCAGAGGATCCAATGTTTTGTACACCAACTGGAAGCTTGGAATAAGTGCAATTCCACTTTGTAATATACTGGGCTCTGCACTGAATCCAAAGGATTTGACCCAAATCAAGCACAATTCACTGCAATTGGCCAAGTCTGGCAAACCTGCTCTCTTAATGAATGCCAAAAAGGGGAAAAGAGAATACAAAAGGAAGAAACTTGCTTGGCAATTTAAGTAAGCGTTGTCATACCTGCTTTTCTAAGATCATTTTCTCTTATCCTTTAATTATTAGAATTTTGTTTACTTTTCTGTGACTGTCATTTTCACTCCTGATGCTACCTATTATTTCCTCTTTCTCATTTGAATCTTTCCTCACTCTATTGCTTTCTAGGTAAAAAGGTATAATTTTAACCCTTCTTTAAAATTTCAATAAAATTTCAATTAAGTAGTTAGAAAAATAACCCTCTAGCAACATAATCAATATATGACATCTTGTACTAACCTCATGCAGTTCAATCACTTTGAAAAAAAACTGTTTTGTTTTTTATTGTTGGAATATTTGATTTGATTGTCATTTTTTATGGCATGACTGTGTTGAGATTTATTGATCATTTAATTATCTTGTTGCTGATAAATAATTATATTGATAACACTTAAATTGTGGCAATCTTCTACTATAGAGAGACTCAATTATCTCAGTAGCACTGGACTGAATGAGAGGAAGTTCTTTCTGCACAAGAATAAAACTAGTTTTAAAATCTGCTGATTTCAAAATATGTGTTACTTCTGTAAATTTCTACTAGCTATAGTCACATTTAAAAATGTAAATAGACATTATGAAAAAGAGATATTGTTAGATTTTCAAGGTTTTTAAAACACAGTAGAATGCTTTACTGAAACCTTTTGCTGTCTGGGCATTTTTCTGTGGCACACTCTAAAATCCCTTTTGAGTTTTACACTGTTTTAGGGACCAAGCACACAGCTGTACTTACTTGTCAGTTTGATGCTGCCCTGTTTGACAGGTTATCTGTCTTCTTTTCTGACAAAAATGTTGGCAATAAAGTACCTCCAAGGCTTTCACCAAAGTCTTTTTGGTAAGTAAAAACCCCAGGACTAGTAAAGCAGACCCTTAGGAATTATTTTACATACTATAGCATTTGTTTGTTGAACCTCCCCCCCTTTCCCCAGCTGTTAACCACATCCACTTTCCAGTTTGCTATATTACTAATAAATCATGTTTCGTTTTAGCTGCTACAAAGTAGGTAGTAATATGTAGCTATTGTACAAGGTCCCTCTGTAATTTCAAGCTGTGGTAAAGTTCTCAATTCAGCAGCACTTTCAGTTTCACAATAAACCTGCACAATACAACAGAGATTAGTTATTATAACTTGTGTTATTTAAGAGAAGTATTTTAATAGCATTAGAAACACAGCTTTTTATGGTTCTATCTTTTAGATTATCTGGATGCCATATTATATTGAAAAAAGTTACAGAAAATGTAGATGATTAAAAGAAAAAATTAAAATAATTTTACTGGTGGACTCCAGATATGGCAGCATTACAGAATAAAGTGCTATTGGTCACAAGAACACAAATGGATTCTTTCTCACCGAAATGCAGTGTCACAACAGAGGAGTAAAGTCAAGTACTTCTCCTTTTGCATGTTCAAATCACATACTCTCCAGTGTGAATGGGCTGACTATCACCAGCAGCTCTCCCACAAGGGCATCCTGAGTCCTCTGGGCTTACTTTATAAAACATGGATTTGTCAATAGCCAGCTGCAAACAGTTTTGGTGCAGCCATTCCCAGAAGCATTCTTAGTGCAAATAGCCTAAAGACCCATCTAACCTCCCAGCAGGAATTTTCCTCCACCTACAGCACCCTTGGGAGGCTGAGCAATTGGAGCAAACTCAGAGCACAACTGGCAGCAAATTGCAGACTCTTGGGAATCACCCTTCACACTCCTTTACGTTTTTGGAAGGTCCTCCTCTTACCTTACAGCCACTTTTTGATTTTGAGTCAGATTTTCAAGTGAAATTTTGTGTAAGAAAGGATAGAATTTCTAGAACTGTAGACACACCCTTTTTTTTTTTTTTGGTTTGGTTGGTTTGGTTATTTTCTCACTAACATACACTTGCTGATAAAAATTCCTTTTTCAGTAAGGTTTGGCAAATACATTACTAGCTAAATGTGAAGTTTTATACCTATATGAAAAGTTAACTAAATAGATTTTCATTAATTCTATTTAAATGAAAAACTGAAACCATCTATATTAGGATAATATATTTTTAAAAAAATAATTGATCCTGAAATTTTTTATGTTTGATATCATTTAAGTTTTTAAGGGCAACAATGAAATGGATATTTGAAAGAAGTTCAATATTTTATTTCAAGTAGAAAATTAACACATTCCCCTCCAATTTGTTCATGCACCATGAAAAACTTTTGGTTTTCATCTAGAAATCCCAATACTTTTTCTCTTCCACTATATTCTTTATATATACTTCATATATATATATACTACATATATATATACTTCATATATATATACTTCACCCTTTCAATTAAAAAAAATAACTATTGCTGCATATCTTTACCTACATACAAAGTGTCACAGCCTAGCACTCCATATTTCAAGAAATGAGCAAGTTAAAATCTCTCCCTGTTCTGTCATGTCCTCCACAGCAACGCTGTTACACAGCCAGCATTTTACAGCTGCAACAGTTTGTCTCCTTTCTCTACAAAGGCACACTACTTACAATACATAACTTAAAAGTAATGCTGCTGGCTGCAGTGTTCATGAATAAAACAGTTAAAAACACATATGCTGCTAGCATCAGAGAGTGATTATCTGTTGTGTAGGAGCACAACAAAGTAATCAAACAAATAATTACATCGGCCCTTACAAACTTTCTTAAAAATAAAGTCTGCATAAATTTTGATGACGGTTCTTAATCATATCCATTTCATTGTGAACAATTAGACACATATTATGATGTAAAGAACAGACTATAAAAAGAATTTCTGTTGCTGAAGACAGCATGGGAACTTCTGAAGGCCTTGATAAGAGTATTGCATTTATTTTAAATAATATTTTTTAAAAGCAATTATAACAGACTCTTTTATCATCAGCTTACCTACCCAGGTTGGGGAGCTTTTCTGACACTCCCCTAGATTCCTTGAAAATTTTTTTAAGTGTTGTCCTTATAAATAAAAAAAAAAAAAGCTAAGTAAAAGTTGTTGTTATGAAAGAGTACGCTAATTTTTTTTTCTATTTTCTTTGCACTGGTGTAGCAGTTTAGAAATCTAATTGAAACTTCAGCTGGAAGTTCTTTGTTCTACTCAATAATTACCACTCTCAAATATAAAATATTATATTTTATAAATTCTATAGACCTTTATAGCAGTGGAAAAAATTTGCACAAAGTTTTCATTAATAAATGCAATTTAGAATGTTCACACTTTGAATGCATCTAGGCTTAGTTGATCCAATAGCACAGAAAATACAATATCCCTACTCTGTATTTAAGAAGCTCAATCAATATCTTTTTAGTTGCATATAATGGCACTCTATTTCTTTATCCATTAGTAGAATAAAGGAGAAATCTAATATATGTCTAGATTAGTGATGAAACTTCTTCTGAAATAACCATGATAAAAAAAAATTGCAATGTTTGTATTTTTTCTGCAATGTTTTCTATCACCCAAAGTAATTTTCTTCAAGAGACATTATGGAACTCTACATTAATCTTGCTGATTTTAGTCTTCATTTATTAAAGTAGCACATCCTGTTACTCTGCAACTCAACTTGCATGAATGTGTTCATATCTCTGCACCTAGGTAAGAATTTCTAATTTATAATATGGTTTTGCACATCGTTACCAAGTCAGAGACAGATTTAATTTTATGAAAGTGATTACTACTTTCAAACTGTTGCATATAAGCTATGGTTATCTTCAAAATACCTCCAGGTCCACCTCTATATTTTAAAGATAAGGAAGGAAGAAATAAGGAATTACAGAGGTTTTCTCCAGATCCCACAGAAAACTATGTCAGACCATGTAACACATTCGGTTCTCTTCCATCCCAACTTACAACCAGGCTTCCTGTTACTGGTGCCAATAAAACTGTAAGGTTTTGAGAAGAAAAGTTCTTTAAGGTCTGGAATATAGCCCTGCTAACAGTTAGAAACAAACACTCACATACAAAATAAGCAAAGCCAGAGGGAAAACAGAGTGAAAAAGGAAAAAAAGGCAAGCCTAAGAATTTAATTTAGAAAGGAACATTTTCAGAAACAAATATTCAGTTTGTAAAATCAAGCCAAACAAGATTGAAAAACCTTAGCTTAATCAAGCGCTTTTCCACAAATGAAATTCAAACCAGAACAAACCGCTTCATCCTCAGAAGACACAGATGGCAGATGATCCTCAGGCTGGAGCATCTCTTATAAAACTCATGGAGAAACTCCTGCTAACTTGCAGTTTCTTACAGAGAATGCTCCTGTTGAGCCTTGCTGTACAGATGAGATGTCAAGCTTTGCTGTTCCAGGTCAGATGCAGGAGGAAAGCACACTGATGCACTTGGGAAACATTCCTGTTCTGCCCTGAATTCAGGCTAGAATCTTGGGCAATATGCCTGCAATCTTCAGCTTCTCTTCAAATGATGCAGAGCTTTTGCTATGCTTCACCTCAGGACAATGCTGAATAATAAGCTTCCCCTAAACAAATATTAAGAACTGAATACTTTTAGATGAGAAAGTAAAAATAAGTATATAGAGCAAACATGATGATATACGTTCATGCCTGCACCAATGACACATATTAAACTTTACAAGCTGGTAACACAGTTTTTTATAACACACTATTAGGATTAATGAGATTTACTAACATAGATATCTGAAACCAACAAAATACCGTTATTAAAATCAAGATACATTTCTGAACTCTTTTCCTAGCTTTCTTTCATCTTATTAATGAAAGACATGTAGGTCCCAGCTGTGTTTATATTTGCAAGGTTTAAAAATACGGGGTTTTTTAAATCAAGCTTTCTTCAGCCCACTGCTTAATCCCTAGCACTGCTGAACATGAACAAATGAATTAATGAGTTAAGAGGCACTCAATCACTATTAGAACACACTGACTACACAAAACTGACATGACAAGTATCAAGTTTCTTCTATTAGGTTAAAAATTAAAATCTGAGAGGACTCTTATTTCTCTAAGGATTAAATTGTACTGAATGTACACACAAGTTTCAACAATGAGGTGATAGAGGTTCTAAATGCAGTTTTTCCAGGATATGTCATTGACAATAACAAACATAACTGACGACAATTACATAAGTTATCCTAACCAGGCAAATGCTAATGGCTAACTAATAGCTGAAAATACAGTTTATTACAATTAGAGGTATATAACATTTTTCAAAAAATTCAAATGTAGACAATCAACATGACCGTCAGATTAAGAGAATAAAACAATTCACTGAGAATATTCAAGAGGCTTCAAATTCTAATTGAAATTTTGCATTCTTTTCTGTTTACTAATTTTCCCTCAAGGGCTCTGAAATAAAACTGAATAGTTAAAATTAAATTGCAAACCCGATTCACATAATTTCTCTTCAATGTACCATACAGCAACATAGTAAATTGCTAGCATCTAGTACACTACACCATAACTTAAAAAAATAACAGATTTAGGGGTGGGGGAAGAAATGAAGTCAATTTCATGGACTAATTGAACTCAGAAAAGGATGATGCTATGTAAAGCATTTTGGAGGTACTCACCAGTAAGTGTGAATCTTACAAAAGATGTCTTGCAGGAATAATAAATACAGGAATACTGTATACAGAGAAAAGTATGACAGGAAAATAAGGATCCATAAGTGTAAAGGCTATGCTTACCAAGTGCTGCTATTGAAGAGGATCCCAAAGTGTGAACTCTAGTTAGTCTTAAGACACTTTTGATGAAGACAACAGAATGGTGTTCTGTAACACTGCATTGGATGAACAGGATTGAAATACTGCTCACAGAACAAACAGAAAAGCCATATTTCTTTAATCAATAAGAAGGGAAGAACTTGATCCTGAGGAACTTAAACCAAGAGAAATTCCTAACAGAAATGTCTTTCATTCACTTTTCCAGATCAACATGATAAACAGTTTTTTCATATTAAAAAGCGTTCCTTTCTAATCTGGAAGAGCGACTTTCTAATCCCAAGAAACACCAGCATCCAGGAACTTGGATGATGATCATTGAAATTCAAGTGAAATGTTCTGCTGGTGTCACAAATGAATGCACTTAAAAAAAAAATTGTCTGTTACAGACTTAGACATTGATGCCAGTGTTTAAGAACCTGAACAATCAGATCATTTTCATGCTTCTAAATACCTACTAGACTGATTTTCAACAGTAATACATGTCAGTGCATAGTTCCTATTAATTTTCAATCATTATCAATATGTATTCAAAGCAACAATCCATTCCAAATGCATTTTAGATTCAGCAAATATATAATGCTCCTATATGGACTCTGATGTGAAGAGTGTGATTTCAGTGATATCATCATCTATTGGTGTCAGGACATTTGTCCATGTATCATTTTATTGGAGTCTGCAATAACTGATTTGCGCTGTTCAAGAAGTAGATTTGGATGATGGATTATCTGGCCCACACACCAACTCTAAAGAGTGGCTCTTCAGCTGAAAAATAAGGGGGTAGCTCATGCACTTCTCCAGTAACAGACAACAGTAGTACTAATTCTCATGAGTACTTGAAATTGCAATGTCAGGAGGAAAGGGGGGGTACATCTCCCTGACCAGCCTGAGTTTCTGAATACTGCCAGCATATGATTGCAAAGTTTTCACAATAAAGACACCTTGGGCAACACATTCTAACTGTGCTCCCTACCCAAGTATGGATGAATGGGAGATGAGTCTGTGACTGGAGGAGATTCCATGAAAGGACATTATTTCTATACACTATTTAGATCTTTTCTTCCAGTGTATGGACTTATGCATGGATTCATATCTCTAGGGAGCAAATGTCTAACTAGATAACGCCTATGTAGTGCCAGATTTGAACATCAACTTCCTGCACCAACAGGTAATGAGAATGCATACTCTCATGTCAACAGGAAACAAAAGCGTGTTTTTTCAGCGTATGGTGGCTGTTGTATAGAGAGGAGACGAGTCTGATCAAAATCCTTGCTGCTGTAGATGTCGATAGTTCTTTTAGGAATTCTATCTTCTGACCATGCTAGATGCCGGAGAACAGAGAATTCCTGCTTTTTTGTTCACGCAATTAACTGTATGGAGAAAAAATCTAAGAGTCATCCTTTACCAGTCAGTCACCAAGACATGGACCTGACAGTTAGGAATCAGCACCTTTATCAGTCTATCAATTTATTCAGGCATTTTTCACATCATGCAGCAAACTCTGCTATCAAGGTATATACAGTGTCCCTGCTGGCCAGCCAGTCTGAAAAAATCAGGAAAAGGCCATCTCCACCTCTTCTCATAATGGGCAAATCCCATGCTAACCAAATTTCTATCGCTGACTGCCTTTTCCTTGGTATCTCATAGATTCTTATTTTCTCTTGAATCCTTGAGCTGCTGTCACCATCTCAGCAATTTTGTTTCTGTGTTCTCCCTTTTATTGTCATACATGGCTTTAGCTCATGTCCTTTCTCATTCCTTAGCAACAGACTTCATAATAAAATTGAATCAAGATCACACCACTGTGTTCTGCCAAATGAGGTCTGAAGTGACAGGCAGAAGGTTACAGCTTGCTGTCACTGCAACTGGGAATGTCATTGAACACCTGCTCATTAAATACATTCAGTGCCATGTGAAAACCAAAGGCCAGAAGCAAGAATGGATAACGATCCTGGGCTATTGTGAATCTAAGCCATTTAGAGTACAAAGAACTGGTAAAGACTGGGGAAAAAATCTTCAGATTGAGAAATGAGAATCAGCCTTTTTTTTTCTTGAACAAGAGGATTATCCCCACCAAGTCAGTATGCTGTAACTGAATTTTTCAGAACATGTGGTTCAGGCTGGTCAAATCTGAAAGTGTTCTGTAATAACAGAAAGTAACTAACATGACTTAAAACACTGTTATGGACTGCTCTTTGGAAAAAAGCCCATCCCCACTCATCTTAAAAATTAGGTATTGGAATCCTAATTTATCAGTGAATTAGAGAACTCCAGATCTAATTACAGAGGAAGAAAATCTCAAAGAAAATAATGCTATTCTCTAAAAAATATTGATAAAATTAATAGTAATATAGTTTAAACTATTCACATTTCCCAATAACTGCATCTTTTTAGTGTTGTAGTCATTTCACTGCTCTTCAGACCCTAAGGCTGAGGTCTTCAGTCTGGAAGACTGAAATCTGGGCTATAGGGAAAATAAAGCAAAAACACAGTATTTCTTTCATTCTTTCCTGGGAAGTGAAATTTTATTTATCATATTGATGGTTTCTTCCTCCTCACTCTGGATCTATTTGGAGTAATTTTATGTATTTCCTGATACATTTTACGCCTTGTTTTCTTCTCTGTTGGCAAGTCCATGTTGCGCTGAAATTTTGTGGTGCCTCCATTTGTGTACCCTACCCTCACAGCGACTGAAACTGGGGAAGTTTGGTGATGTGTATGGAGAAAGAACATGGGAAACTGATTTTCTTGTCTGGCCCAGTATGAATTTTGTTGCATTCTCAGTAGGTTGGAGTGGGTAGCCTGTGTGTGAACTCAAAAAAGCTTCATGAGATGAGCTGTTTCTAGAAGCCACTCCTAACAGGAAGCTGTTTGTAAGAGATACAGTTTGGTCCAGTGTACAGTTCTGATGAAAGAAACAACACAAAGAAAAAAAAATCTAGAGTATCTGTTCTGTAAAATGACCAGAAAGGCAGAATCTGCCCAAACTGTGAGGATAGATCAAGCTGACAAGAAAAAAATATGATGGCAATAATTGCTATAAGTCTCCAGGGCTCAATAAGGAAACTGGTCAGAGATTTAGAACTGACTTATGAAGATAGAAGTAAAAACATTTATCATAGCAAATTTCATTTAGTTTGACAGTCAGAAGCAAATATGAAATGTGGAAATGTTAAGAGATAGGACATAATACACTGTCTTCACTTTCCAGGAGAGTATGCCCAGGAATTCAGTCTTTCTTGGTTTTAGTGATAGGGACACAGAAGTACATTTTTTAATAACACTTCAAAGTTTAAGAATCTTTGCATTTAATAATAATTGCAGCTTTAGTTGTATGAAATGTTGGCCAAAGCATATGTATTGTCTTCAGGCCTTTCAAATGAGAAATTGATTTAGAGGATGAGATGTACTCTTCACATGTTACAAAGTTTCCATATTAAGACAGTGTGTTACATCAAAATCAGGAAAAATATATAAACATATAATTTTAGTAAAGGACTTAAACAGAATTTATAAAACATGTTTTACTGAATAAAAGGTTTAATTTGATTCATTATATGATTAATAAAGCAAATTTGTGAATTAAATGCCTGTAAATATCATGCTGACTAAAATTTCTTTGAAAAGCTTGGTAAAAGATCCATTTATATTAAACAAAAAACCCCAAAATAAAAACAACCCAGCCACATAAAAATTGATACTTATATGATGTTGTAATTTAAAAGGTAATCTAAAACCAAGGCAAAACACAAAACCAGCACAATAATAAAGGGGTATGAGAATGTGAGAAATTAAAGAAGAGAGTGAAAAAACAATCACTGGAAAAATTAATAAACAATGAGAAAAAAAGGGCGTGCTCTCATCTATATATAAAAACAATCGCTGGGGAAACAGAGAAGGAAATCCAGGCATAACTGAGATCCAGTAGATGTAGGCTTTGAAACCATCTTTTTTACTGAGAAACTAAAATGCTAAGGGGTTACAAAATAGATTCCAATAAATTATTTTAACATTAGAAAAATAAGAAAAGACAGAAAGGTGAGAGTGGGGCAAATACTGAAATTAATCTGAGAGATAATAATGCAAGAGCTGGTTCTGCAGCGGAGCGAAAGAAGAATATTGAAGTTTGATATATAATCAGTGGGAGAATTCCAGGAATGATACCTCCTTATATATTTATGTAAACTATGCACATTTTGAGAACATAGCAGTGACATCACAATAAATAGCAGATACTTAGACTGAACTACTAATGACCTTAGAACAAGGGAACATGTGTGAATAAATTTGCCTATAGCTCTATTAATTCCCCAATCCAGAGAACTTAAATATTGTGTTCAGTTTTGGTACCTAACATTCAAAAAGAGATATGAGCAGTCTGGAGAGTGTTCAGAGAAGGGCACTAGAGATAATCAAAAGTCTGGGAAACACACCTTATGAGGAAAGACTGTGAGAACTTGATTTGTACAACCTGAAAAAAGAAGGTTTAGGAAATCCTTCATAGCATGTTCCAGTGTTGAAAGGGTAGCTACAGAAGAGATGGAGACTCCCTTTTGACAAGAAGTCACAGGTACAGGTTACTCCTGGAATGATTCTAACACACAAAAAAAGGAAAATTTTTTCACAATGAGACAATAATCCATTGGAATAATCTTCCCAGGGAAGTGGTGGATTCCCCAATGAAAAACATTGGGGAATTTAGCTGGGCCATCTTGTCTAGATCATGCTCTTGCCAAGAAAGGTTGGACCACATCATCCCAGGAGTCCCCTTCCAGCTGATACTCTATGATTCTAAGATAATGCAGTCCTATTCACACTTAAACAAACAAAAATAAAATCTACTTGTATTTCTTGGCAGGATAATTCATTACACTGGATAATAATGTACACCAGTTAGCATTTTAAAATGTCAGGCACATCTGTTTAATTGCATTAGTACCTTTGCAGATAGGAATATATAATTTTGACCTTCTGAATGGTCACATTAATGGTTAAGACAAATCTACATATATCAAGTAACCTAGAATATTTGTTGCAAAGTTCAAAACACTTTGAATCAATTCATGCAAGACTAGATAAGAACATGCAAAGGGCAGAAGGAAGACACAGAACTGCATATTCAGCTAAATGTTGATTACCAGATATAGAAGTTTCCATCTGAATTTGAGATCACAAAAAAGCATTTATCTGTTGTGTCAAAAGTCTACATGCAAGCATAAACCCAAATTTAAGCTGAAACCAAAACTGTTATAAAGAAATATGTGTCAGTAATCTAGAGAGACTAGAGAATAAAAAAATTTGTCTCTCACATTAATTGCATATTTATGTCATGAAGGTAAAGAGGCTTTAGTTATTAATTATTGTATTGGACAATGTTTTACCTACATTACAGATTTGATGACCATAATAACAGTTACAGACAATATCTGGAAAATTACAAAATAATATCAAAAGTAGCCCTTTAGACATCAATAGACATGAAGTACAGTATTATTTCAAAATTCAAAATGCTATCAGAAATAACCTGAGAGTTGATATATGAAAACTTTATCCTGGGAAGGCAAAACTTCAATTTAAACAATTTGCTGTACAACAGAAGACAATTCCAGCAGGAAAATATTTTTTTAGATAATTGTTATGTCAAGTGATATGGAATGGGACATTTAAAAATTTATCATTAAAATTTATGGAAAAAAACCAACTTTTTGTAAATACTATTCCCCAAACATAGAAGTGCCCTGTCATTAAAAAAAAAAAAAAAAAAGGGAAGAAAAAAAAGCAAAGCTTTTACAATAAGCGTACTTCTGGGAAAAAATAAGTGCAAAATTAATGCTGATTTATAAAGTGAACTATCAAATGACACTATTAATAAAAGAAGCTAACAACACTTATTCATATTGATTTGGATAAAACAAAATCTTGGAAGATGTCATCTCTGTGAAATTACTTTGACCTCCAATGCTTTTAGCTAATCTACATGGACAGATTAATTTTAGAAACATGTACTTAGTAATGGAAGAGCATAAAATCTAACTTTATGACTGCAATTCTAATCTTGAGTAACTAACTGCACACTTGTGGTAGGTTGACCTTAGCTGGAGGCCAGGTGCCAACCAAGCAGCTCAATCACTCCCCCGTCTCAACTGAACAGGGGAGAGAAAATAAAATGAAAAAGTCTCCTAGTTTCTGATAAGGCAGTTTACCAAAGCACAAGCAAAGAAAAAATGCAAAAATTTTGTTTGCCACTTCCCACCAGGAAATGATGTCCAGCCACTGGCTGGCTGGAAAGCAGGGCTCCAGCAAGCATAGTGTTTGCTCTGGAAGGCAGACATTGTAAATAGCAAATGCCCTCTTTTCCTTAACGTTTTATGTCTGAGTTGATGCCATAGGGCATGGAATTTCTATTTCATTAATCTGGGTCAGCTGGCCTGGTTCTGTCCCCTGCCTGGATCTTGTTCACCTCCGGACTACTAATTGGGATGGGGAAGAGAGGCTGGGGCGTGTGCGAATGTTGAAGCTACTTTTTCACTTAACCTCTAAACGTTTCCTGAACTGCAAACAGAAGGATTGTAAAAATGGGAGAAAAGTTCTTGAAATGAAGCTTCTTAAAATAAGATGTGGTTATCTGGAAAACCTACAAAAGAGTTCAGAAGGATTTTTCCCTGGATTCCATGTAATTTTTTGGTCTCAGGGTCTAGGTATGAGCTCTTAAATGTTCTGGATCTCACATAGTATGAAGAGTTATTCTGGGCTGTATGACCTTATCCGAACACAACACACAAGCACATTTCTGGGTGCTGCTTAAACTAGAAGAAAGGCTGTGTTCGCTTAATTACGGAAATTTTTGTGTAAAGAGAGTTATTACATTTGCTGAGAAGTGTTCCTTCTGGTAGAATCAGTTAGCCATCTAAATACACTGTATCAGCAATATTTTTACTGGAAGTACGATTTTCTAAAAAAAGGTAACACTGTTGATATCAGACACAGAAACCTCTATAAGAAAAGGAGAAGAAACATTTCCAGAACAACATCATTGTGGATGTTGCGGTAGATGAGATAGAAACATTTTATTAAATGACATTGCTGTAACTTTTAAACCTTCCAATCAAAGTTATTCCTAATATTTTTCCACTGTTTAACCTCTGGGGTATTATAAACACAATATTGTCACAGCATATGTTGCAGTCAAGATGCACCAGGATTCACAGAGTATTCCCATACAGAGTAACACCATACAACTTCAGAAGATTTCAAGTATCACTGCACCTCGTTCCTTAGCCCACCCAACCTTTTATAGCCTCCATCTACATGCTTTACACCTGTGTGCTTTCTGTTCCTTTTTGTGACTAGCCAGTGCACCTGGGCACTCCATGTCTCATTGCTTTCAATGCTGCTCACCTGCTTCCCACAGCTGTCGCCCATCAGGGATGAGGCTCTGCCACAGCCGCACTCCCAATTACCACAAACTGTGTACCTACACTACATTTATTGAAATTTGTAATCTAATCTGTCTCATGAGGGTTCTGATTTTAACTCAAGCAACTGCAGCATATGCAAAACTTGAAAGGACAAGCACGATTTTCAAGAAATTTGGAGTAGGTAATAATTTTGTATTTTCTATGTAGCGTTTATTAACGATTTCAACAACTTAGCATATCAAAGACCTTAGTAGAATTATATTCTTTTACATAGTATCAAATGGACTAATCAATGAATATTAATCACACACTACAATTCCTACGTTAAATGGGACCATAAATATTGTTTCAGCTGAGTAGTAAAGCAGAGTCAATGATACTGGTCATTGTATTGACCTTATTTCATTGCATCTCATGTTCAATCTGCTGACCATATTACCACAGCCATTTCAAAACCATGGTTTAGGTTTTTTTCTTTTCATTTTTAGTACTATTTATTGTAATTTCAGCATCATAAATTTAGTTTAGTCTCTGAATTCCATTAACATACTGTTTATTCTGACTAGTGAATGACCAAAATATTAAATTACATATTTAATAGTCTCAAACTGAACAGATCTCCCTAAAAAAATCAATAATCCCTCAACAGATCTCTCTCAAAAAAAAGTGGTTTACAGAAGTATTTCTTGTTCCTACTATATATACAGATTTTTTGTTCCTACTATATATACAAATTCATATATTTTAATGAAAATAGTGAACTCTTTTAATTGAAAACAAATATATTTACAATTCATTTATAGAAGAATGGTTGCAGAAACCTAATGATTAATTTATTTTGATTATAAATCTATTTTAACTTTCATTTTGCACAAATTCAGGTATTTCAAGAGACTGGATATTAAGAACAAGGAAGTAAAGTACTAAGCAACTGTATTTGCTTGCCTGGTCATAGTAGCTCTCTATAGACATCTTTCGCCTAAATTTTTTTATTTATTTTCTTGATATCTTTATTTTAGATTATTAGGGATTATACTATGCAATTTTTTCCATCTTCATTAAGCCTTCTGTATTCACATAGTTATGTGAGATTCCTTTTATTCCTGAAAGGTTCTGAAAGTAATTTTCCAGATTTTATCAAATCATTCTGTTATTAAAATCAACGGTGACGATTGTCAATAGCAATTGAAATATAATTAACAGAAAGCAGTCCTTTTTTCCTTTTTTACTTCCTAAATATCACTTTTATCTATCAGGCCACTATATCTTACTAACTCCCTTAAGCCTTTTAGATGTCACTCTGTTCTTTTGTTTCCCTTTCAACACCTGTACTTGCCACACTGAAGAATTACAATTATTTGCCTGATATTGTCCCATATTTCATGTAAAAGTGCAAAGCAACTATTTAAGAAGGAAAAAACCTAAGGAGTTCTTGTTTGTTTCTTTTAGAGAGACTCAGACTATCCTACCCATTGCTCTGAAATCCCCTCTGTTGATGTATCAGAAAACCAAGTCCTGCCTAGGGCTGGTTCTCTGATCCCAGCAGTACAATATGTAGGCCTTACTCCCTAGAATTGTAAGTTGCATGAATCATTTTATGGTGGTAACTCAACTCTGATATGATCTTTTTTCCTGAAACTGAATCTCCTTACACTGCTATATTATGTATGCTGATGCTCAGAGCTTCTTGAGCCTGAAGAATTGCAAAATTAAGGTGATTTTATGTTTACTAGTAACTTTCTTAGTCCTACAATCTACCCTACATAGGGAAGGCTAATTTCCTTCCCTGCATCATAAAGGAATCATTCTGAATAAGCTCATTCATACTTTTCCTTAGCTTGAAATATAAGGAGCCATATATCACCAGGCATAAAATACCAGGCAACAACAAGGGCAGGCGGCTTCTGGGAGTGACAAGGAGTTAAGCATGGCAAGGCAGGCAGAGGCAGTTGTCACACTGACAATTTATGATCTTTCAGCTAATGAAAAATAAAGGCCTGAAGCAACTATCTCAATTTCTTTGCCTGCAAATTGCACTTCTGTGTAATTTTGGGGTTTAGAATAGAATAAGGAAAGGAGGCAGAATTTCAGTTCCAGAAGGATGGAGTGATTAAAAATGTAAAACACAAGACTTTCAAGCAGAAGTAGGTTTAAAACTTTCCATTCAACAAAACCAACACACTTTTGTCTTATGGTGTAAGCCATCATGTTCTTTTTAGGAGGAATCTCAATCTTTTAAGTGAGATTCATATACTGAATAAAGCTACTGTTTTGCCTTATATTCTAAGATAAAAAACACAGTTGAAGCTATGTGTTGTTCACATAGAAATGAAGAGTACAAGTATTATTTATGTGGTCTGTTTTATTTCTTCTAGCACAATCTATGCTTGTATATATACCCTCTTTTCTTCACTTACATATCAATTGTACTTCTACTGTTTCCAAAACATTCATATTCCATCTCAGACAATCTGTCTTTGGATTTTTGTTTTGTTTAAGTTTTGTTACATTGCCCTATTTCAATTTGTCCAGACTCAAGTCAAAAAAATCCTTTTCAACAGACTCTCCCTGCTCCTTCATTTTGTCTAGAGGGGGGCTGGATGTCTGTGTGAACTAGAATTTTCAATCCAAACCTTTATTTAAATTCTGTCTGCTCTTCCCTAGACATTTGCATATATGCATTGACACTGTTGCAAAAGAAAACACACTGAATCAATCTACTAAATTCATTCATTGCATAGTCTTTGTGCATGCACTATGTATCTCAAAGTCCTGAGCAGAAAATTCCATTAGAAGGAAAGAAAACAGTCAAACACATTTGAACTTTCTCTGGAGTATCCATGTCCGTTTGCATACAACTCTTTTCCTCTGGTTAAACAGTTTTTCTCTCTGACATTCCACTCCCTTACTTTTCACCAGTGATTTAATGATGGAGCTGTTCTCATAGTCAGATGCATTACTGGCATGATATGTCACAGTCTGGTGTGTTAACATGCATTTTTAATCTCATTCTGCTGACATAAGAAAAAACATGGGGCAACAAGATCATTGGCATTACCCAGTAGAATTTTTGTTCATACATTCATATATGCACATATATGCACACACACACTTATGTTCTGTCTTATTTTAAGAGATCACATGGCAGAAATCCTTCATGCTATTTCACACCAAGATATTCTAGTGCCTTCTTGTATTAATACTTCCTTGTGTTGTATGTAACTGTTTTACACAGACTAAGGCTTCATTCTTGCAGAGGACACTGAGGGGAGACCTCATTGTTGTCACAGCTTCTTTATGAGGGAAGGAGAGGGGTGAGTGCTGTTTCTCTCTGATCACCTGTGATAGGAATGGCATAAAGCTGTCAGGGATGGTCTAGGTGGAATACTAGGAAAAAGTTCTTCACTCGAAGGGTGGTCAAACACATGAAACAGGCTCCCCAGGGAAGGGATCACAGCACCAAACACAACAGAGTTCAAGTATTTGGGCAACGATCTCAGGTACATGGTGTGATTCTTGGGGAGATGCAGGGGCACGAGTCAGACTCAATGATCCTCCTCATATTAATGACCTAGACCTATGTTGTAGTACACAAGAACACAGATGTTTTCCTCCTTAATACACATCTCAGGGTCCCAGTGTGCAGTCAATATAATTGTTACTCCTCTCTAAGTGTTATAACGTCCAGTGTTATGCCACTTGTACTGTCATAAACATTCAGGTTCCTTAGTTCTTCCTAGCTGATACTATTATTTCCCTGCTTCCTTAAAACTTCTTACCTTTTTGCCTGCAGGTATCTTTAGCCCATTTCTACTTTTTTTTATTGTGATGATTTTAAACAGAAAATACATTTCCCAAGGAGAAGTTTAAAAAACACATTTAGCAAGACCTTTCCCTATTATTTTCCATTTAAATACAAACTCTTGTTGTCTCATATAGGCAGTTCTTCAAACTGGCATTCACACAGCAATTGAGCAAGTAATAATTCCTCACTTCAATCCAGTACATTTCATTTGACACTATACCAGATATTTTATAAATTAGGGATTTCATGTCTTTAATGTAGCTTTGTCAAAACCAGAAGAAGCAACAGAAGAGGAGAATCTGAAATTATGTCTCTGGCATATTTGATTTGTACCATTTCCTTCCAAATCCTTTCAAATTTGAGGTTGAATCTATATGCTTCAGCCAATCCAGTAACATCCTAACAGTGCAGAATTGTGGTAAAAAATCTATAATGTCTTATCCTACTTCAATGTGAATGCGTCCTGTATCTTACACTAAACACAAGACTAAAAGAAAAACACCTTCAAATATTAATCCCCCTTTCTAATGAAAAAAGAAAGAAATATTTTCCATTTAGTTGATCCAGGCTTTTAAAATAGTCCTCTGTATGAATTTTGTTATCCTTTGATGCTTTGTCCCTTTTAGTATCTTAGTGTTGCGTAATTGACCAAAGGAAGCATAAAAGGGAGTCACTGCACTGACTGAAAAAATTTCTGCAGGTAATGCAGTTCAATTTCTTTCCATGTTATCATTATTGTCAGTATTAATCTATGCCAGCAAAATGCATAAGATTCATTTTCTTATTTTCACTTCAGGAGGCAGTGAAGAGATATTGAATATTCAGAATTTAACCTTTTATGTAATCCATTTCAGCTTAATGCACCAACAAACAAAACTGATATTGATGCACTTAATCATTGCCAGTGCTATTTTTACCTAGTTTTCATATATTAACTTTTTGAAAAAACTTGCTGATTCTTACAGTTGGAGTTCACTCTTTCCTTCAAGAGCAGCTCTACAGTCACAAACAAATGCAATAAAAATGCCGAAGTTGTATGTCAGCAAGTTTGACCTGTAGGTAAACTGATGTGCTGGTTTTGCATTAATGGATTTTTGGTGAGGAGGAAAGGAGCCAGCCACGGAGGTGATGTTCTAAGAGAAGCTGCTAAGATCTTCCTTCATGCCTCGTAAAGCAAATAGCTGACTGGCTCAGAGAATAGGCATGCTGATAAGCCAGTTAAAGAGCTGAACACACCTCTGTGACATTCACATTTTAAAATAAAGAAGGCCAGGAAAGCTCTCTTGCTTTCTGACCTCTGAAGAGAGAAGTTCCCCCCATCTCCCTTCCCAGCCTGGTGGCCGGGGTGGGGAGCAGAGGCTGCAGGGCCCCGGCTGAGGCAGGGCTGGGCCATGGCCATAAACATCTTGCCAACGCTGAGCCCTGCCCTGCTGCCAGCCCAGCGACAAATTGGGGTGTGCCGGTCCCCGGGAGCAGCTCTGGGCTGGGCTGGGCTGGGCCACAGCACAGGCTGCTGAGATCCCAGTCACTTCTTCCACCTCCCACAGTGTGGCCACTGAAGAATCCTCCATTGTAAACATCTCTGACTGCCCAGAAGGGATCACACAGCCATGCACAGGCCCGGGTGAGATACTAACTCTGTTACTACACAGATGGGACTTGTAGACCTTCAATCCTCTCTCTTGTGAGAGAAAAGAACAGTGAAGACACGTAGAAGACAATATGAAGACACCAAGGTCAATAAAGAAGGAGTCAAATCCCAGATGGGAGGAGAATGACAAGATGCCTTGTCTTGGGCTGAAAATCTTTTGTAAGGCCATGGTGAAGGACTATGACACAATGGAATATCCCTGCAATTAATAAAAAAAACCCCATGGGGGTGAGTTCAAGCTGTAGACTTCAGCAAAGGCACCTATGCTGAAGCATAGCAGATGTTGAAGTAGTTATCATCCAAACGAGAAATTTGAACAGAGAGAGAAATAAGAGTGATGAAGACCCTTTGTCCCCAGGGAAGGAAGAAGACAACTTCTGTTCCCAGAAATGATCTCACAGATAGATGATGAGAAATCTTACTTCTGAAAAGCTCATCCTTAAAAGTCTACCCCATTAACCAAAGAGTGAGACCTCAAAAACCATTGTTGTGGGGAAGGTTGTAAGTCAAGATGTTCCTATGGAGAACAGATATCCATCTACCGGACAGCTGATCGACTAGGTCATTGAGCCACGAGAGAACTGTTTCTTGTGGAGAAGTCTCCATGGAATTGCAAGAGAGACTCCTCTCCCTAAGTGAACTGAAAAAAGACTGTTCTAAAGGTGGTAAACTGAAAATCCCAAGTTTTCTCTCTTTACCTTGTCAGTGAGAGAGAAAATAAGGTTTGGGGGAAGGAGAAGTGTTCTGAAGGTTTTATTCTGATTCTTAGTATTCTTTCTTTTAGTTTTGTTAATGAAATTTTCTTAATACCCTTTCAAGTTTTGAGCCTGCTTTGCTCTTTTCCTAATCTGATCTCACAGCAGAAAATAAGTAAATATATTCTAGTGGATGCACTGGTGTCTAGCCATCAATAAACCCACTTCATAAACTGGTCCATTGGCTGGGAAAGCTCAGATTGGAAAACCAAAACCACTACAAATAATTGGTATTTCTGCCCAGTTTAAAACTGTAACCACTACAACTGAAAACTCCAAGTAGAAAGATTGCCAAACCTTCATAAACTGCTCATTTTACTTAGTGAAAATTTAAATATCCATCGCATGCCCAAAATACTTCCATTAGTTTTCTCTGGGAAAAAATCAGCATCCCTTGTACCTTCCCATTAGTCCTGAAACAGATCATAAGGAAAACAAATACCTTTTAACATTAATCTATTCTCCTTTGTTATCTGGACAGAGTAAGGGTGCAGGTTAGCTTTCAGTCTGCTATCCCTGATGCTCAGTACAAACAAAATAATTTTCTAAATATAATTTTATGGATGTCACATTAGAAATAGCTTTTTAGACCTGATAATATACGGGCGGTTAATGTTAAAGAAATTTCTCTCTTTATTTTCTGCTCAAAATTAAGTTACTATAACTCCGTTTTCTCTAAATCTACACAATTTTCACTTATTCTGCCTCTCGTCCCAGAGGCTGTACACCTAGATAAGGAAAAAAATCCATAAATAAATCTTGATGACGGCTGTTGACTAACATTCAACTCAATTCCTTTAGCTGTATTTTCTGCACTTGACACAAACTATCCTTCTCATCACACATTATGTTCAATATGTACATAATTTCTCAGAAAATCTTTTTACTTCCTTTTGTTCTACTCTTTTCACTTGCTGTTGGATGCTACCAACATGAATAGCTTTAGATTTTGAAATATTTTTATTCTATATTTGCTCCTTTACAGAACTTTGATGTATGTTACTTTGCAGTCTGTTCATTCTTTAAATACTTTCTGTGAGTGTTTATAACAGCTTACACCAGGTTCAAAAATCATTATTTGAACATATGTGTTCGGTAAAGCTACTGCCAATGCTCACATTTGCAGAAGACAGCTAGATATGGCTAATTATAACAATCTAGCTTCTTACTTCTAGTAAACCTTTGACCAAGGGCTCTATGCTAAAATTAATACTCATTCTTTTGAAGGTTTAGATTAGGTCAAGTGACACATTAATGTATCAATATACATTAAAATATATAAATCTTTTATAAATATAGACTTCTATAAAGAAGTCTATAAAATAAAATAGATGATATATAAAATATATATCTTCTATAAAATCTATACAATTGTCATGGTTTGGCCCTGGCACATAGCCAGTGCCCCCATGAGAATACCTTCTCCCTGGTGTCTGCTGTGAGATGTGACCAGGAATAAGCAAAGCAGGCTCC
>JAXCLO010000114.1:76248336-76286070 GCA_035583995.1 Arremon aurantiirostris
TATCAAAATCCGAGCACACATTGGTTTGACCACAGCATCCCAGAATTCCCACTTCTTCCTGGTCAAACCACCACAACAATATAAATATAAATTCTATAAAATATAGACTACATTTTTCTCTCTCCCTGAGATTTACTTCTGAATACTTTTCCAAAAACACTTCCAGAGACCTTGACAAGATTTTCTCATTTTAAACCCATGTTGGCAGCTGATGATATCATTCCCAATTCTTCTTCAAATACCTGGTCTTAGTATCATATGGATTGTAAGCCTTCTCTGATATTGAAGTCCTCACTCCATAATTAAAAGCCTTTTCCACTTCACCTTTTTCTTTCCTTAAATAGAACTCCCAATAGGTTATAAATTAAAACAAAAAAAAAAAAAATTCTGTATGGTACACTATATTAAAATCTTCAATAACTAAACTACATAGTTAAAATATTGCACATGTTTTAATGCTAAAATGCTGACATAGTAATTAGAATTTAAATGTCAGTGAGTGGTACCCCTTCACATGGGAGGTAGGATGTTGTGGAAGCCATGAGTGATCCCAGCTCACCAGTACACCTGCAAGCTGTGAGCAGGGCAAGGTGACAGGCTGCACTGTCTGTCCCAGACAAATTGAAACACTCATCTGAGTTCAGAGCCCACCTGGTGAATCTAGTCAGGAGATAGGGCCAGAAAAATAATTGGAAACATGATTGGAAACTATTCATCCAGAGACAGAGCTTGAGAAAGCACACCTCCAGCACGGTTCTGACAAGGAGGGGGCACCTGGCCTGAAATGTGGTCCTGGATCCTCAGTCAGAATCCAAGGGACACTACTCAGGACAGTTAACATGGCACGGTGCAGTCTGGGTTCTGACACTTAACTAAGAGACTCTTTCAATTTTCTGTATCTATTGTTGGTATTGTGACCTAAATGTTCTACCATTCTGGGTTCAGTGAAGATTTACATTCAAGAAAAACTTAAACTTAATAAGTCTTGGATGCTAGAACAAGATTTTGGAACTATAAACGCAAAAAGAAATAAATTACAGACATGCAAGTACAAGGGTTTCTCATGATCTTATTCGTCAAAGGTTTCTGAACTGGAAGTTTTCATGTAGATTTCTAATGCATTCTCTGCTATTGAAGTTCTTAGCCAACAAATAGAATGTAATAACATTAATTTATGCCAGTATCAAGCTGAGCATTTGTAATGCCATTTCAATTGTCTTTACAACTTGAACGTTTTCTTTTCTCCACTAGAAATCTCCTGTTTCATCTTATGATTATAGTTTCTCTTTTAGTTGATTTTTTTTTAAACTCATCAGAGAAATATCCAAAATTTTATTCAAGTTATGCAACAACCATTCTGACTAATTTTTTGTGGTCTTAGCTTTTCGTTATTATAAAATACATTCATCTTGTAAGTTTTGTATCACTTGGGACTTTACATGTAGTCTAGAAAGCCATTATAAAAGATTTGTATTTGGATTTTCTTGTTTCTTTTGATATGTTCTGTTTTTTCCTCTCTTCCCACTTTCTCCACCTTCCTTTCCCCTAGAAAAAACACAGGCATACTTTTGTATAAAAGACGTAATTTGACATAGTTTTGAAACTCAGCATTTTGAAAATATCTACAAGTGCTATTTATTTAATTGACGTGATGGTAGTTTTATTTTTAGAGCTGGTCATTTATATTCGTTTCCCGAGATCTATCTGAATAAAAATGTCACAATGGAAACAGTGTAGAAATTATTTTGATTACCAGCTTTTCAGATTACTGTAGATATCAAGAGGCAAGGATCAGAGAATCAAGTAGCTGTGTAGCCTTGTCTCTACACAGCTTCCAAGCTATCTTGTGTCATCATTTCTAGATATGTGTAGAAGTGAGTGAGGCATCTGAAAGGTATTTTTTTGTAAGGAGATGGTTTAATATTAGGCATAAAATCTCTGCATACCTACTTGCCTAAATGAAGGTAGACTTTTCAAGGACTCTTAGCTGGTTATCTCCCTCAGCTGCACAATTCTGTGCAAACACTGGGGAAAACAGGGAGACCTCTGTACTTAAGGACATGAAGGTACACTTCATGTGGGAGTGGAGCAAAATTTTTAAGTACAGTATCTTAAATAGGTATTTAAGAAAGGGGGAATAAGACCATATATCTGGCATACTCAAATCATTACCAGAGTTCTGTGACCAGCTAGGAGTCTTTCTCTTGCTAACTTACACCTATTCTAAACCTTGAATAATATTGGTCCAATAAACATTTAGTCATTAATTTAAATGAATAAGCTTCTTTTTTTCGGTCAAATGTCACAAATATGAAGTCTTTGATATCATTGAAGAACTGTCATATACCATCTCTATCGAAAGAGAAACAAAGGGACATGGACAAATAAATTAAATTAAAAGTGTATTATTTAGTAATTAATGATGTACCACTGTATGATTCAATTGTGTCTCATCCAGAACCTATAATTTCTAACAATAAAATTCCATAAAATAGTTCAATTTCTGCTGCTTTTCATGAACCTATGCTATCTTCCTAGGAAAATGATTCATTTCATGAAAAGAGTTTGCAGAATAATACACTCCTATATGGCTTACAAGCACACAGTTGGTAAAACAAAATTAAATTTCTTTTTCTGCTTCACCTAATAACAAGTATTCTCAACTCTTCACCTGCACATTAACTTTGCAACATAAATGCACAGTTAACAGAAATGAATGTTTTAAACTCTAAATCAGATCAAAGTGACAAGGCCCAGTGATTTAAGTAGAACTGAATCTAAAACTTCTGCTAGGGAAGTTGTAGGAAAGTACAAAGCCTCAAAAGAGTTTAGAAATATGGTTCCCTAAAAGGGAATATTAGAAATACATTTCTCTTTTGTGGTCTTTTCTCAGAAATGATACATCAGTGAGAGAGTATGAGCTGGGAGGAACAACAAGATTTTGGCAGCAGAATGCCTTCATTAGTCACAAATGTGCTCCTTGTTAAAGGCTGCTTGCCACCAAGGGGATCCTCATGAACACAACACTTTAATTTCTTTATCACCTGGTGACCAAGCATACAGACAGTCAAACAGATGGATATTTACAAAGACAAGCCAAAAACTCAGCACCCACGTCAAGGTGAAGTATTTCATGCGGAGTCTCTACCCAGCTACATCAGATGCAGGCTTGTGATAAACTACAGCCTCAACATGTTTAGGATTATTACAGACTAAAATTAGTTTAATTCCCAACAATTCTAACAATTTAGAACTCTAGTTTTTTTAACAGTTCCTAAGGAATGGAGCAATTCATACACCTATCTAGTTGTCAGAAGAGTCTTCTGCAGATGGAGACCTTATTTGAAAAGAAATTTAAGTGCAGAAAATCTAAGAGGCATAAGTAATTTGATACCCATAGAAATATTGTGAAACTAGCAGGTGTAGCAAAACTCTATGTAAGATCCAACAAGAGGGAAAGATGAGTTTGTTTTAACACAAAACATTCACTTACACTCATACGGTTACATCACCATCAACCCCCACCAAAACAATTGAGTCCAAGTAGTCTGGCCTACAGCACTGAAACATACATCCTGTGGTCTAGTAAAGACTAAAAGTTACAGTTATAACAAGTGACAAGAGCTATCCACTTCTGCTTGTCCAGGTACAATCAAAATCCAAACATTCCTGAAATTTTGTCTATCTGATGATTGTACAACTAGACATATCCCTTCTTTCTCCATTCATGTCAATTTAACATATTTCTCCTTCTCTTCTATTACAAATCTCTACTTATAACAGTGAGACCTGATATTTTAGAATTATGATGTGCTTATCAGGGTCCTAAATACCACAGCATGACATCCACATTATTCTGACAGTGGCTCGATCTCACTTTAGAACATAGGTGTTCTCAGAATTTTGTGTTCTGTACAGCTGATGGCCTGACTTGTTTTTTTAAAATCACTAAAAATTTTTAAATATTATTTTATTTTGCGATCGATTTAGAATAGATTTAGAATTATAAAAAGCTCATGCTTCTGATAGAAAGTCCTGAGCATTGTCATTGAAGGATTAAATGCAATTAGACTGTCATGTAGTTCATAATGGAATCATAAAAATGCATGATAAAAAGAGTGCCAGTCAGATTATATAGACTGACACATAAATTAAACAAACTCTGTGATCATTTGAGCTCAAAAGAGTGTTTGGTGATTTTGCTACTACACAGAATTTCTGAAAATAAGTGACTGCACCTATGCCAAAAAACCTACATGTACATTATGAAACAAGCAGTTCACTGTAGTGAACATTATGAAACAAGCAGTTCTCATGTTGTTAGTTTCTAACTATTCTAACCATCTTTAGAATAGTTTCTAAAACCTTCCTGAAGCATCCTGCTACACGTACAATTCTGAACTCATAAAAATGAGGGGGAAATATAACCTCAAAACAGAAATAACAACATGAATTTTACTTCCATGAGCTGATGGCATTACTGACATGAACGTCAGCAGTGAGGTAGCCAATCTTTTAAGAAACCATCAAAAATGTATATGTGTATTTCCTTTTGGCTTTTTGAAGCTGTCAGAGAGATCTGTGCAGCCATAATGTGATGACAGGACTACAGAAGAAGCCCCCAAATGCAAATGACTTAAAATACCAAGTCCTATACTTCTGTTCAAAGCCAATCCTTACACTTAGAACAAATGCAGTCTTTAGTGTCCTAGCATTCATGCATTATGAAATTAGCTTCATGAACCATCAGTACAAGGTTGCTGAAGATTTTTGCTTTAAACAATTTTTGTACAAAAATCAAAAAGGAAGCATCTTGAGGTATTAAATGGTTAGACTAACTTCTGCATTTGATAGTGGCATGAGCACTCATCTCCAGTAGGCTAAAGGGTTCTGCTGCTTGAATGGCTTCTAGTGAAACAGAAAGTTGTAAATCTCTGGCTGTAATACATGCCACTATACGCATTTCAAGATGCTTGATTCCTCCCTAAAGATTGCTGGTTGAATGATAAAGCAGCTACAGCTCAGGCAGGTAGTGCAGGCAGTGCATTACAGCAAATGCCAAAGTAGAATAATGAACAGAGCTATTAAACACAGTGTTGTTGGAATGTGGCTTGGCTGAGACTCATTCTGTATTCTGTATGAACTACAGAAACACACATATTATGGTATAAAAATTGCTCTGAATAGACCACTGTGTAAATGCAATCCATTAACACTGCCTGCAAGAGGGTTTATTGCAAGCAATTTATTTTAAAATAATTTGCTTAAAAAACATCCATTAGACTCTTGTTAACTTTTGACTATATTACTGTTGATAACCTTCACTTGTAACTAAGTATAACAGTTATTTCCTTTATCATTTTCATTATTTTGTAATTTTATTCAAAGCATGGTTACAAGATATCCGAGAAATGTAGTATAGCTCAATTCTTGATCTTTATTATTTCACAAAATTTCAGAGCCAGAAAAACCCCAAATTCTGAAATAGTTTCAACAAACATTTCTTTCTAGGTGTATAAACAAGCCCTTCCAGGCTCTGTACTTGTAACTGCTATAGTTTGTCTGTCAGCAAGAAGCATTAGCATCTGCTTAGTGCTGCATTAAATTGCAGATTGTACGAAGCTTATATATTTCACTAAACAGTTCACAGAGGTTCTCTTTGGATAAAAAAATTGAGTGGTTATAAAGAATATATTTTCAGCCTCTTTTTGCATTGTACTCCTAGTTTAAACTTCATGAACATGTTTGTAGGTTCACTCTTCCTTCTCCCAAGACAATTATCTTCCTTTATTTTTATTTTTTTTTAAGTTAGGAAAAGTTGCACAATGGAAGTGATGGGGTCATCTAGAAAGCCTAAATCACCTACACTAAGCTGTTTTGGGGGCAAAACCTGGTTCACATATACTTGAGCTACAAATGGGATTATTGAGGTTCTGTGACCAACAACATTCTTGTTTTAACAAACTCTAGCCATGTAGAAGAGACATGAATCAGCCAACAATGTTCAATGAATGTCTGCAATTGTTTTGAAAAGATTTTGTCTTGGTTTCCATTGGGATAGAGTCAATTTTCTTCTTAGTAGCTGATGCAGCGCTGTGTTCTGGATTTAGTGCAAAAGCAATGCTGATAACAAACTGATGTTTCAGTTGTTGCTGAGTACTCCTTACCCTAATTCAAGGACTTCTCAGTGTCTCAGGCTCTGCCAGGGAGCAGGAACACAGGAGGCCAGGAGAGAGCATGGCCAGGACAGCTGAACTGAACTGGCCAAAGGGATATTCCATGCCACAGAACATCATGCACAGTGCATAAACTGGGAAGAGTTGGCCAGAATCTGCTGATTTCTGCTTGGGGATGGGCTAGGCATTGTTCAATGGGTAGTGAGCAATTGTACTGTGAATTTGTTATTTCTTTGTGGTTTATTTCTCCCTTTATCTCTCTCTCTCTCTCCCCATTTCATTAAAATTTTTGTTACTTTCATTGTTATTGTTGTTGCTGCTTTTATTGTTAATATTATTTTCATTATCATTGTTGTTGTTGTTATATTTTATAAAGTTTCAATTATTAAACTGGTTTTATCTCAACCCACGAGGTTTACTTTTTTCCTTCTATTTTCCTTCCCACTAGGGTGAGAGTAGGGAGAATAAGAGTCTGTGCAATACTTAGATGATGTCTGGGTTGAAACCATGACAGATTTCCACAATAGAATATTGCAAAATCTATTTAAAAAAACCCTAACAAACCTTCAAAACCATAATTAAAAGCTCATTTAAAATCTCACACATTTTAAAAATGCAAACATTTTCAAACTGAAATAGGTTGTTTTTCGGTTAGCAGGAAGTAATTTTTAACATGTTCAACAGGAAAAAATATTATTATGCAAATTTTTAATAACCAATAATGAAATATTGAGTTTCTAAAAGGCTGCTTTTAAATGATAGAAACATGACCATAACTATAGCATTAACTTTCTGTTAGACAAAAACTAATAGGGCCTATATATTACAAACATGGACCTACTTCAAATTTTTCAGAATAGGTCTTCAACTATTTCAGTGTTCTATCATTCTCATACAGAAAACTCTGAAAGAGATTATATCACATTCATTTCCAGGGGAGGAATGTTGCCCTCCATTTGATGGATTTGCCCTCTCTCCCCTACCCCACACGTGAGGTAACAGGCTCTAATTTAGTCACAGTAAGGTGCTAGGAGAAATGAAAAATTCCCCTACAACTTTTTTTCACCACAAAATTGCACTAAATGTTCTCTTATTCTAACAGAGAGAGGTTTGGTCATAAGACCACTTAAATAACAAAGGGAAAAAATATGTTTTTGAGCTTTTTTGCATTTCTTATAGCAGTGAGGAAGTCATTCATCTCTGCTGAGATAGCCGAATTTAGCAGTGTGTCACAATGTATGTGATATTCCATAAATGGAAGCAATGCAGAAGATAAAGCCTCTAGATACTCATTTTTAATTCAATGTTCAGTCTGTAGATTGCCCAAGAGGCAAAGACTGCTTTGCAATCTGAAGATGGATCCTTCTCCAGGATACCCAGAGGTCTAAGGAGCATAAAAATCTAAATGAGCACAGTTTGAATATATAAGCACAGAAATACAAACTGGAAAAGATTACCAGGAGCTATTTGCCTCTTTAATGCTGTTGAAAGCCAAAGTGGTATATTAGGTGAAGCTGACTTCTGGAAAACTGATGAGAAAATTGCACTGGCAGTAGAAATGAAAATCCCCATCATACTTATTAAAAGAAGAAGTTTCAATCAAAGTTACTTAAACATGCATACAGAAATATATGATATCTGCAATCTTAAAATTTTTAGTAGACCTTGGTTTTTTGTTTTTGTTTTTTGGTTTTTTTTGTTTATTTTTGTTGTGTTTCAGTTCCTTGTAATTTTCAATGATGCCAAACTATACCCAAGAAATATGTAGGATATTAGTATTACTGAATGAAGTCCACTTCCAGTAGTTGAATAATTCTTTACAATGCTCACTAAGTCACTGGTTTTTTGCCTGTTGATGGAAAATATTCTGTAAATGTTTTTAGTTTTTTTAAGCAAGTACACAGTCATCACAGAATGGGCAGCAAAGCAAATCTTGGGTAGGTAGAATTTCAGTTTATTTTCAGATTAGTTAACTTTCAAGTACCATTTGGCATTACTGGATACAGGCAAATCAGTTTATTTTTGAAAACAAAATCACTGTATCCCCTTCAGTAAAACACTGTTAGAGTCTCACCTGATAACTAAATAAAGATTGACTATGTAAATGGTTATTTCAATTGAAGTACATGGTTTTAACTCCTCTTTGTCACTCAAACAGCTGCCTTAGTAGATATGAAGGTAGACATAGGTAAATAATAAGCTAATTCGTATGATAGTTGCATTTGACCTAAATCTACTTAGAAACACTTGCAATTTTTCAATGTTCTCATTTATTAATTTTGAAGCTGCCAATCACGATTTATGTTACATTTACAATATATTATTTTTTGTTTTCATTAATTTGCAAAGATTAATATCTGAAGTCTGCTATTTGCCAAAGGCACCTAAGAAAGCAACACAAACTAGAACTATTTCTAGGTTATTTAAGCAAAGCTCTATTATCTGAAGTAGTCTCATTTTCATGGTAACAGGAACCAATAGTGTTAGTCATGTCCCATTGCTACATATCAAGTATTATTACATTATATCTTTGAGGTATAATGAAACACACACACTGAAAATTAATATACTGTGAGGTGTAATTTTAATGGAATGAATAAATAAATATAAAATCTTAGTAAGAAAACTTGATTCCCTTGATCTTGGTTCTTTTCCAAAGAATTTCAAAAGTTTTTATGATTTCAGTAATATCCTGAAAAAGAGTAACTACAGAAAAGAACTTCAAATATCTCTGAGCATTTTGGCACATGTATTATATGTAATGGGAAAAAAAATTCAGCTGCTTTACTGATGTAATCTATCAAAACCTCAAAAATCTATTCTTTTCAACAGTTTTTAAGAATAAAACAAACCAATCAATTAACATTATCCCGAAAACGGACTGGCTTCTTGCAGTAGGACATTAAGATTGTGATTCAGTTCCCCTCTTTTGAAACCTAATATAGGCCACACCGAACAAGCTATTACTGAGAAAACATTTCACTGTGACTTTTAGCCTTTTCAAAGTATAATTTGGTATAATTTAGTTTGTGCATTCCCACATCCTCTCTTTACCTTACCTACACACCTCATTCCTTTTTACTTTGGTTAAGCCTTCCATTTATTTTTTGATTCCTCTAATTTCTTACTTCTTTTCCAACATTGCAAAGAATCACTAATGTGATATTTGATTTATTATTCAAGCATTACACTTCCTGTTTCCATAACGTCTTTGTTACTTTCTGTACTCAGCAAGTCTTAGAAATCCCCTATTTGAAGTCCTCTTCATCCATCTCCAACTCACTTGCACACACTATTCTCTCCAGGCATATAGGTGGTCTCATGATGTCAGAATTTGAGGTGAAATTAAATCAGTTTACATGGGAAATACACATGGCAAAGAAACAGGACTTATTTACATTGTTTTATATCACAGCTGTTCCTTCTGATATTAATATTGTCAGATAAAGAAAGGCGTACTTCAAATCCAGTACACAGAAACTTATTTGATAAATCAGTCACATCCTATACAGCACATTTAATTTCCCTTCGTTTCAATGTGATCAGGCCACTTTATGATGGCTATTAACAAGTGCTATTTTTAGCAGTTTTTTATTTTTCCAGATTTCTCTGTTACACTACAACTTTGAGCATGATATTGGTTTGCTTACAGAGAATAAGGCAGATTTGTGAAGGCAAATATGTCTCTGCTACAACACATCTAGAGGTAGACTGCAGCAAGGGCTACCTCTCTCCTGAGCCTTATGCAAACTCTTCAAGGACCTGATGTATTTAAAAGATCCAACCTATAAATCCTTTTTTAACACACCAAATTGGTAAGGCTACCTAGATACTTGATATATATATGTTTTTATAGCTGATGTTTCCCTTTTCTGGGAAGAAACCTGTCTACAAGACTGCAGAAAGCCAGGGAGCAATAGAACACTCTCACTTGGTGGGCACCAAAACAGTGATCCAAATAGGAAAAGAAAATAAAACAGTAAGACAAAAGAAGTAAACTACTTTTTAGGCAGTTGAAATGAACTACTTTTCAGGCAGAACAGCATATTGATGTGTCCCTTTCAGTAAGCATGACAACAAATATTTACTCTTGTTTAAAAATGTGCCAATGGCATTACATATTGGCATTGATGAAGGAGAACTTCAGCGGGTATGGATTGACATGTGGACCCATACTAAATAAAGACAGGTTAAACTTGTTCACATAAAATACATTATAAGGCTTGGAAATGTAACAACAGCAGTTTTAAATAATCGGTGAATCAAGACACTCAAAAGAGCATGTCCACATCCTACTCACGCAAGATATGCAGAGCGCAGCACAGAGGGCACTTGCTTTGAAATTTAGACTTAGCCTTTATAAGAGAGCCCATGGAGTCATTATTTTGGCTCATTAGCTTCCTCATCTAGCAGATATTCTCTTGTATCTTTTCCCAGAACTCCTTTGAACACATAGAGTAAGATGGCAACAATACAGAGCACTGGACAAGTTTCAAGAGTTATACCAACCTGTGTAAAGAATATACATTCTGTGGTCTGTGACCTATGTCTGTGTCTGGTTTTTGGTCTGTGCAGTGAAGGAGCATGCTGTTATATGTGCCCAATGAAACTTGTGTGTCCTGGATGACCAGAAGGTCTTCTTTGTATTAGTTTTCCAAACAGGCACACATAACTTAACTGATTGTCATGGACAACTTCCCTCACATTTCATTATCTCCTGCAACCTCCAAATCACTGAAAGTCACATTTCACTGACTACTCAGAGTCTATTAATAGGTTGTCAAAATAAATACAGTAACAAAAACAAAAGTCAGACTCTGTGTTTATGTATCTTTTTAGAAATAATAAAACACAAAAAAAAAGCCCAAAGTCTGTAAAGTCTCAAAAACAGACCTTATTTTAAAAGTTACGGATGAAATTATTTTCAATCAATACACTTGAAATACACTTCAGTGCAATGCCTGATTTTCTGCAATGGACTGTCTATTTAATACTGTCAATTAAGTGCAATGTCTCTTCAAACTTTCCTCCTTGAAACAACTTGGTCTCTATGCCATGGCATCCTGTAAGCCTCCACCAGATTGAGTGTCTCACCTGAAGTGCAGTCTTCTGCCAACTAAGAGCACTCCTCCATTGTTGTTTTGTAGGCCTCAAACAAAATTTTTCTGTGTGTCCACTTTGAAAGAACAAGTAGTTTAAAGGACAAAATTGAAACTCTTGAAATCTCAAGTTCTATACATGGTGCTAGCAAACTTTGAAAAAATCTGTAGACAAGGAATTTTTGGCTTCAAAGTCCATATACCATGGAAGACACACTGTTTCCAGAGAAGAATAAAAAATAGGGAGATAAGCCCTGTACATACTGAGGTTCCAGACCAGTGCAGAACTTCTGAGAAACTGTATGTACAAAAGTCTCTAAGTGTGGGAGTAGACAAAATCATGGAATCATAGAAAGGCTTTGGTTGGAAGGGACCTTAAAGATGAACAAGTTCCAAAGCACTTGCCATGGGCAGGGAGAATTTTCACCAGGCCAAGTTGCTCAAAGACCTCCCCAGCCTGACTTTGAACATTTCCAGGAATGGGGCATCCACAATCTCTGTGGGCAACATGTTCTAGCTGTCACCACCCTCAGAGGAAAGAACTTCTTACTAATATCAAACATAAACCTACCCCTTTTTATCTTTCAGATAAAATACATTCCCCTTGTCCTATCACTACATGCTCTTGTAAAATTTCCTGCTCCACCTTTCTTGTAGGCTCTCTTTTGGTGCTAGAAAGTTCTATAAGGCCTCCCCAGAGCCTTCAGTTCTCCAGGCTGTAAATCCCAACTGTCTTAGTTTGTGCTCATAGGATTGGTGCTTCAGACCTTTGTTCATCTTTGTGCCCTCCTCTGGATGCACTCCAATATTAGAATAAGATCCCAATATTACCAGGCAGGTTGTGCCTGGGCTTGTCTGACCCTTGCTGATTGGCCAAAGGTGGCAGCTGTGGTATTTCACCTCAGAGACACTTTTGGCTGGCTGGAGGTTGCAGCTGGGCGCTGAAATAAGTCCAGGCTTGTAGAAACTCAGTTTACCTCAGGTGGGAAGTCTTCAGGCTAGGGTGAGGAGGAAAAGGAGACGGATTCTGTCGGAGGGTTAATATCCAGAGTTTATTCCATGGTCACAGACATCTGAATCTTAGTAACAGCTCCGACAGAATCCCCAGCACATGGTCCAGGCTCAATTTAAGCCCAGGGACAGGGGGAGGGGAAGGGACAGGTGAGGACCAACCCGGTGGGAGGGGCAGGGTCTCAGGGGACGAGGGACACCCAGACAGGCCAATGACCCCAGGCCTGAATTGCATCCTTTGAACCTGACCAACCACACGACGGCCTTACTGGAATGTTAAGCCTGATTGACAGAACTCACTCAGCAAGGGGGTGAGGGGGAAGGGAGAGAGGTATTGCCACATCTGGGAAGGGATTGGGAAGTAAAACAGGAAATTGCAACACACTGCAACACTCCAACAGGTCCATGGCCGCATATTTTGGCCCCCAGAGCTGGATGCAGCACTCCAGGTCTCATAAGAGCAGAGTACAGGGGCAGAATCACCTCCATCAACCTGCTGGCCATGCTTACTTTAATGCAGCCTAGAATACAGTTGGCTTTCTGGGCTTCAAGTGAATATTGCTTGCTCATGTACAGCTTTTCATCCATGAGATTTCCCAAGTCCTTCTGCACAGGGCTGCTCTCAATCCATTCCCTGTTCAGAACGTGTCAGGTACAACAGAGCATCTGTCCCATGAACTCCTTTATCACCTGTGTCAGGAAAATCCTCACAAGGCCCAAAGGCTTACAAACACAAGGTTATTTCAATTTTTTTTTCTGAAGAAGGTCTCATACATCACTTCCTAATCTGGTGATTTTACAGCCTTATACATTAGTCTAGCCTTTAATCCTAACCTACCAGTTCTTGTCTGACTCATCAACATTTACCAGGGAGAGCCCTGTGCATTCCAGCTTATCCCTCACACAAGCAGCAACCAAAGTTCAGAAAGCTGTGCACAAATATATATAGATATATTTATGCACACATATTTATAGATATATAACACAAAAACATCTGCATTGTTCTGAAAAAAATAATAAATTTGTGCATTCAGGCTTCAATCAATAAAAAGTTTTGAGCATAACCCATTAATTGATAGTTTTGCATTGAATATACTTCCATAATGAATCATTCCTGAATGAAATACCTAATAAAAAGTCTTTCACTAAATAAGAATGTTCATAAAAAAGAGTAAATACAAGTAAAAGTCTCATTGTTCTTGCCAACAGTGAATATAATTCTAAAAACAATTTCAATGGCTTCCAAACTACTGCACAAATGGCTCTACACTGAGAGCTTTTATAATATTTGTAGCAGGTAGAACAACTATTCTTTCTGCACCATGAAACACTATTCAAAGCTAGTTTTCCTGCTTTGCTGGTTTTGACAAGCAGGCCATGAAAGAGATTTGCAAGACAATACACAAAATCAGGGAACTGCAGAGTTATTTCAGTATCTCTAATTACAATGCAGAGTTGGAAAGGCAAGGACTGGCGATGCTTTTCTTCACAGAACTCAACTATCTATCAGCTAAAAAAATGCCTTATTATAGCAAAAGTCAACTGGATAATTACAAGTACCTTCAACACCTGAATAGTAAAATATCTCATGTGTATTTCATATGAAAAGTATACTCTATTATACTATTATTTCTGGTAAATCCATACAAGAAGATAAAGTCTAAATTTCATATCAAAGGGCTGCTCTAAATCATGAAAACACACTGAAGCTGATATAATGTATGGGAACTTGGTGAAGTCCAATGAGAAGTCCATGCATTGAAAGCAGTTCGGCACACATTTCTTAAAGGAAAAAACCTAAAAGTTACTCAGTTGTACTACCTTAACAGCCAAACATATTCCCATTGTGCTTGCTCATAACAGCATTATGAAAAGCTTTTATGTTTAGCTATTGCTCCAGGTAGGCCTGTGAACATCCCAAGAGATGGTACACTCTTCATGACTGTGGAGAGCAGACAGCTGTGAAATACCTTCTGTACAGCACAAATCACTGCACAAGTCTGGGTAGTTGTATTAGAGCTATGTTGGAGCAAATCTAATGACTGTCTGTGAGCTCCATTTTTGCTGCCTAGTCTCTTGCCATGAATTTGGGAAAGGAAGTAGGCAAAGCACAGCAGTGTAAGTTTCAAAACAAAGTGGTTAAATAAAAGTCAGAAAAATTGCACTGTAAAGTTTCAGAGCCATACAGAGCAACAGAATTACAGTTATCCTGAAATGAGTGATGGCCTCCAGCCAGGCTTTATAGTGAATGCACAAATTTGTTTTCATATTTGTGAGGATTAATAGTGGGTTCAGAGAATGACATTATTATTACTACATTCCCTGCTGTACTCCAACGTAATGTACAATTTATACATGAACATCACTTTTCAAAAGAGACACTGCTAAGTCATTATCAATAGAGTTGAAGGTTTGAACAATCTTCAGAAATAAACCAATAAATAGTTTCTGGAAAAAAAAAGAATTACTGTTTTTGCTAATTTGAAAAGCTGATTCTTATGCTATTTATCATGCGATTTTTCCCACTGCATGGCTATCAATGAACAACAAAGGAGAGGAGACACTGAAAACATGAGTGTGGACAGGTGGACTTAGGTAAAGGTGAATCTCTCCCACTAGGCTTGCCTTCTTTATGAAAGGAAAAAAGAATAAATTTTATATAAATATAAAATATTCTTTATCTCTAAAATTTGTAAAAATTTTCTTGTACTTATTCTATTTCCTCCTTGGCAGTGCCATGAGTTCTTGAAGTATAAACACAGCACCACAGGAAAGCAGAAAACTATTAATTCCACACTAACCATTTGTAAAATGGTTTTTAGAGTACTTAAAAACAGATCATACTTTTTCCTTCATCAGAGTGAAGAAATCTATGGTAAAATTGTTTTAAGCAAAAAGGATCAAGGAGTTGATTCTGCTGAACTCTTGCAAATTCAAGGAGAAAGCAGAAAAGACCTAAAGAAAAAATCTTTTCATCCTTAAATCTTGAAGATATAGCAAACCCCAGTCACTGGCTACTGAACAGCTGGTTTAGGAAAATTCTCCTTCCACATCCTTCAGACATGCATTATCCCAGTTACTTCTTTTTGCAGTAAGAAAGATGATTAAAAAGAGGGACATTAATGCTGTAGTACTCACAACAGTCTGGAACAATTATTGTCCTCTTTTAATTTTGAAATGCTGCTACCTTCAATCTCTATAGCACAAGTCCACAAAGTTTTCTTATACTTATTTGACAGAGAAAACTAATGGGGTGCACGCAGACCTTCTTCAGGGCTTCTCTATCCACAGAAAATGCTGAATTGAAGTACTTTTCAATTTGACACACTATTTTCATTGTTTTTAAATGCATAAAATAGCAAGAGAATAACTAACTCTATAAGAAAAGAAAACCTTCAGACTGTGTACTCAGCCTGGGCTTTATTCTTCCAGCTTCTGTTTCTATAACAGTGAGACAGAATGTTTCCCATGCAGGAAAGAAGTGTGGGTATATGAGGTGGGTTAACCTTGACTGGAAGCCAGGTGCACACTAAACCATTAAAAAACTCTTTCTCCTCAACTGAAAAGGGAAAATATAATTAAAGGCTTGTGCATTGAGTTAAGGACAGGGAGCGTTCACTCACCAATTACTGTCATGGGCAAAACTGACTCTACTTGGGGAAATTAATTGAATTTATCAGCAATCAAATCAGAGAAGGATAATAGAAATATAAATAGATCTTAAAACACATTCCATCCCCCCCTCTCTTCTCAGGCCCAGTTTCCCTCTTGAATCTCTCTACGTCCTTTTCCCAAGAGGTGCAGGAGGGCAGGGAGTGGGGGCTGCAGTCAGTTCATCACACATTGCCTTGCCCACTTCTCTCTGATGGGAGACAGTCTGCTCCAGTGTGGGTCCCTTCCACAGGGTGCAGCCCTTCAGGAATAGAATGCTCCAGTGTGGGTCCCCCACAGGGTTGCAGGTCCTGCAGGAACACCTGTTACAGCATGGGCTCCTCTCCACTGGCTCACAGGTCCTGACATGAGCCTGGTGCAGCACAAGCTTTCCACATTGTCACAGTGTCTTTCAGGCACTTCCACCTGCTTCTGTGTGGAGTCTTTCATGGGCTGCAGGTGGATCTCTGCTCCCTCATGGACCTGCATGGGCTGCAGGGGCACAGCTGCCTCACCAGGGTCTGCACCATGTGCTGCAGGAGAATCTCCACTCTGGTAGCTGGAGCACCTTCTCCCCTCCTTCTCCACTGATCTGGGTGTCTGCGGAGCTATTCCTCCCACATATTCTCACTCTTCCAGCTGCTGTTGTGCTGATTTTTCCCCCTTCTTAAATCACAGAGGGGCTGCTAACATCACTGATGTGCCAGGTCTGTCACGGAATCAGCTGGAACTGGACATGGGAAGCTTTTGGCATCTTCTCATAGAAGCCACCCCTGTACCCATCCACAATCAAAACCTTGCCATGCAAGCCCAATACAGTACAAATCATTATTGTGGAAAAAAGTTTGATCCTGAATGTCTTACCTTATGTCCAAATGATGCAGTCATCATGGAGAGTTAGGACTTTGCCATCCTACAATCCCTGGTAACCTATCATGTGCCTGAACCCTCTAAGACTGAACAGGTTAATTCATGTCCATGTGCCTCTCCTTGTTTTATGGACAAGCACATATGGAAACGTAGAGAAAATATCTCTGTTCTTTCAAACTATCTGTTTGAAGCAATAACATTAATTTTTAAAGTACTAGCTTGAGAAAAGTTACAAACCTTTTAGAAAATTTCAGCTTTCATTCTTTGCAATTGTAGATAAACATCTGAAATGTACTTTGGTTTTGTTCCTTTAAATTTGGCTTGAAGAACCTCTATTTAAATATCCTGACTTAAGAAAAAAGTGTGCCAAGCTATGCTGAGAAAGGACTGATTGTCCAATATTCACTGCTTCTAGCTTATGCACGCTGCAAAATCAAGTCTACTTCATTCTAGTGGACTGTTAATGACAACTGCTATAGCTGCAGAGATGTTGAGGTTCAATGGCCTGTTGAAGGATTCAAATCCTCTACAGCAGTCAGCTGTACTGACAGAGCTATCCCTTGCTTTAGAAAACTGATGTGCTATAGAAGTCTGGCTAATTTTTTTTTATTATTTATCTATATATTAAAAGTATACTACTTTTGTTGAGTTTTACCTGCTGTACAGAAGAAAAGTTTAAAGTTCCTCTAATTTATTAAGATACCATCCCTTGTACCAGCATTTTACTGCTGTTTCCTACAATGGTCAGGATTGTGAAGCAAGATAATATATATTTTTTAGCTAGCCTGAAAATGCTGCTTGAAAGTAATTTAGTTAAATGATTCCACATCACCCCCACAGCATCCTTCTGGAGAAACTGCCTGCTCATATATTAGAGGCGCATGATCTTCAGTGGGTAAAATAACTGACTGGATGGCCAGGCCCAGTGTAATGCTTGTTAAAAGTTAAACTCATTGGTGGCCAGCCACAAGAGGTGTTACCTAGGGCTCAGTATTGGGGCCATTCCTACCTAATATCTTTATCAATTATATGAATGAGAGCATCAAGTGCACCCTCTAAGATATCAACAGCTAAAAAAATAGAAGCATTTACAGCTACCCTATTTCAAAATTATCATGTTAATATTAACCTCCTGAAATTGCTGAAAATAACGCTTTGGACACAACTGACAGTGTTAGACCCTTTCATTTTATATACGCATAATTTCCAACATAATTATCTTAGGTTGAATGAAAGTATAATTTAAATGTCACGGAAGGACACATACAAGCTGAATTAAAGAACAGAACACACAGTTAAGAATGCTACTTGAGATTATTTCCCTAAAATATGGACTTTAAACACTTGAGACTTTGGATTATTTTGCTTTTTTTTTGCTGAAAAAGTAAAAGTAGGTATATCCATAAGTCTGGCAGCAGCCTAAGGACAGAATTATTTTCTTTTTCTCTCTGCTTCTTGAGTCTGTAACAGAAGAACAAGATACCACAGAAAAGACTGAAATCTGTGTGAAAACAGACTATACAAAATAGCACAGAATAAAATGTACAATTGCTTAACAGGAAACCTTATTTCAGAAAATTTATTAAGAAAACCACCAGAGCTTTTTGTTAGTCTCATGAAATGTCATTTATGACTGAAGAGCAAAGATACAAATGGAACCCTATTTTGCTGGAACAAAACAATGTCACCTATACAATTTTTGTGGCTGAACCCCAACTAGAAAACAAACCCCATGGAGCTGTTTGCTCACTCTCCCCCTCCACCTGTGTGAGGGAAAGGATCAGAAGGATACAGATGAGCAAACTTGTGAGCTGAACTAAAGACAGTTTAAATAGTAAAGCAAAAGCCACAAACACAAGCACAGCAAAGCGATGAATTTATTCACCCTTTCCTATAGGCAGGTGTGTGTTCAGCCGTCTCCAGGAAAGCAGGGTCCCTTACACACAGCTGTGACTTGGGAAGGCAAACATCGTCACTCCATATACCCCGCACTTTCTTCCTCTCCCACAGCTTTATATACTGAACATAACAGGTCTGCAATAACCCTTGGGTCACTTGGGGTCAGGTGTCCTGCCCATGTCCCCTCTCAGATTGTTGTTCACACTAAACTTCCTCGCTGGCAGGGTGGTACAAGAAACAGAAAAGGCCTTGATTCCGTGTAAGCCCTGCTCTGCAATAATGAAACATACCTTTGTTATCGACCCTATTTCCAGCAAAAATTCAAAACATGCCCCCCTTCTAGCTACTGTGAAGAAAACTAACTCCATCCCAGCGAAAACAAGCACAACAATGTCAACCATTATGCGAGCATTACCTACTTATCTTTTGAAGTCATAAAATCACAGGATGGTTTGACTTGGAAGGGACCTTAAAGATCATCTAATTCCAACTCCCCTGCCATGGGCCGGGACACCTTTCACTAGACCAGGTTGCTCTGAGCCCCATCTGACCCACTCTTGAAATTTCAGGGATGGATCAACCACCACTTTTTCTGGGCAGTGTGCCAACTTCTACTGCTTTTGGTACAATGGATTATTTTAAAACACTTGGGTACAAGTTATTCATTTGTAGTGGTCAGATCACAGAAATGCATTTTTTCCACTCAAGGGACAGATTGCAAAATTCAAAATAAATTTCAAAACTAATAAGCTTTATTACCTTTAAACATATTAGCAGATATAATTTCAAAGAGTTCAGTAAAAACTAAAGCACACAGTACTGTTAGAATGTGAAGTTTAAACTTTCAACCATTATAAGGATCATGAGCCTTCATCAAAGTAAATATTTGCTTTTTGCAACTCTCTACATAAAAAAGAGTAAGGAAACGTAAGGAATCACTCTTTCAAAACACAAAGAACTGGGAACAATGTTGAGCTATTTCCCAACTCTCCTGTTGTCCAGCTGCTTATTTATATGGCATGATTTTTAAAGGGCTTAATAAACATATATTGTTGTAAGAGATAAAGAAAGAGAGTACTTGTCTTATTGTAAAGGCACAGTAAAATATAGCAACATTGTTTACCTCTCTCTTCAGATCTTTAAGGAAAAAAACACAGCAACTTGCTGTTGTCTGAAATTCTGCAATTGCATCTCAAGAATTTCAACCACAATTATATTGACAGAAGCTTTGTTTACATTTTCAAAATACAGGGAGATTCATAATTATACAGTTCTCGAATTTTAAATGACAAAAGAAACTTGACTGAAGACTTTTGTGTGACTGCCATTTTTGATACATCTCTCAAGAAGCAGCAAGCTCCCACGAACATTCTTAAAGAATCATTCTCTCAAGTTGCAAAGAAGTATTTGAACATCAATAATAAAGCCAAGTCTGTCGCTCCAGCTGAGAACAAAGCTTTTCAAGCTTCAGAACTGCCACAGGGACACAGTTCTTTTGAGGAGCAAATCCAAAGTGGCGCTCAAGATTATATGTCTCCTGTGGGACAGTGGTGATTGCTATGCCTTTTTTTTTTCCCTGTATTTTCCTCTCCTTCATCTTGTTGGAATGATACACTTAAAAAGTTGGTGGTTTTGGGTTTTTTTTATTTCCATGTCTCATTGGGAATAGGAAATCATGGGCATCCTTTTTTCCTCTTCCCTCTCTCTCTCCACAAATTCAAGCTAACACACATAGGCTTTTTTTGTATTTGAAGAGATTTTTATTTTGACTCAAAAGTCCTGACCAAGTAGAACCGACACCCTTGGGCAGAATGAAAGTTTTTTCATATGTAAATGCAACAAGTTATTTTATCTGTTTAAAGAACAAGGTTGTGCGTAGGTTAAGAACAACATTGCCACAAGAATAAGCATGAAGTATGCACTTCCACCCGGAAAAAGAATGCATAGGAATATCCAAAGATTGTGATTAAATGATGTTCTTTAGCTGCATGGCAAGACACAGCATGTAATAGGGAAAAAGTAGCAACATTGTGGGTGAATTTAACCTCTTACATGACTCTTTTGGCCTCAGTCATTTTACAGCAGAATAAATTAATCTGACTCCTCTGAAATCACTAATATCTCTAATGTAAATTCATTTTGACTTTTTTTTTTTAAGATTTACCTAGGAAATAAAGTCAGACAGGATTTTTTCATATAAGATATACAATATTTTCACACTTAACCTGTATGGCAAGAATTACTGTAAATTGGACCATTTTTAAGTAAAAAAATTATTGAGAAGGAAACACAATGTGGTAAAACTACTTTACAGACTACTTGCTCAGACATAACAGAAGTCTGCATCTCACAGGTGCATCCCAAATCCCACCCTTGGCAACTATTCCACCAAATTCAGCAGAACTTTTCTGGTTCACATTAGTCAGAGACTTCATCTCTCTCTTCACTTCTTTATTTACATTTTCTGTTACCTTCAGTTGGAAACAAGTGGAAAAGGACTATTTTGCCAGTCATTAATTTTACAGTAAGAAGAAATTTCAGCTGCAAGTGATTAATAGAAGGAATGAGCCAGAGTTGACATGCAACACTTTTAAATATAACAGTAGTTGTGAACATACATAATCACAAAAATGAAACCAGGCTCATTATTTTCTACTGAGGCTTGAAAATTACTAAAATGTATGAAGGAAATCCTTTTGGTAATTCCCCCCATTCATATAATCCTAAGCATGTAATTGGGACATATAAGGTCTCTATTTATGTGAAAGATAAATGCAGATGTATTCTTCACTGCTCATGCTTTCAACAGCAAAAAAACACCACACCACTTAACAAATAAAAAAAAATGAGGGAAGGAGGGAAGGAAAGTTACCACATGTAGTTTCTTAAAATTTAAGCCTACCAATACTTTTGAAACTGAAGCTGAAATTTTTGAAGACCCTCTGTCCTCAGTGTTTTAATAATCTTATAATTTAGTCTATGTTTTCCAACCCCAGAGTAGTTGTCATTTGTTTAACTTCTTATTTCTGACACATACGAGCAATGTAGAGTAACTTAATAAAAGTAACAGAGGTACCCTAAATGTACACCAAGTGCCACACTTCTCAGGTTCTTTCTTTGGAGGACTAAGGCCCTGGGAATTGATCAATTATATTTTCAGCACATTGCAGTTGATTTTCTTTCAACATCTTTCTTTCAAGTTTTATCCCTTTCTTGCTGCTGGACATTGTGTTTCTGTGCAAGCCTGTGTCAGCCTGCAGACTTCTATTCAGGCTGTTGAGCACTTCAAATTTCTATCCCTTTTCTTGTCCACCTTTGTAACTCCTACAAGAGGATAAATTTCACCCAGGTGCTAATTTAAGGGCATCTAAGAGCACATGACATTCTTTTCCTTCAATAGCTCTGTGAGTTTCCAGATTTGGAGCTTTTCTACTTTGGAGCCTGGGAGATGATTGCCCAAATAAGGAGCTTCTCATGGGTAGACTCTGGTCAAAAGTGAGTAACAAGAAAAACAAGGAGACATCTAAGTTTTTCATCCTGTAATAGCATAGCTGGAATATTCATGCAGTTGCCCCACTCTAAAGCTTTCAAGCCTTAGTAGACTTCAATGATCCTTAGCATGAATTTGAATAGCAGGGTACCCACAAAAGAGGGGGCTGTAGAGGCACCTTTTGTGATGCATTTTATGTTTCTGGATACTTGGAGAGCTGAAAGTCAGTCTAGGGATCTCCTGTTTCACAAAATACATGGCAACACTTTCCAGGACTTCATTCTGTTTTATTGCTGACTTTATGGCTATAGCCAACTTTATAGTTTAAATTCATTTGGCAAGCTGTAACACTGCTGGTTTTGATTAATTTATTCAGGGAAGAAAGGGTCCCTAAACAATCTGTCCTTACACTGTACAGTCATCGATCCCACTTGTAATCTCCTTAAGTTGTCTCTTTATTCAGCTATTCATACTTAATTCTCAGCAGATTCTGTTGACAGACACTCATCCTTGCTCATCAAGTTCATGAGCCCTCTTAATCTGCACACATGTTTAATATGAATTTTGAGACATTTCATAGGCTTGGGGTTATTCATTATTGAAACATGGAGTTAATTGGGCAGATCTTCACAAATGCACAGGAGACAGGAGGGATAACAATTGCAAAACTGAGTATTACCCTTCTTGCTGATCCTTTTGTTATCTATTCTTCAACAGGTAACAAAGAATCTAATTTATTATGTGTGTTTCTAAGATTTCTAGTTTCTACAGTTGTAACTTAACAGTTTAATTCACTTCATTTTACAGAAATTCTTATCTTGTATATGGCGACATTTTCCTCTGCTACTAACATACTCAAAAATGCTCTTCTTAAACCACCAATATCAGTTTGCAAAAAATGACATCATAAGATAATATACCATGATGTTGCAAATGTGGGGATTTTTAATAGTCCTCCCTGTTTACTTGAACCCACCCAAAATAGAAGAATGATTTGTTCTGTGAAAGATGTTACTCAGAAGCACTTCTTCTAGAATCCATTCTCAAACATATACATGTTTTTGCTTTATACTTCCCCACAAGGTAGTTCTGTCATGATAAATTTTGCAGCTAGAAGCTGAAGGTAATTAAAGGCTATAGATCTATTTTCTATTGTAAACTGTGAATTTTAGGACACCATAAATAAAAAAAGGTGTATACTTTTGGGTTTTGCCTTTTTTTTCTTTTATATGTTCTCTATAGTCTTCACACATATATGCGCAGCTCTGTAGCCTATTGTATTACTGACTAGTTTTCTCTGTAATTTTCCATGGCCTCTCCCTAAGCAGAAAGACCAAGCAAATTCCAGAGCTCCAAGCCTCAGGGTCTACAAGGCCCCAGTGCTATCTTGGTTCTTCCCGGCATAAAAAGGCCAAGAACAACTCTTCATGATACATTTCATGGACGAAGTACAGCTAGTGCTGAGGGGGACCTCCAGAGAAGGAGCTTAACGTGGGGGAGAATTGCATCACCATTCGTCCTTCTAATTGGTACTTTTTATCAATTATGATAGTTTCCTAAAACCTGTAAAAATACACTTACCGCTGGGGGCATGGGCTTCTGTGGACATCTTTCAATAACAGCTCCTGAAGGCCTTTAAATCATTAAAGATCCCCTTTTATATTACCTCCTTACTAAAATTTACTTGAGTTTGATTTTCAGGATGGAGAACAGGCAACAGTATGAAAACAAAAATATTGACACTAAGTTACCAGTCTGTTCAATTAACTGCCCCTTCTAATTCAGGATATTAAATGTGTAATGCCCTCAATCAAAAGGGATCATGATAAAATTTAGATTGTTAAAAATTTTTCTTTGTATATTCTCTGTAAAGTAAATTCTAACACACAGCAAAAATTCATTTCTCAAAATAAAAATATCAAAGACAAATGCTTGATGAGGCTATTTGAAATCAAACCAGGAGTCAGAGATAAAAAAGTCAGCTGCCTTGTCTGTTTTTAAATATCTCAAGCAAGAAGAATTCAGTATTATTGCTTAGGAGATAAGTACATTGTCATTCAAACCTTTCCTTATTAACTCTAACTGTAATCTTATTTCATAATCCTTTAATTATAAAACTTGCAGTCAACAAGGCAATGCCATGCATGTATAACATCCTTCTTAGAGACATTAGGGATCAATATTCCTTAATCCAGTGCCACCCCAGAGTGATTAATTATAACCATGTCTGTGTTCTGTCAAGAGCCAGTGGTAGGTACACATATTTATCCCATTTATAAACTAAGTAAACTTACCAGACTGATATAGAATGAAAGGCTTCATGCAAGTTTAAGACTCATTTCCCACTGTGAGGCAATCTCCCAGTGGGAAAGAAGAAAGGCATTTCAGGATGGAAGTTCAGTGTTAGCCTAGTAAATTGAGTAACTGGCTCCTTCTGCAGCAAAGATGAATCTGCATTCTTAAGAGAAACAATTTAAAATAACCTGTCTGTCTCTTACAGTAGGACAGAAAAGATTAAACTTCAGAAGGAAATGTTCTCTTGAAGTTCTGAAAGAATTCACAGGGGGACTGGTAGCATGAACTAACATGTTTCATTAAACAAGAATAAGCTGAGCCAATCCTAGAAATCAAAAAAGTTAACTGAGGGCAAATTGCAAGCATTATTAGCCAGGACATCTGGTAGAAACAGTCGGTCTGGTAGAAATAGTTGGAAAAAGACTGAGACTTGCAAGTAAACTGCAACAAATGGGAACTAAGGTTTAAGGTTTGCACACACACTAGACTATGGAATCTGCACCAATATGGAAATGTGTTCCAAAATCAAGCTAATATCAGGTAACCACTACAGTTACGTGGAGATCATTGTCAAAATGATCAGAAGAACAATAAAACCAGGTGTGAAAGTGTAGCATTAATCCCAGGAGGATATCACAGTTTACGTGAGTCACAGTAACAGTGGAGTGTGACACATTAAAATTCTGTGATACTCAGGCTTTCCATGAGTCTTAAGAGCGCAAACAGTAGGATGGAGGGGCAGTGAAATAAAATGTTCTAATATAGTCAATTCAATAGTTTCATGAAATCTTCTAAGAAAACAGGTCATATCTAATTTTGAAAAAGTTGAACTTTATTGACTTGTTTACTAAAATTGTCATTAGTCTTACCTAAAAAAAAATCTTTCTTCAAATATAAACTAGTCAATCCACTTGACAAAGGCTGTAAAAGTCACCCAGGGACTAAGATGCTCACACACTCCATATCGTACTATTTCTAGCATTTCAAGTGTCATAGTGCACATACTCTATGCTGTCATTTTAATATGAATTTATAACAGTTCTTGTCAAACTAGAAGATATTTGAAGAGCAGGAACCATCTTTTTTGGTATCGCAGAGTAGTGCAAACATTTTCAGTAGGCTCCTTTAAGCAAAAACATAGTACAAGCAATAGCATCAGGGGATTTTTACACTATTAATAACTATTCACAGAAACAATTCCCCACCTGAAACAAAAGCAGTCTCTTAAACTAAAGAAGAAAAAAGGAAAATTGTGAAACTGTATGTGAAAGTGTAAGCATTTTAAGAGAAATTAGGCTTCGTATTTCCCTATTCACATTTCTGTTTTGAATGATTTCAAAATATCACTTTCAGTTAGTACATCAAAATTTTAAGCATTTTTTCTTTTAGCACCTTGTTGCCTTTTTCCAACCTGGAAATCAAACTCAAGATAATTTTAGTAAGGAGGTAATATAAAAAGGGGGTCGTTCATTTGAAGACCTTCAGGGACAGTTATGGAAAGATGTCCACAAAAGCCCACCCCCTCCAGGGAATATATCTTTATAGCTTTTAAGAAATTAGCATAATTGATAAAAAGCACCAGTTAGGAGGACAAGCGGTGATGCAATTCCTCCTCCAGGTGTAGCCCCTTCTCTGGAGCCCCCCCTCAGCACCAGCTGTACTTTGTCCATGTAATGTACCTCAAAGAGTTGTTCTTAACCTTCGTTCCCAGGAAGAACGAAGATAGTACTGGGACCTTGTAGCCCCTGGGTCTTGGAGCTCTGGAATTTGCTAAGTTTTTCTGCCCAGGGAAAGACCATGGAAAATTACTGAGAAGATTAGTCAGTAATACAATAGGCTAAAGAGCTACACATATATGTGTGAAGAATACAGAGAACATATAAAAAAAACCCAAAACAAACAGCATCAGTCTCCATGCGGAATGCTAAATCTAGAAATTACCTTACTCAAAATATTTCAATGTTTTATGGTAGAGGTTAGCATGCTCCTATTCCCTGAGTCAAGATAATTTGAAAATAATCACCACATTCTTTTCCTCCTCCCTTGGCATCTGTTCAAGGCCACTCATAATAAGTTGCATAAGAATTTGGCTTGGCACCATAGAGTCAATTGAAGATTCTGGTTAGTTGCTCTATCTAATTGGGAGATTTACCCAAATGTTGTGATGTTTTATCAAAATTATTTACCCACAAAATCCTTGGCATTTCAAAAATTAATCTTTGACTGTCAAGGTCAATATGAATGAAAAACTAGGGTTTCTTTGATGGCCAATGTGCATATACCATTGAGTTTTAATGACCTCAATTTCTTCCTTAAGCAAGAGAGGAATTTAAAAAAAAGTAATTTACTGATTTCATTTACCTTCATAATTTTGTCCATTCATATTTCAACTTGATGTGTCTTATGTATGTATGTCTAAATAAGTACAACAAAGGGCAGAAACCCTTATGAAAAGAATTAAAGAAGATATACTATCCTTCCTCAGCTAAGAACTTAATGTGCCCTTTTTAGTGTTAAGTTTTACATGTGCATGACAAAATCTGCAGTTCTTGAAATGGAAATCTCAGCACTCTATGGACTTGCTGACTTCCATTACGAAGAGACATAGTGACGAAGACAGGAGGTTTTAGGAAGCAAATGGACAAATTAAAACATCATCAGTCAGCTTCCAATTATGTTAAGGCTTGGACACAGACAACTACTGCTGTCTCCTGACAACTACCATGTCTCCTGACTTGCAAAGTTCTGTTCCATTGCACTCAGCAGCATTTACTGTATCAAGGTCACTTATTGTCCTTTGTTTCAACCCTTTGCCCTGACCCTTCCCTTGCTAGCAACAATGGAGTCTTTCCACCATGTCACATTCCTTTTTCCCTCGCTTTATATAGCCTGCAGTGGAGGCTCTGGACAGTCACACTGCAGGACCCGCTGTGCCAAAAGCCCAGCCTCAGGATTTTGGTTCCCAGTGTATAATCCCTTTATTCATCTCAGCCCTGAGACCAGCAGAACACACATCCTCCCATGTTTTTTTTCCATTCCTAGTCTCCCCTACAACTGTGTCAGGCTTTCTGCCCTTTCACAGAAAAACCTGCCAGAGAGAGCAAACACCTGGACTCAGAAAGGTCACAAAAGAGAACTGGAAGCAGAGATCTCTGATCTCTTCAGACTATGACCAGACAATGAAACTTTATTGCAGCAACCCTGGATCATTTACATGGTTCCCACTACTTCTCAGTTGACTTCAGGGCTTGTCTCTCTTGCTATGATTTGTTTCAACACTGTCAGCGCCTTTGTTGGCTCCTCTCCATACCAATGTTTGCCCAGTTGGACTTGCATTCTGACAAAAAGATTAAAACAGAAGCTGCTTCTACATTTTCCTCAGGTTTTCAATCTGAGGTTTCAAACCACATGCACAAATAAACATTAAATCATATTGATGTTTTTAACACTCCTGTTTCTACACACAATGACATTCAGTGCATTGTTGTACTTGTAAGTTATCCTCCTAATTTTCAATTGAACTGGAACCCAACAAAAATATGGTGGAATAAATCAAATAAATCCTAGTAAGTGATATAAATTACTACTTATAATTTACAATTTGTATGCAGTCAACAAGGAAAATTAATAATTATTTATCAAATTTGATTAGATGCCTCATAACTGTAATTAAAGGTAAGTGTTTTGGATTTTAAATTTGTACTCATGTTAATTTTAAGAATCATCTATCAAGGAGGATATAAGCTGGCCTGTGAACTTTGAATATTCTCCAGGGTTTTCTTGAAGATAAGAAATTTTGCTTGAGATTGTGGCTCAGATCACCTCCCCCATCTATCTGTTCCACAGTAAATGGACATGCACACTTAATTTAGGTGTTAAACAGAAATAATTCTTTGTGAATTAAGCTCAGCATGCATTTCAGCCCCACACAGCCACTCACTCATTTCCCACAGTGTCATTGGAGAGAAGGGCAAGGATAGCAACCAGAAAATTTATGGATTGAGACAAAGAAATTTTAGTAGGGAAAGCAAAAGCCATGCACAAACCAAGCAAAATGAGGCATTCATCCAACACTTCCCATTGGCAGGTAGGTGTTCAGCTATCCCGAGGAACGGCAGGCTTCATCAAGCCGAGCAGTTGCTTGGGAAGTCTAACACCATCACTCAGAAGGGGACACAGCTGGGACAGCTGACCCCAGCTGACCCAAGGGATATTCCATGCTATAGGACATCATAGGCAGCACATGCAGCTGAGGCAACATTCTAAGTCCTTGTACATTCCCAGACTACTTTCTGGTGGGATGGGGGGAGAAGGAGGAAAGCACCTCAGCATGCCTAAAACTTCCCTGTATTATCAAATCCGCTTTGGTCGCAAATCCAAAACACAGAACCATATGAGCTGCTATGAAAAAACATTTACTCTTATCACAGCCATAAACCAGCAGAGCATTTAACCAAGCTATTTTACCTAGTATTATTCAGGACTTGCAGCAGACCTAGGCTTTTTTTGAACAGTCTCCAGAACCCTGTCTGGATAACTTTGGCATCTCGTATGATGCCAGGTATCTGTAACCAGGCAACAAATAAGTTACAGGCACTTAATCATTACAGTTTACAGCACAGCACTCTATCCAGCTCATGTGATTTGATTTTTAAGAACCACTGAATAGATGTCTAGCATAAGTGCTTATGAAAATCAGCATGAGTCCTATCCTACAAATGTAACAGCCTTTTCCAGACTGGAAGTGTAGCTTCAACAGTTTATTAAAAAAATTGCATGTACTTTACTCCCTGGTTCAAAGAGTACTAACATTTTTGCAAGTGCTTTTAATTATGAGATTTTTGTAAACAGTGACTTTAAAAATGTAATGTGAAATTTGCCCAACTTGATGAAAGCAATTTAAAAAATCCCTTATAGCAGTCATCAGCTTAGGTTTTTAATTGTGTAGAAAGCTTCTTTTCTACACAGATAATTATACAGAGCTACTTTGAAAAAATAGTAATGGAATTGAAAACCTACTTCAGATCTGCAACCAAATTTTGCAGTGTTCTAAGTCATGCCACTGTAAAGCTCTGAACAGAATTAGCAGCCTTACTCTCTCATGCTTAGCTTATCACATCTATATAATGGGAAATTGATAGTGTCAACACAATGGCAATTAATGCCTATACTCATGTTGGAACAGAAAGCAATGGATTTACTTCAGGACAGCACTGAAAGTCCAGACTAGCAAGCAGAAATCATGCCAACATGTTTTCACTGTTTCTGGAATTTAATGTGACATCCGCACTGTTGCTCTGAACTCTATGGATGAAGTAATGCACTGAACATTAGTTCAGACAGCTTTATGCTATAATCAGTTCTTCGTCTAAGAAGCCCAGGTTATCAAAACAGGGTTGATCAGCACAGCTAGGTTAACTGGAAATACTGACTGATGCAATGAAAAACTAGAACAGATATCACTAAACTGTTATGATTTAGAGTGACACACCACTTTATGTCAAAATGTATATGTGTGTGTAAAAGTGTACATACAGCTAAACTATAGATCAAAGTACAAATGTTCCATGAACAACACTCACAGCCATGATCACAAAAGCTTGTCATCAGAAGTTGCCTTAAGCTCAGTCCAGATTTTATGCAAATTTCCTTGAACTAACTGCCACAGAAACAAAAAGTTTCAGAGTATAACAGAGAACAGCATTGGTCCCCATGCCAAGTTAACCTGCTTACACCTTAGATAATAACATTCAATCATTCAGAGATGGCATTCAGATCCCATCCCTGGAGTACTCAAGCTGTGAACCAGTTTGATGTCATGCACAAACTTGATAAAGGTGAATTTTCTCACCTTGTCTAGACTATTGGAAACAAGATATCCCTCGAATTAAAACTCAGAGGAGCTCCACTTGCAGCTAGCCTCCAGGTAGAATACACACTGTTAACCCCTTTCCTTCAGATACATCCACAGAGCCAGCACTCTACCAAGCTACTAATCCACCCTTCTACACTGTAACATCCCTCTCTGAAACACAGAGATGCTCTGATGAACAGGGTTAAAAGCCTTTGCAGTCCTGGAATAAAAAAACCCACTACTCTCTGATATCCATAAACTCATTTGCAAACACTAAACTTGTATTAAAGAGTAGTCAGGTTAGTGAAGATTTATTTACCCTTGGGAAACACATGGATACCCACCACTTTCACATGGCCAGTATGTGTTTTATTCACATAATAGTTTTACAAGGGGTGAAGTGTGGTGGATCAGCCCCTACCTGGAGTTCCACTGATATTCCCACTCACTCTTTAAAACAAATACAATGCCTCTCTTTCTGTTTCCAGTCATCAAGGGCTTCTCCTGGTTCCATGACCAGCTGTAGATGATAGCAAACAGCCTCACAATGACACAAGTTATGTCTGTGACTTTCTCATTAAGAATAGTCTCAGGCCCTCTGCAGTCTCTCTGCCACACCAAAAACATGGACTTTAAATCTATGGCAAGCAGTAAACTTTCTGTGACGGTATATCTGCTGAGCAGCTAAATGCTTCTGCTCCCATCAAAAGAGGATCTCCATCGTGGTGCTGATAGTCTATTAAGGTCCGGCTCTCCCATAGATCCTCCTTAGGAGACGTTGTTCCTTTGTATGGCTACTGTGGTGCAGTATCCATGTCTATAAGATCAGATCTGACATCAGAGAAGCCTTTCTCTTACTCCAGAAAATCAGCAGCTTCAAGCCTGTCTCATCTTGCAGATCTCCATCCATGAGTCACTCAAACATAGCCTCTCTATATACCTTTCCTTCTCTAGGAAAAGATCTTCCCAATGGGGGAAGAACTTAGGCTCTTCTGTCTGTAAAGTTTCTATGAAGCCTCAGTTAACCCTGGTTTTTCCTTTCTAATAGCACACAGCCTTCTCATCTGCCCCCTGTAATATTTCACAGAATCATATATTCATTTAGATTAGAAATTACTTTTAAATAGTCCTACTCTCAGTCTTTCAGGTAGTAGTAGAGAGCAATAAGGTCTTCCCTGAGGCTCCTTCACTCCAGGACAAACAACCCCAGTTCTGTCTGCTGTTCCTGAAGAGACTTGCTCCCTAGACCCTTCACAAGCTCCATTGCCCTTCTCTGGACACACTCCAGCACCTCACTGTCTTTCTTGCTGTGAGGGGCCCAGAACTGAACACAGGATTTGAAGTGCAGCCTTACCAGTACGGATACAGGGGGAAAATCACTGCCCTGGTCCTGCTGGCTACAGTACTGCTGATAGAGGCCAGGATGTCTTTGGCTTTCTTGGCCACCTGGGCATGCCGGCTCATGTTCAGCTGGCTGTTGACCAGCACCTCCAAGTCTTTTTCTTGCTGGTCACCTTTCCAGCCTCTCTTTCTCAAATCTGTAGCAGTGCTTGGGGTTGTCATGACCCAAGCGGGGGACAAATTTCCACCCAACAATGCAGGGCTTTTACCACCACTCATTCCCTGCAAGTGAGACCACTGTGTTCCACAGGCAGCCCTATCTGCTTCAGATCCATGATACTCATCTGGGTCAGAGCCTCTGATGTGCCTAGGTATCATTCCCAGACAGGACACCATGCTCTCTGGAGCATCACCACCTGAGCTCCTCCATAGTCTGGAGCAGACTTCAGATGCTGCTGCCTGTTGTCTCTGGGTGTTCACACCAGCCAGGTTGACAGACTCTCCCTGCCATACACCTGTAGGCCCCTTCTACACAGCAACCCCACAATCAGAAAACAGCCGAAAAATCAAGGACTCACCAATTATGAAAGAGATAGCACCAATAAGAGATAAAAATCTGTCAGGTCCAAGTGATGGATTTGCACCTAGGTTGGAGCAACACTGTACATATTTACAGACTGGCAGAGGAGGGGCTAGAGTGCAGCCCTGCAGAAAGGGATCTGGGGCTGCTGGTCAGCAGTAGTTCAGTGTGAGATAGCAGCGTGCTCTGTCAGTCCAGAAGGAAATTGCCATAGGATAAACCACCACAGTGGGAACTTAAGCACATCTCTCCTCCCACCTCACATTTACTGTTAAATAAAATCCATGTTATTGACTTAAGCATGTGGTCTCATTTGCACCTTAATTCAGGCAAAGGCATGTCTCACTAATCTAGTCATACACACAGGAAGCATCCTACCCTTTCTAAAGCAATGGTCAGCCTTTCTTTCAGTCAGCACTTGGAGTGAGTTAGAATTCAATAAAATTTTCTGAATTCAAGTGTCTTGAGGTAACAGCTTACTGTTTGACCTACTTTCTTCAAAATAGTTCAGATACACATTGTGCATTCACAGGAACATTTTAGGTCCACTACTGGCAAGATATTGAACATTGCCTAAGGTCTCTGTTGAGCTCTGACCTTTCTAATTATTCATTCAAAAATGAATGCATCAAAATCTATAGCAAAGGTCTACCAAGGCAGATCCACAGGAAATTCAAACCATTTCTCTCTGTAAGGACTTTATGAGAGCTGTCAGATGGAACTGTAGATGCCACTGGAATGTATGAAGCTTATGTGTCATTTACAACTAAGATATAAATCCAGTTGTGCAGGTTTTGGAAGACATAATTTTCTTCATAGTAGCTAATATGAGTCAATGCTTTGGATTTGTGCTGGAAACAAGGTTGATAATGCACATATTTCCAGTATTGTTGAGTAGTGTTTGCACAGAATTTTTTCTGCAGCTTATGCTGCCCTGACAGTGAGGAGGCCAGGGGTGCACAGGAAGTTGGGAGGAGACAAATCTGGGACACCTGAACTCAAGTGACCCAAGGGATATTCCACACTACGTGGTATCATGCTCGGCATATAAATTTGGGGGAAGAAGAAGGAAAGGGGACAAGGAAAGGGGACATTTGAAGTGATGGCTTTTGTCCTCCCAAGTCACTGTTACACATGATGGAGGTCTGAAAACTTTTCTGGCTGAACGCCTCCCTGCCCATGGGTAGTTGCTTTGTTTGTGTGTGTGGTTTTTGCTTTACTTATTAAACTGTCATTATCTCAACTCACAAGTTCTCTCACTTTTACCCTTTTGATGCTTTTCTGCATTCAACCGAGGGGGAACGAGCAAGTGTCAGTGTCAGGCTTCATTGCTAGCTGGGTTTAAAACACACAATAACTCTGTATCTATGATTAACTCAAACTCTCTTTTATCTTTAAAATGTACACAATTATGTAATTCTCTTTTTTTCTCTGTCATCTATGAGATTGTCTCTTTAAAGCTCTAAACTCTCAGGGTAAGGCGTGTCTCCAAGTATAACTAGATTAAATGACAGAATTTTGATCATTAGTTAAGACATAGTCACTGTCTTGATGGAACTAATTATGCATGCACACCCACAGTTACAAAGAATCAGTGCTTCATTGCCAAGAGTGAGATAGCCACCGACTTCAGTTACTTCAGCATAAAGTGCTCACTACACTAAAAATAGTTCATATTAAAAATATTTACTCCAGTTTCCATCTTATAATGTAAATGTACTGAGACATTCAGCTTGTTAACATTACGTTGTCACTGTAAGTAGTTCTCACTAGCCAACACCATCTGCTTATGCCCAAATATTTTCCTTCCATTCAGGCTAGTTGAAAGTAGCAGTAAAAACAGTCTGGTAGGGAAAAGAAATTTGCTAAATGTGCTGATACATACATATATCAAGACAAGCCAGTTTTTAATACTGCTTTACTCCATAGCCAAAATTTAAGCTGTTGCTTTTGAAATTCAACAGGGAAAAGTGAAGAAGATCTTGTGAAGATCTGGAACGACAAAGGAAAAGGAATAATTTTCATTTACTGACATACAGAAGTGTTAAGATCCTGATTCCAATTACTTTAAAAGAAATCTTAGAGAAAGTAGAGAGTAATTACTACAGTAAGTAGCAAACATTCGTAGGCTTCTTCTGTGTTAGCAACATTGTTCTGTGTTAGCAACATTCTGTTTTGTTTCAGACCTTATCTTCCATGAATTGAAATGAAAGTAACTTTCTTGAGTAATTTTTCTATTTATCCCAATGACACTATTGATATTTTATAATTCTTTATAGAACATTATATTCTCATTTATTTAGAAATACTATTCCAAGTGATCCCTATTACTGTTCAGCTTTTGTTCCTGACCCCAACTATCTTCTCTTTTCCAGTCATTATTTTCATTAAATAATAGACAAAAAAACAACAACCAGAAGATTGTCTCCAGGAAGGCAAACTAGCTATGCTGGCATTTAAATCTACTTTTATTTGGCAGGGGAAGCATTTATAAATGCTTCTTTAAAACTATTTACATCAAGACTCTTAATATATCACTGAAGGAAGGACCAGAATCTCCCTCTGGAACCATATAGACCCCAATAAAGTCTTTTCACTTGGCTTTGTTATCTGTATCGATTTCTGATCTTGCATTCAGCCTAGAAGAAAAACAGCCTCAGTAGCCAGCAGCTCTTTATATCAGCTGCTCTCTTACAAAGTGTCTTTTCCAACTGGAGCCAGGAAAATTCTTTCACCTGTAGTTTACTCAGAGGAACCTATGCAGAGGTAGATAATAGGAACAAATATAAAAAAAATATAGAAACCTTATAGAAGAAAGTACGTGCTGTGACTAGACAATTTTCAGAGATATGGCTTGGGATTTATAGGCCAGATGGTGATGGAATGTTCTTCTTAAGCATTTTTCTCTCACTCATGTATTGTTGAGTTGGTGGCAATAAGGAAAGCTATGGTGAAATGATCTTTCTATGTTGCAGCACTGATCACCAGCTCACCAGTTACTTTCCAATAAACAAGGAGTTTTATACTTTTCTCCCATAAACTGACTTTTCTACTGGCTCTAGTCTCAGTGCTTTCTACTAAGTTCAGGAAGAATATCTACATTTAATTTAATAAGCATTGGATTATTTTACTCTTGTATGTAAATTGGTACATTTTTACTCAGAAATTTGTATTTCTGAGTTGAAAATGCTGACACTGAGGAAAAAAATAAAAATTCAGTTTTAAATTAAAAGAACATCATTTGAATATCTCATCACACCCTGGTGTTAAATTTGGCTTTCTTTAAGCATCTCTAAATTACAGAGGCGTTTTCAGTGGTGTGGTTTGGCATAAAGTAACACCATGTGAGCAAGTCGAATTAAACAAATACTCAAATAAACATATCCTAATTCTGGTGTATAAAAACATGATAGTTGCAAATGATAAGATCAAAAAAGTCGCAATGATTTTTATCATCAGAAAATATATCTTGCATTCTCTCCCCAATTGAAGCTTTTTATATAGAAATATATAGTAGTTCTGTATGACTGAAGATGAAATTAGTCAATGCTGCAATTTTTGAAGAAAACAAAACAAAGACACCAAGAGGTTTGGAAAGAATTCCTCTTAAATGAAAAAAAGAAAAAAAAAAACAAGCACATAAGCACACATTTAGATACATGCATGTCTTTAGATATCTATACCTATTTGCATGTCAACTGAATATCTATTGAGAACATGAAAACTAATACTGACTTTTTTTGCTGCTCATTTTCTAGTTTTCATGCATTAGAATAAACAACTGGAAGTGTTTCTAATGGGACTTTGATCTGCTGATAGCAAAAGATATGAAAAAATATATGGCAGTTTCCCAATTTCCAGCTGATAAAGAGATCACTTTTTTTTAAAGAGGTTTACAATGAGTTTCAAGAAACAAAGCTATCAAATAAAAAAATAGGCTACAAAGTGACAAGATGTAGAATATATGACTGTTCTCAACAATTGTATTTATTGACTGACTCACAAAATATGCAGGAACAATTTATCAAATATCTTGGAGACCAGAATGATTTGTATGCAATGCTCTGGTTTAAAAAATAATTTTCTTCACAGAAAAGCTACTTTTGGCATGTCATTCTAAATTCCTGTAACACTGCTTGAAGATATTTTAAAACACATTTCTATTTTACCTGAAAATATTGCAGCATTGTAGCAAAAAATGGATCTTGACATCTTCCGTTTATAAAAAGAGATTTCTTGTCAGAAACTTTTATAACATCGTTAAAACCCCAAAGAAGATGAGAAACCCAGCTTTGACCCAAGATATTATTTAATAAGTAGTACTGCATCAAAAATGTGAGATTAAATTTTGAACTATCCCGTGAGACTCAGATGATATGTTATGAAGATCATTTTTAGACCAGAGGTAGAGGTTATGTCCACCACTTACATCCTTCTTCTCCTAGACCCATGATTCACTGCAGATCTTCTGGAGGTTTTAAACAATTCAAGGTATTCATTCTTTGAGAACAGCATAATAAGGAGAAAATCTATGTTTTTATACTTGAAGGGTAATTAGTGATTTAAGTCTTCCCAGGTGCCCAGCTAGCCAATTTTTACAAGGCTGCACAAGGGGAAAAGCTTTCTTGCCCTAGAAGGTGATAATTTTGTGATACGAAGCGTGAACTTTCCTTTATTAAATTTGTGATGTTAGGCATCAAGTCTATCCATCACAGGCTGATATACATATACTACAAAGAATTAAATTTTCTCCTTTCCCTCCCCCAGCTGTCCATTTGTTTCAACATCCTTTGTTCTATTCTGATGCATGAAAATGTAAAGGATTTGCCAAAGCCAATCATTATAAACTTAGTAATTCTGCACGTCTAAGTTAGTTGCCTCTGATTTTTTTGATTTTATGCTATCTAATGATGCTAAATTCTATCTAAAACTTTAGTTAAAAAATTACTTCCATTTCTCTGGGTCATGCCACATTTTAAAACTGATACTTCTTAAAAGTGAGGGAATAATTAGGTACATTACTGAACAACTAATTGTGTCTGAAAGAAAGAAACACATGGCTAGAAATAATGATTTTGTGGTTTTTAAATGACCCTAGATAATTCTGTTTTCTCTGTAGGAGTAGGAAAAGTGCAGATATACTCCCAGGCAAAAAGTTTATCTGTTAGATAAAAGTGATATTGAAAAGTTAGAGACTTTAGAAAAGTTTTGACAATAACAAAAGCATAACCAGATACATTACACAAAATTTCCAAGGCATGTAATACTAAACGATTTCTGTTCTAACTCAAGCCACTGACCATAGGACAGGAGTAAAGTTATGCCGTAACTGAGTGTTCAAGGAAAAGGAAAATGGGGAAAATGGGGAAAATGGGGAAAATGGGGAAAATGGGGAAAGGGAAGGGAAGGGAAGGGAAGGGAAGGGAAGGGAAGGGAAGGGAAGGGAAGGGAAGGGAAGGGAAGGGAAG
>JAXCLO010000114.1:76286170-76313202 GCA_035583995.1 Arremon aurantiirostris
AGGGAAGGGAAGGGAAGGGAAGGGAAGGGAAGGGAAGGGAAGGGAAGGGAAGACATTGAAGAGGCATATATTTTCTGCAAAGAAGTAAATTCTACACATTCATCTCAGTGTATTCAACGCATAATCAGATTTCCTTTTTCATTCAATCAAGGAAGGTTCATGAGAACAAATTTAAGCAAGGTCATACTGTATGATAGTGGAAAGCAGAAAAAAATTACAGGGTCAGAGTCTCAACTGAGTTTAAATGCATTCTAAAATTTCAAGGTAAATAGGTCTTTATTACATTATATCAGCTAGTGATCTATAGCCTTATTTTTTATGTTTATCCATATCAACAGTATTTCTTCATTCTCTCTGAATCTTTAGAAGAATGAAGTAAAAGTCTGAGTCTTACAAGAGCAGATATTTGACATTATTGATGGCAATTTATTCTGTTACTCAAAGCATCCCACTGAAATATTTCAGCCATCATGTAATTTACACACTGAATTAACTAACAATCATCTTTGCAAGTAGAAACTTGTTCTATATTCAGAGTTCAAAGGAAAGACAGAAATATGTAGTTACTTTGGACAGCGTGCAAGGCTGAAGTAATCAAAGTTAAGATTTGCTTCACATCAATCTAGTCTTTCTAAATTACTGAAGCTCTATCTCACACTCCTGACAGCCTCAAAGAAATATAAAAGAACCAGGTATCTAGCTCTTTCTTATATTAGAGTATTGTCAAAGAAGAAAGAAAAAATTACAGCAGCAATCATACGTATTAAATCATCAGTTCACAGTTTCCAAGACAGAATGAAACAATTTTCTTCTGTAAAGAAAAAAAATGCAGCATTTATACAGTCCAAATTTTCACAAAGGGACACGTTTTCCCTTAAAATAGGATAGACTCTAATGCGTAATGTAAAGAGGTAGAAACTTTTCTGCTTCAGCAAAATGCAAGTATGCTGTGAGATGCAGAATCTGGGCCTGAATCTTTGGCAAAATAAAATTACAGATATTTTAAGAGACAACAAGCACTCAGCATCCATTTACATGCAAGGATATGCACTGGAGAGTCATGAACCATACTTTTTCACCATAGAAAACATGATCACCCTCAGTGTGTAAGACTGCACCTTTCATGGAACCTGCACAGTAGCCAAGGGCACACAAAATAAACTCCAGCCGAAACAAGCATCATAACTCATCTGGGCTTCTCTGCAGCAAAGATACTTTGAACTCAAATACAACATGGCTATTGCTCCAGCAGAGTGGAAAGAAAAACAAAACTCCTGCAGATCTCAGGGTTTAATTTCTTACACCAGTATTCAGTTTCAACACACACATTTTGAGCAATATCCTAAAAATATCTGATGAGGCTAAGACCTGTAATAAAAAGTGCATAAGAAATTTAATTTCTACCAGTGGATGTTCAGAAAAAATCATCTGAGAATCTGGACTGAAGTTCTTCCTAACCCCAAATCTGTAATATCCAAAATCTGTAATTGAGCACACACTTTAACCTAGCATTTAGTTCACAGCCTTTTTTGTAGGAAGTAAAATTATGCTTCCTAATTTATAAGATGCAATTCAGCTTTTGCAAATAAAATAGCAACAAGTGCAGAGGTAATGAGGTAGATAAGGCAATTTTTTAAGGCAATTTAAAAATTTTAGGCTTTTTTTTTTTTTTACTTTCTTAAGTAACTGAAACTTAGAATATTTAGCATATAAGTAATCAATGCTGCTGTTAATATTTCAGATATAAGTTCTTTTTGTAGCAGAGGGGGACTGCACCATCTGTGTATAAGCTTGACATTAATTGTTAGTACAACCAACATTAAAGTAGATTATCCGGACTTATAAATTATAATAAATTCAAATAAAATTTAATTTAAATAAAATTGAAGTCAGCCTGTTCATGTCCTCCTTTTCCCGCTAGCTAATAAAGCACAAAATGTTTAATACAGAATTAAATATTTTCTTTTAAACACACTGTTCACAAGCATATTGAGGAAACTCAGTGTGCCATTGGTCCATATAATCCCTCCTTGATAATAGGCAATGATAATGACAGTATTTCAGGGACAATGGATTTTGTTCCAGGTTATGAGGTAGATTATTATAAATCCTTTTAATAAAATAAACATTTCAAAGGCATTTAAGAAAAAAACACCAAAAACCACGAGATTTTTTGAGTTTCCAAGTGTAATGCTATTACTTTTCCATGATAATAAAAAAATAATAAATACATTTTTTGTACCCTGAGGCTTTGCTTTTGCTAGTAAAGTATACCTGGCCAGGTCCTAAATTTGAGTGCTGACATATGTTTGCATATATTTTTCTATGCCTAGGCATGGAACACACCAAATGAGCACCTGCCCAGACAACACTTGTACAGAGACTGGGGAATGGCATGGGCTAGGGGCTCTTGAAGCAGCCTACATGGAGGACATTACCTGATTTTCTAAGGGAAGTGAACTAAACTCTGAAGCCAGCATTATGATTTCCCTGAAAAATAAGTTGTTTAGAAAGGCTCCACAAAGCCACCACTTCTCAGAGTGGCTCACTAGCAGCAAGGTCAGTCTCATTTAAGACAGGGAAAAAGAAATTGATCAGAAGGAGGAGGAAAGAAATCTTTCTTACTGCAACCAGATCAAACATGGTTTCTTCTTTCTTTTTTTTTTTTTTTTGTTTTTTTTTCTTCCCATAGCAGATATTTGTATCTTCTGTCTGGTTTTATATGCTGTCAACAACATTTTGAGTTAGGTTAGTCCAAGAGTGATTTAAGATGCCTGGTTAGTACGAATACATTTCTTCCTCAAAGGCATGCCAAATGTAAAAACTAAGACTGGAATATTTTATTGTCCCCTATAATTCAAAGCATCCAAAGGGTAGCTGAATTTAAGCTGAATAGGACAGGTGAAGAGGTGATGGCACTGGGGCTAAGGGAAGCAGACACATCCCCCAGCATGTTTTGCAACATGGAAAGAACTTTGCATGCAATAAGATATGAAGGTGCACATATGAACCTAAAGTAATGCATCACAGAAAGGGGGCACACCAAAATGGTAGCATGTTCCCTGCTGCCAGGAGCAGAAAATAAATTTTACACAATGTCATTTACTAACAGAATTGTAGCCTCAGTAAAGTGAAAAGACATTGAAATATCTGGTTAAACACCTATATCTATTGAATTACAAAGAGTATTTAGTCAGCCTCAAAATTAAAGCCCTTAAATCAAATTAAAATATCAGGTATCATGCGAGTCAGTTTTTGGATTATATTATTAAGTCACTATATTCAATACATTTCATTTCTCATTTTTTCATTAGTAGTATTAAAATATGGATAGAAATATTTAATACTAATGCCTGTATGGTAAATATTTTCCACTGAATTTGTAAAACTGGGCTGAGAAATATTTAAAATTTTCAGTAGAGCATAAAATAAGCTCTATTTTAAAAATGCATAGACTTCCTCTTGCTAATGTCAGTAGACTCAGGCAACCCATTTTAATTTATATCGACCTCTAGAAAAATGAGATATAATGTAACATCCTCAAATATTTGAACAGGAAATTTTACATGGGTTATAAAGTAAAAAGTAGTTTTAGTATAAGGGAAAGATTTTCAGAGGCACAATGGGCATTAGAACACTTGTTTCCTCCATGTACCTCCACCACTTAGATTAATGTATCTTCCCAAGTCTATGGAGATCAGAGCTTATTTATGTTATTTGGAGACTGCAGTTTGTGTCAATGACAGACCACTCAACAAACACCTGATTGATAAGCGTAATTTTCTAATACAGCATAAATACTATTTTCTTTGAATAACAGTCTATGTCAAGGACTGAAACTACAAGTGAGCCAGTCTGCAATCTCACCACACCTAGTCTATAAAAGTGAAGCTACGTAACAAGCAAAGTCATCCAGAAAGACTGAACCTTTGATTTACCAGGTTGTCAGAAAGAGAACAGCAAATGAGCATAAGGAGTAGGAGCAAAGAAATATTTTCTGATGTATCCTTAGAGTAAGTGAGGTTAACATGGCCTGGATTCATTCTTCCACTAAGCAGTCTCCCTGCACCTCCCAAGGACAGGGGTGCACATGACTGCTCTGTGGCTATACTGCTAGGCTGTCAAAAAGCCAGGATTCCCTGGCTGCCTGGAGAACAGAGTCAGTGGGAACATGCCATGGCTCTTTCTGTCCCTCATGCAAACTCCCCTTCCTTCACAGGTCACTGCCTTTTACTGGGTCACTGTGCCATTTTCAGTAAGTATTATTATTCAGAAATCCATTCCCCTGGGTGTCTCCAACAAGACCTTTTCTTTGGTCCCAACAATTTCCTAGTTAGTATTTTTGCATAGATTCACAAATGGAGTAACTCTCACATTTTTCTTATGTCATCAAACTTCCAATCTCGTGGTCAGTTTATGAAGGTCTGTGAGGTGCAGTTTCCTCTGGTGTAAGGGTAAGGAGTTGCACTGAGACTGTGTTGTTGTTCACATCAGTTACTAATTCAGAAAAATGTCTCATCACAATATTGGCAGTATTGTCAATATTCTCAGAAAAAAAAAAAAAAAAAATTAAGTAACTACCATGTTCTTCCAGAGTGTTCAGATTAGTGTCCAGGTACAATCAGTACTCAAGCTCACTCCTCAGTCTTTTCCTGTCTACTTCCTGGAAGATTACAGACAGTATTACACTTTCTAGCTCAATAATATGACAGAACTGCTCTCCCAAAACTCTAAACATGCTTTCTGTACCTACGAATAATATCATGTTGTTTCTTTCATATTTACGGGCATCGAGTTTACTGTAGCGCACTTGAATAATTAAGAAACTCCATCCATTGTAAAATGTTACCAATAAATGGATTGTCATGTAGCTGACACAGCCCAGGTGTAAAAATGAGTTATAATTTCATTTACTGCAATTCAAGCATCAATGTCTATTTTTAAAATCTCTGTGTGATGTGAATTATTATTGTAATCACTTGGTCTTTAGCTATATTTAGCTAGGAATTGAAACAACATAGGTGTCTCATCTCTAGCCCATCTAGGCAACTACTGATTCATTTATATATTGTATCATTGGATTAATTTAAAAATAAAAGCATTTGAACTAATTATTTATACAGATGTTAAAAATCAACAGTAAATTAAAATTGACAAAAATGTCAAACTACTTTAAAGTACAGATTACAAATGAGAAGTGATGGATGATTGCAAGATTCTGAAACAATACTTTCATGAGAACAGGATTAGATCTTACTGAAGAATGTAAAAATACTGACTTTGTTTTTAAGCAAGCTCTTTTGATAATAAAAGATAATAGATCAAAGGCAAATGATTCAGAAATTATTCAACCTGTCACAGCACGAAGTTGCTTCAATGCAACATATTCACACACTGCAGTAAATCTTTCTGTTTTAATTGGAACTCGAATCACCTTGACCTTTCCTAGCACAGAGCAGAGTGCCCCTCTGAACCAACGGCAGCATCTGCATCCTCATTCCATTTTAATCAGAGCTCAATTTGGATTTCTCTGTCTCGGCAATCAGTGCATTGCAGAGCAAGGAAACTGCAGAAATAAATGAGATGTTGCCTTGTTCCAGTTGATTAAAACATGATTCAAGGTGACTTTTAGGTGACACTACAAGTTGTCAGAGCAGCAGTGTACTTTTCTTTATGATGAAAAAAAATGTGTGAGGGATGTTTATTTCCCCTGTCTGAGATAAGTGACAGAATTGAAAGGAGAGCATTGGTGTCTCCATGAAAATATATCAGTGTTTAAAGAATCCTATTATTAGACACAGTGGAAACTACATCTTGGATAAGCCTCCCATACTGTGGGTAATTATCACCAGCCAGAATGCTAATTGCTTTTCGATCTGCTCTGTGCCTCCAATGAGTCTTGTTGAGGGCTACTGGGGCTGTACCAGACACTAACACTTAATGAGACCAAGTTTATCAAAGTACAGCATCAGCTATTACAAAGTGAGGAACAGGAAAAATAGGCCTTAAAATGAAAAGAGGGGGAAAAACCAGATGAAGCTGTGGGACAACAAGAAGAATTAAACTATAAATATTTTACTTAAAATTTCTTTTCTGGTGTTAAGTAATTATTTCTTCATCACAGATAAAAAAGATATAAGTTTACGTGTCATGGTCTGGTTACTTGGAAAGGTGAGTACTGTATTTTAAAAAATTTAATTGTTTACACAAGAGAAATTAGGAATTTATAAAGCTTTTTTCCTTTCAGTTCTGACTAGTATGATTAAGAACAATTAAGTGTGGGTGTCTATATATATTTTTTCAGTTTCTTGTGAAAAGTGACCAAAAAAAATTAAATTGGAAACCATATTCTGGGTAATACACCATGTCTTTGATGGTAGATTGCAGTTTATACTCTGAGACTCCAGAAAATATGTAGGATGGGCAATGAGTGTTTTCCAGAAAGCCAACCCCCAAAAAAATTACAGTTTGGAAGAAATGTGGGAACATTTCCACATTTCTCTGTTATACAATATTTGTTATCCTGTAATTAGATCTTTTCATGAACTCAAGGAACTAGGTGGGCAATTACCACAGCAAGCATTCAAGGTATCATTAAAACATGGTAAGATGTATTGACTGCTTTAAGGACACAAAAGTGAAGTCACTGAAGTTCTACTGAAAAACTTCAGGAAAGGGAATAAAAAACCCCAGCATCAGTGTTTGTGATGTAATGATTTCTTCTTATCATCTCTAAATAAGAGAATAGAAAAACAGGTGAAACAAGGTGTGCATCTCTAAAGCAGAGAAATAAGTGTTTGACTTCAGTTTTGCAAAAACCTGTCAGTTCTCAGCGCTGACAGTTTCAAGTGCAGAGGTCGAAAGAGCAGCCCCAGAGAGCACCAGCTAGACCACCACGTTAAGGACCTCAACAGCAGTGACACAGGTCACAGCAGCTGTGAAGATGAAAGCAAATCTGAGTAGATAAAGTGACCAGATTATATCACAAAACTGTATATTTCAGCATTTGTGCATGTGTGTATATTCACTCACCTTAATGGAAAACATTTTGCTATTATTGTTGCTATTTAAGAGTAAGACAGACTACTGAAAAATAATTATTTTAAACCTACTCTTCACACACTCTAGCCCTAACAGTTCACACAAGCTGATGAAGTCAAGCTAACCTATATCTAATAAGCTACTTTGAGTCTTCTTCTCTCAGTACTTCAAAAGAAAAACTTTTAAGAGTCTATTCAAGAAAAACAGGTAAATCACAGAACACAGATTTACATATAAGAAATACACATTTGATTCTTCATCTGGTTGAATTCTGTTTCTCTTGTAATCATAAAAATTATTATATGGTATTATAGTCCCTGATCTCTGCCTCTCATAACAGATGCAAGCTTTACTTCTAATAAGGATTTTTAATACCTGAATCATTCCCTTAACCTTACATTACTCCATCTCCAGGGCAATCTCATCTTTCCTCAGAAAAAGTGACCTACTTCCAAGATAAAGCCTAACAATTGGGTTATTCAATGGCAATACTGCTTTTCTTTTCTCTTGATTTTCCTGAGAACAGTCTATTTGTCTAAAAACTGCCTTGCCCTAATTTTATAAAATTTTTAGTCAAGTAAATTCTTGACAGCTTTTCTTAATATCAAGTATTATTGCAAATAAGATAAATATGCCTCAGCAGTGGCTATAACACTATTCTCTGAATTCTCAGTACAATCAGTCAACACAAATATTTCATTTCATACATCATTTACCACTTCTATAGGAATTGCAGAAGATACTGCAAATGAATTCTAAAGTGAAAGTTTAGAAGCAGCAGTGGATGTATGATATATGATATATGTGTAAGATTACCTTCTACCAGTTCTTTCTACCTCTCCTCTTCATGATCCATACACTGTGGAATTAAACTTTGGGATGAAAACTACAGAAAAGCATAGAAAAGAGAATGAAAACAGACATAAAAGATAGCTATGTGGTAGTGTATGGACCAAGTCTTATTCATGAGATCATGACAGTAATTGAGTAATTTTCTGTCCCCATTTCATTACTGTATGAAATAGAACAGAACAGCAGTATAGCTGTAAGATGACAGAGAAACCTTAAAAGTCAGGCAACACATTGCAACAGGAATCTCTGAAGCTTAGAAGGTCTCTTCCCAAGGAAATAGTCTCATGTGAGCTCCTTCTGCTTTCTAACTCTCTAGATGTGCTGACCATGGTATCAGGGAGAGATGATGAATCTGCTCACAATGGAAACCAGTCAAAAAAAAAAAAACCAAAAAAAAAACCAAAACCGTTTTTCCAACTGTCCTGTGTTCCTCTTCTATTTTACAAGCAAAATTTTAAACAGAAATGAGCCTGTGGTTTGGGGTTGTTTATTTGCTTGGTGGGGAGGGGTTGTGTGTTGGTTTTGTTGTTTTTGGTTTTTTTTTGTGGAAGGTTATACTTTTTAAAACATATATGAAGTGATAATTATCTGGGAAAATTACAATTCTGCTGGATTCTGAAGGCATATTTTATTTTATTAGACCTTTGTCTTTGAGATGCTTATATTATCACCTAACAATTATAGCAGGTTTTTGTTGGTTTTGGGTTTTGAGGGTTTGGGTTTTTTGACATGTAGACAATGTTTGGGCTATTCTATCCTTTTGTTAATTATGGTAGCAGCTCTGGCTTGTGCTGTGGACTACTGTACAAATGTAGGCAGCTCAGCCCCACCCAGCTTCTCATTCACTGCCTCTCAGTGGGATGGGAAAGGAATGGAAAGGGTGGAAAAACTCTCAGGCTTGAGATAAACACAGTTTATCACAGGTTAACGTCTTTATGAATACACAGAAGTTTTTCTCAATTTTTCTCTTTTTGGTTATCTGCTAAATAGGATATGTTATTGTGATCCTTTGCTTAAGGAAGGCAGTGATTTTAGAATCAGAGTTTGAACTCTGTTATGGTGACCAAATCTACCAGATTCAAGTTGAATTCAGTATTAAGGGGCCACATAGGCCACTGCAGTTAATTAGAGTAGTTCAGTGTATTTCAACAGGGCTTTATATCCCTAACTAATATTGTGGAATTCTTTGTCCATGAACTCATAACATCTCAAGTTACATCCAAATATGTATTCCACATTAAAAAAAAAAAATTAAAGAGTAAGAAATTAAGAAATAATATGGACAAGCACAAACAATGATCAAGGTTAAAAGACTAGAGAAGTGAAGGTCAAAGTAAGATAGCACAACATTGAACTTTATAGGTCATGAAATTGTTGCTGCTTTCAGAAATGATAACATTTTGAAATGGAAGATTGTATCTCTTTTTTACACTTTGCTTTTTTAATTCTCTCCAGTGTCCAAGTTTACAAAGGTTAAATGCCAGTATAATCTAGAATAAGACGATCTGTGACTGATTTTGAAAGGTTACTGAGAGGGAAATCGGATGCGTGAGAAGCCTCAGGGAATGCAGCTGACTCCTATTGTTTTCTAATAGATCTGATATTCCAAGGAAAGACAAAATTACTGAATTCTTGCTTGGATTCTCAGACAACACATCAGGATACCTAAGTAGTCAAATTAGAACATATTTTACTACCTTCTTCCCCCTAATATTGTGACAAATTGTTGTCAAAATCTGATGCTTGTCAGAGATGTTTTAAGCACTAGCTGCATATCAAATGCAAAATCAAACAAATAATGTGCATTTATTCTTTACAACTGCTAAAAGCTGTTCAACCTTCACAAGTTCTGCTTGATAAAATAGAGAGACTATTGCAGTAGGGAAGAAAGGCCAAAATTAACATTCATTACATTATTTCTTCAATTTTCTACCCATCTATCATCATGTCACACCAATAATCAGGGTTAACCTGAGCAAAAGAAAATGTTATCCAGTATGAAATGGCACAGTCTAGTCCTATAAAGGGCTGTGAATATTAAAAGGAGAATTCTCTCCAGGGTCTATGAGAGACACCAAAGTATAGAAAAAAGAACTTTAAATGCCACTGTAACCCTACTTGTGAAAAAATGGGGATGTGGTGTTTCTACCCAGCAGTTTCCCAGGAATATATATTATTCAATAGGTATGAATCAAAAAATCAGTATGTTTGGACTTCAGGGGTCTAATATTGTGCAATGCTAGTCAGGACTGGGAGAAAATTTTCAGATGAATAATTTCTTTGTCCAAAATGAAAATCATCTGAACTGAACTTCTGAGAGAGTGATTTACTCACAGAAGAAATACAGATGTATAATGTTTGCAGATCATACATATCATTTGGGTCAATTCAGATAATCTGTGTGCCTTAAAGAAAAGGAAAAAAAAAGGTTGTGGTTTTTTTTTTTTTTTATTTCAGCCACCAAACCAATCATCTATACAAGCACAGTCTAAAATCTGTTAAGAACAGATATCAAAAATACATTGTGCAGTCTAGACTAGCAGCATGCAATCACCATATAGAAACAGGAGGGTTTTGATGTAGTGACCTTGTGTCAAATTGCTTCTTCCCCTCAAATACCATGATCTTAACCCTGCCCTGCATTCAGTTCTGGCGAGCTTTCAGATTCTAGTATGACATTGTGAAAACTGGGATAAGATATACACTTGGTCTAAGGGACAAACAGGAATGCCATCTGCACAGAAAGCCAAGGAACCTTATCTCCCAATAGTTTTCTATAAAACAGGAATAATAAACAGGAAGAAGACTGACTTCAAGAAAGAAATACGGCCCACAATGAAATATTCTGCTCCTTTGTGCAAATTCTTGCAGAGAGATCACAGATAATTTTGAAACTCATAAGTTTTTGAGTTTAAAAAATGTTTTCTCTGTATCATATTTTCTCCTCATAAGGAAAAACACGTTTTAGTAAAACTTTGAAATAGAGAAACATTTAATGATAATTATTGAATTTGATATACAATAAAAAGTGTTAGCTTTAAATCTCAAGTATCAATTTGGCAGGAAAAAAAAGTGATGGTACTTCTGGAATCCAGATAAATGTTAACTTCTCAATCAAACTTACCTTTTCATAACTTATACAAATTTTCATAATTACTTAGATCTACATTTGTATCTATTCTGGACATCTAATAGTCTAGATTGGTTATGTCAAGCTCCTCTTGTCAAGTTCCTCTTAAAATGGTACCAAAATGCTTCTTGCAAATAGTCCAGCAGAGAATGAAATCCCTAGATGTTTCATTCCCAATCTTTATAAGTAATTATCTATATTAACCATTTTTAATTATTTTATATAATGCATGATTTTGAAAAAAGTAGGAAAATATTGTTATTATCGTCTATTAGATAAGAAACTTAGAAGTATGAAAATAAAGTTACACTCTATTTTCCTGCAGTTTCTTTTATCAAAATAACCATATTTGGGTTTTCACTTTCTGTCTGCCATTTCAGCAACAAACCATTTTACTTACATTTACTTACCATTTACTTACATTTACTTACCATTTTGGCATTTTATTTTGGCTCGGAGGAAGGTAAACATGCAGAAGGGTGAAGACATAATTCATTTGTCCTCCTGAAAGCTGAACTGCCTCCACAGTTACAAAATCAGAGAAATTAAAAGAGCAGGCAACTGAATCCCTGGTTTCTCTGGCTCCTTCAAACATATTGTGAATGTTTGTTCAGCTTGTGTTGAGAAATTCTTTGAATTTGACCCCATTTTCTAAGCAGGTTACTTGGTGAGATTAAATAAAACCCTAAGTCAGCTAATTGTTTCTCAGTGAGGCTTGAAGTAAACCAACAAATACCAGCTAGAAAGGCATTTTGTTAAGCTGACTAATCATATCGACAGGCTGTAGCACGTAGCAATCTTAACAGTAGTGCATGAAGAACTATCATAGTTTCCTTTAAATATAAGAGGTAAAAAGGAACAATCACTTCGGCTTTCATAGCAACTTTTTAAAAAAGCATCTTTTTTTTCAGTAATGTGGATGGTACAGAAGTCGTAAACAGGTTTCCAGATAGCACGTGGCTAAGTTGTACCATCTTAAGCAGGTCATAGAAAGCTTTTTTGGGGGGGGTGAGAGTTTGGAATCCATCTCTTTCTTGGATCTGTGCTGATGCAAAGAGAGAGAAAAAAATGAAATAAAGTATTCTTCAGCACAATGTATAGAAGGTTTACATTTCTACTGAGACGTAATTTTTATTATTGTTCAGTACAGAATTCCAGGACATACTGCCAAAGCCTGGACCATGGTAAAACCAAGCTGGATTGAAGCCTGAATGCTACACAAAATTCAAATCACAGAGAAAAAACATAAGTTTTTCATCTGGAGGACCTGTGACTCTATATTCCAGATGCTAAAGAACTTTAATGAGTTAAATGAAGTTATTAAACTGCTGCACCTAAGCAATACATTTTCCCTGCAATAATATGAATTATGAGCCTCAGACATCTTTCTTAACTTGCCTTTTTCTACAATTTCTAAAGCATATTTTTGGTTTGCCATGTGAAAGTACGCTTCTGCAAAAGGACTTGATGATTAAATTTATCAGATTCTGGCATATCAGAATTTCAGAGGCATAGCTTTTAATACATATCTCATTTTCTACATTGAACATGTCATTAAGAAACAAAGCAGAGAAATTTTTCCCCTTAGTTTGTTTTTAAAAAGAGGTAATGATTTTATTTGTTATGAACTGCCAAGTACAGATGTGAAATTTTGAGAGTCTAGTGAAAACGTGTTTGGGCCCTTGAGATCCCTTGACATTTATTCAGTTTAAGGGTCTAGTAGTAGGGAAGAATGTATGAGGAAAGAAAAAAGCATTCATGAAAAGAACACTTACACTAAAAATTATGTACTAAAGATACAAGATATGCTGCACTTCAGGTGTTTTCTGGAATCACAGGCAGAAGAGAAGCAGTAACCACTAAGGCCACCTATTTGAAAGAAATAAAGACCAAAAGTATAAACTCACCAACTCTGTCTTCCCAGAGGTAGGAAATGCTGCTCCCAACAATACAGCGACTTGAAAGTGGATATTGTTATCACAGCCAAGAGATGCAGTGGTCACATACACGTGTGTATACAAAGCATACATTACTACAGGGTTCTCACTAGCTAAATATTACTTGGTTTTCTTTTCCTCACCAATAATCAGAAAAGAGAAGTGGGAAGGCTTATTAGCACACTGAAGAAAAGGAGTTTTACCTGATACCATATAGTTACATTATATTTTACAAATTAGTCTAAATTTTGTTTGCTGCTATGCCAGGTTTTTTTCATTAACCTGTTCATCTCCATTTAATTATTTATTTTTTTGTGATGTAAACACATGGAGGACTGAGGATAAACAAAACTGAAGATAATTGCATCCATAAGTCTAACTTTCAAGGCACCTGCATGTTGGTAAGGGGGTCATTAGATGTGTTGAACATGTATGTAAGAGAGACAACAGAAGAACTTAATCTACAGAAGTATTGGTTAGGATTTCATTTTAGTTAGGTTTATTCTGCTTATTTGGAAAAGCTTTATGCAGATCTTAATTGTTCAGGTCCCTGTTTTAAATTTTTCGAGTAATTAAAAAGCTGCCATGACCTGAGATGAACACTGCCTAGTGTTTATCTTCTCATAGAATAAATGAACAACTTCAATTAATGCAGTTATGTAAAAATGAGGATAAGAAATGACGTTAACATGCAAAGCTATTATTTTTTGATTTAGCTATTCCACAGCTGCAAACAACCATGTGTTGATGTGCTATGAAGCTGAAGAAACCTCTACAATTCATTGACAGTAATTTATTGAATAGTTCACATAACTTTTTATTAATGGTTTTTTATTATTTAGAATTTTTTAGGCATGGTTTATGAACTTATTGACTTCCACTGACAGTTAAATAACATAAAAATATGCCTTCTTTTGATGATAATTATAAATAAAGTTGCAGAGAGTGGATTCAATCTGAAGGTCCTCAGAAAACTTAATAGTTTTATGAAAGCTCTTAGGTTCTTCCTATGTCATGACATGCATATTCATAAGAATATGAAAACATTCTATTATACAAAAGGCTTGGGGTTTTTTTTAATTATTATTGTTTCTTTGAAGCAAAATTTAGCAAATTCATAAAAATTGATAGTATGAATAGAAGTAGTAGAGAGAAGGATGGTTTTATATATGATTTTTAGTAATTATTCAAGAATCAAAGCCTGAAATGTTCATTCTTCATTTAGAGCTTGTCTTGTCTTAACCTCAGCTGGCAGCTCAGCCCCAAATTGCAACTCATGCACTCAACCCTGGTGGGATGTGGAAGTGGAAGAGTAACAGTGAGAAAACTGGTGGATGGAGATAAAGAGAGTTTGATAGGAAAAATAAAAGCCAAGTGCACAAGTAAAGCAGAGCAAGGAATTGACTCACCAGGCAGGCCTTCAGCCATCCATGGGAGAGCAGGGAGCCATCACCCGTGAAACGATGACTTGGGAAATAAATGCCATCACTTTGGACAACCCTCCTACTGCTACAAGCTGTCCCCAGTGGTGACAGCAACTCAGATTTTTATTAATACATCCCTTGGGGTGGATTAAAGGGAAGTGACACTGAATGATCAGTATTTTTACATACATATATATATATGTAGGGTTTATTCTAGAACAATTTAGTTGCAATGGAAAGTAGTTATGTAGCCTTTCGGTTACTATTATCTATAGCAATATAGCAATATGAAGCATAAAAATATTACCTAGGAAAATGTATAAGGAAGAGAAAGAAAGGATATGAGTGGAAAGATACATAATCACCATTGATCTTCTGATGAGACATGATTGTTGCAGCTTAGTTTTCCCTTGGTGAAAGTGGCAGTCCATCAGGACTGGGGTAGGAACCACACAAAATACAAAGTCTGTCAAGTTAAATTATACTCAGGCTAAGCTGGGAACAGTCTGGCACCTCCTCTAGGAGTGAGAAGCTTTCAGTCCTCTGGTGCAAGGCCTCAGAAATGAGTCTGGAGGTGCTTTGGGGACCTTTGATGGTTTTTGACACCTTCTAAAACACGGCAGCTGCCTCTCATGTCAGTGTAGCTGAGGCAGTTATTCCCCATCAGACCTTCCCCAGAGACAGGAGGGGGGAATTTCACCACTGAGTTCTGTGAGGGAGGACAGGTAGCATGATAAGAGACACCATCTTGACTTGTAGGATTTGCTTCTCACGTGCCTCAAAGCCTGGCTTGCAGCCTCCAGTCAGCGCCAGTTCAGCTCCTCAGTTCATAGGCAGACTGGCCATTACACACCCAAAAACTCACCTCCTCCCCCTGGATGCTTTAAACCTGGTCTCAGCAAATCACCCTGGTGCCTCCAAAAATGGGCAAATGTTTTGAGACATTAAACTTCAGAAACTCTTGTGTTCCTCTGTCTCCTCACAGTGCGTGTGTGAAAAGCAAAATTGCTATGTAAGCCCAGCTCAGCAAATATTCAAACATCCCTAGGTTATCAATGCTGTTTTGGTCACAAATCCAAAACAGAGCTCCATAGTAGCTGCTATGAAGAAAAGTAGTTCTCATCACAGCCAAAACCAATAGACAACTTCACTACAAATGGATTTTTCTTAACATCAAGTCATGCAAATTTAAATATCATTATAAAAATATAGTGGTAGACATGTATAAGATATTTTAAAGGTCCTGAAGTAAAAGATCAGTCTTGGAAATTAAAAATGTACTATGCATTGTTCTAAAGTCAATCCATCAGTATAAAACTTTAGGAATTTTTTCCCAGCTATGCCACACTGATAATAACAAAATGCTAAAAAAAAGAATTGCCTAACATGAGTATTATGAAGAAGATACAAGTTGTATTAAAAACCCCAAGCAGTTAAAATAATGAAGAAAATAAAACATGTAAAATATATTAACTGAATCTGAACTGAACTACACTAACAAATACATGTTTTTCTCTAGCTACTGAATGTTTCTTAATAAGGTACATTAAAATTAAGTCCAAAACTAGAAATAATAAACAAGTTGATAAGTCCACATTAAGAAGAGAGATACTGGGTGAAGAGCACATACCAAAATGCTTTAAAAAATAATTTTATGAAGTCAAACTACTTCCTGCACACTCTCTTTCATATTATAATAGGTCATTGTAAAATGTGATATATTTTTAATATTCTACAAGATCAGCAGCATGCCTTCTACTTATTGTTACTATTTCTTTATGCTGCTTAACAATTTGCATCCATAGAATTCAGCATCCATGAGGGGCTCTTATTATAGGACTTTTGAATACATTACCCTTCTCTGTTGTAATTAATCTTTTAATTGCCTGATCCTACTTCAGCAGAAAGAGTTGGTCAATTAATGCAGATGCACATGTCTACATGTACTGTCTGTGCCTACTGATAGCATTCCTTTTGGTAATGCACTTCACGAAAACAATCTTAGTAATTCCTTTTTAGGGTTTACAATACTTTCATCAAAACCCTTATGATATTCAGTAGGAAGACTGTATGATTTGTTTTGGTAAAACTTGATAATTTTCTCTTATTTTGTTTTTATGAAAGAAGTTACTTTCTCATTCTATTTGTGGTCTGGCTCCCCGTACTCAATACACACTCAACATGCATTCTGGCAGTTCTTGGTACCTGAGGCATTAAAATCAAGAATTGCAGTGATCACTTTTTGTGACCTGCGATGCAGAGAAGTTATTTTCTTAGGAATGTGTATCTGAACCAGTATAAAAACTATCATTACTAAACACCAGGTGGTTGCATTGACTCAAATTCAACATGGAAGCAACAACCTATTTGAACAACATAGCAGCAAAATATCATCTGACAAAAGGGTATGGTCTCCATTGAAATGCACAAATGATAATAAAAAGTGTGACTAAATGCTACCCATCAAATTTGAAATCAGCTTTCAGATCAGTAAAAATCTGCAGTAAGTGCTCAAAAGCAAACTGAAAAAAAAGCTCTAAGACCAAGTTCACAAAACTAGGTGACAAAGAGAAGTATTCAAATTGAAAAATGCAGTAGTTTTTGTATGCAAATTTTTTGTAGCATTTTAATTTACTTATCAGTTATAGGATTAAGGTATTATTAATTTTCAGTCAACAATTTGGTTTTATTCAAGGTCAATTGAAAACAGGAATTCTCAACAAGTGAAATATTAATAGTGTTTTAAAAAATAGAAGCAAAATAGAAAAAGAGGAGGCAAAACAGTTTGTTAAAAGATTTCCACGATGATTCTTAAAAACTCTGATAATCATTGAAACTAAGCAAAACAAAGATACATTAAAATCCAAGGTTTCAGTACAAGAATAATAAAAATATGGTTTTGGCAACTAGTTTAATATTTTGAGGTCAGATTATAGAAGAAATATAAAGAATTCATGTTCTAACTAGTAAATGTTGCTGCTAAGAATGCAATGGACCCATTTTTATCAAATGGGGAGTTAAACAGAAGCACAGAATTTTGAAAAATTAAAAATTTTGCCTTCCAGTCCTATAATTCTGCCAGCTTTTATAGTGTTCTCTTTTTACTAAAAGACTATTCATAAAAAAAAAAACCTCACATAAAGAGCTTTTATATCAACAGCATCAAGTAATTTCAGTAAAAAAGGCAAGCAAATAAAGAATTTGATTGGTTTGTAAGAAAACAACTCTCTTTTAGTTGAGCTCAGACAAAACAATCTTCTGATTACCATTCATGAAGATATAAGATTGAATGTGAGACTTTTTGTGGCAGTACTTTTAAGCATTTCTTTTCTTTCTGGAAGAGAAACAAGTCCTCTAAGTTGCATTACCTTCAGCTAGTTATGACCAATGCCAGTTTAAATTCATGCTAACATTTACAGATGGTCAACTGGCATACTTGCCCAGCCGCGTTTTCCAAATACACTTCCGAATTCCATATTACCTAACTTTATACTGGGAACAATGAACCACCAAGGAAGCCATATGAAGTGCATGAAAAATGCCTCTATTTTCCCTTTCCATATTTTCGACAGTCTAAATGTACAGACTACTGTGATATTGATGCAGCAAAGACAAAAATAAGAAATATATGTCAAGGTTTCATGACTTGAGGTATGCTTTGGTAGTGTGTCTATTTTCATCTAGTACAGTATTTTTAGGCATTATAAATAAATATGACCTGTCAGTCATTAAGTCTGACTTAGAGACTGTAACATATGGCTGTTATACATACACAGTCCCTTGGATTCTTACGAAACCTGACTAAGGTCAAGGAACCCTGTGCCTTCCCTCTCTCATTTATATTTTATGATTCAGGAACAAGATGAAGTCCTCCAGACAGCTATTACAGAGTTACACAGTAGATGGATATGTTTCAGATTATGATCTATCAGGGTCAAAAAGTGGTGTAACTCACCAGATTTTGACACAATTGCCTTCACAGAAACTTCAATTATTAAGAAACAGCATGAGATAGCTTAGTTTCACTTCAGAAATACCTAGTACTTGAAAAGATATTCACATCTTTTTTTCCACAGGTTGTGATCATAGGATTAGTAATGTTTTTATCAATTCTCTAAGTAGCACGCAATTAATATATTCTGACATATTCATCATGTACATATTTTTATTGACATGACTAAGAGCTATTTTAATTTTCATTATATTTCTTAGCCAAAGGCAAAATTAGGTCCTTTGCCAGTTTTCATTCTATCTGTGCTAAAAATGAAATTCTATACATGGAAAGAAAAATAATAAAAAGAAAGTACCATTGACAAATGTGAACTGAATTGTGAGATATGTTCTTTGTTGTCTTATAGAATCTCTAACACAAAAATAATGAGATAATCTCTGACCTGGGGCTTGGATCCTAAAGCTTATGCTGCCACAGGACTTTATGAACTTTTACAGTCTCATCAAAATCAATAGTAGTATTCATGAGATGAGAGTTATTTGCATGCTTAGGTCTTTTCAAAGTCAATGCTTTTATTATTTGGATTCAGGCTCAAAGTTTTTAGTGACCAACTTTGTCAGTAGCTCACTGAAAGAGTAACAGAAAAATTATGCCTGTCATGCTGAGTTCAAGAAAAAATACTTTCTTCTTTTCACCTTCACTTCATCTTCTGTGTGCTTTGAATATATCAACAGCCTGACACAACAAATCAGCACACCAGTGGTTTATGAAATTTTTTAAAGTATGCTTAAATCAGCATTCAGCAAGTATAGATTTATTTTCTATTATTGTAACATTGGTTTATGGCTGTTGAAGTGCAAAAATGTCACAGATTTTATATGTAAATCATGCAAAAACACAAAAGTAATACAAATAAAGGAGCTAGTGTGATGAAGACATCTAGGGTTCACATAACAGACAGACATTTTGGAACTTCAATTAAACAAGAGATGAAGAATGTAGAACAGAGATCATCTGTTAATGGGACCAACACTGAAATGCACAGAAATCACCTCACTCTGATCTTTGCAGCTCAGCAACAGCCAGCAACAAGATGCAGCAACTGGGTAAAGCAAAACCAGAAATATTTCCCTGACCCATTTTTAGAGAGTCAGCAGTAGAAGAGCTCTTACAGAAGAACCAGTGAAATGACAATGTCTATTTGTCTGGTTTTTTTTACTTCCTACAGATGAAAATAGGCTGTTGCTCTTACATATCTCTTCTGTAACAAGAACTTAATAGCCTAGTGCTCCTGTGTTCTTCAGCTAGGAGCTTCAGATGAGAGACAAGGAAGATAAGAAAGCCAGTCGCTCTACTTTTTTAAGAACTTAGTCTGGATGAGACCTTACAAGGTGTCAAATTGATCAGATTGCTCAATCCATCCTAGCCTTGAACACTTCCACAGATGGAGCATCCCCAACACCTCTGGGAAACCTGTTCCAGTGCCTCACCACCCTCACAGTGAATAATTTCCTCCCAGTATCTCATCTAAACCTACAGTCTTTCAGTTTAAAGACATTCCTCCTTGCCGTATCACTACATGCCCTTGTTGAAAGTCTCTCTCCAGATCTCTTGTAGACCATGTAGGTAACGTAAATCTGCTATAAGGTCTCATTTCTCCACCTAGAACAAATCCAACTAAGCCTGTCTTCATAGGAGAGAAGCTCCAGATGTCTGATCAGTTTCTCTCCTCTGGACTTTCTCCAACAGGTCCATCTCCTCCTTATGTTGGAGGCCCCAGAGCAGATACAGTACTCCAGGTGGTTTCATGAGTTCTGAGTAAAGGAGGAGAAAACCTCCTTCAACCCTTCTGCTGGATATACTTTGCTTACAATTTTATTAAAAATACTCATTAAAAATGTTGACATTTAATCCTTAGAGATAAAGATAAATACAGCTATAAGAGTATTATTGTATTTTTAAAACTTACCTGCCTTACTTGGATGAATTCCTTTTGCAGGTAAAAATCATGGGTATGTGTATTTCCATGCTTAACAAAACTGGGATAATATTTTCAGTACTAAATTTCTTAAATAGCTAACAAGAAATACCATAAAGTTCAATGAGAACATCCTCCCTCTCAGAAAACCCCAGAGGAATACACACAAGGACAGTATATGCAATGTACTTACAAATAGCAAAATTGCAGATTCTGAAGTTTCCAAAGGTGATACGAGGGTTGTACATCTGAGAGTACTATTAGAGGGGGTTTTTTATCTCAGTTCTTTAGGAAAGGTGAATAGCAAAATTGAAAGAGCAACTGAATGGAGTAAATCCAAAGCATTTCAGAATATTAATTGAGATTATCATTTGCACAAATAAAGATACAGAATAGCTTTAACTTCTACTTTGATTCATGCTGTAAAATTTTTTTTTCAGATTTTATTAAATCTTGGCTTTCAATAAAAACATTGTGTATCTAAACTCCAAAACCTTCATTCTGATTAACTGAATCTTCAGACACACACTCTAGTTAGCTACTTTTCACCATCTTACATAAACTCTAAGCTATATATTACATTTGCTACCACCATAAGTAAACTGAATTTTCTTTTGCAGCCTTTCTTTTTCTCAGTATTTTTTAATACTGATTTATTTTCTTTGCAAACCTTTCTGCTACATAGTTTTTATCTCCATTTTCCCTTCTCCAAAACCCAGGAGCATTGTCAGGAAGTAAAAAGAGCGTACAACCATTTGGTTTTGATAATAAAAAATGCTCAGGGGAAGTACTGCCACAATGCTCCCAGATGGCTCCAAACTGAAGGACCTTCTAACACTGCCTGCTTATATGTAGGGCATATGTACAAAATAGGCACAGTGAAGTATAAGTTGAAAGGGCAAAGAAGATTATACAGGAAGAGTTGAGAGAAGAAAATCCTCCAGGAGAGGAAGACTTGGAATATTGGCTACACAGACTTTAATAAGGCTTCTGAAGCCATTTCCCACAGTATTCTCTTGGACAAGCTGGCCGCTCATGGCAGAGTCATTGCTGCGTAAAAACCTGGCTGGATGGCCAGGCTCAAAGAGTGATGGTGAAAGAAGTTAAATCCAGCTGGCGGCTGGTCACCACTGGTGTTGCCCAAGGCTCAGTATTTGTTCCAGTCCTGTTTAGCATCTTTGTGAATGATCTGGACCAGGGGATCAAGTGTACCCTTGGTGAGTTTACAGACAACATTAAACTGGGCAAGAGTGTTAATCTGCTGGAAGGTAAGAAGGCTCTGGACAGGCTGGATTAATGGGACAAGGCCAGTGGTACGAGGTTCAATAAGGTCAAGTGTCAGCTCCTGCACTTCAACCTCAACAATCCCATGGATCCAATTTCAGTTGTGTAGAAGTTTTGAAGCTACACAGACTGCTCAGTTATTCTCATACTTGGACTGACTAGTTCAATATATAGCCATCAGAAGCCAGTAGAATTTTCCTCTTTATTTTCAGTTCACACAGGTTTGTCACAAGGTGTGGCTTCATTTTCAGTGTTTCTATTCAGAATGTAGCCTTAAGTTATTCTTTCTACAATTTGCTCAAATTCAAGTAGCTGCTATTAGTGCCTCTCTTGTATCCAAAGAAAGTCATTCTCATGTCAAACAGATGGAGAAATATTCTCTTAACACCTGCTAAATTTCACTGCATCATGTAGATGCGCTTCAACAATACAGGAAAAAAAATTTTTGCAAAATATTGTTTCCTCAAACATGACTGGGGTTAACTACAGTTTCTCTTTATTCTCAGAATGTTTTAACATTACACAACTATGGAAAGGCTGCATCCAATTTCGGTCCTGAAAATTAAGGAGTTGTGCATTGGTGCCTCAATGGCTGATTAAAACCATGTCATCACTGTTCCAACAGGAGATCCTTGATTTCCTGTTTTAATCTGTGTCCTGGGGTGACTGTGATGCTGAATTGTATCCCCATTTGTCTGTTTAGCCCAGAAATAAGTTCTACACCTTTAAAACTGGATCCAAGAGCATAGGCAGGAGGAAGCGGTGGCACACAATTTTGTGTGCAGAAATTAATTTTTACTCCCTTGAATTTCTTCTCTCTTGGCGTGCATTGTTTTCAGCACAGACAGTGGGAGAGAGCTCTACTTTGCTTTTAGTTAGTTTTTTTAGCTAGCTGAGGCAGAAAAGTTCCCCAGACTGTGTTTTTTTATTCTTCTTGGACTGCTCAGTCCTGCTCTGGACTGAAAACAGAAAAACAGCAGGAGCTCATATCTGTGGCCCACCAGGGCCCAGCATGTAGCATTTTCCAGTGCATGAGGGACTGATAAGAGAAATAGCGAGTCAAACTACAGCCCATGACAAGGAGTTTCTGAATTTGCCATTTCTTCAGAACAGCGAGAGGTTTTATTTTTTAATACTTTTCATTTTTCCATGTTTGTGAGTACTTTGTTTGTTAAATATACAGTTTTAGTTTACCTTTCTTGAAAGAGGTTTACCTCCCAAACTGACTGGGAGAACGGCTGCTTGACTTTGCTTTCTAAAAAAGACCACTTCAGAAGTTTCCTAACAAAATTTGCCCCAAACCCGGACACTCTCAAAAGTATTCCAAGCTTTTCACTGTGAGTTCTAGGCACAAGATACCCAGTAAATATAATATCTCCACAGTCACTTCTTCACACATGGGAAACCAACAACAGTGTTTCGTTTAACTTTCACTAATAGCAGTAACTATTTTTCCATGGCAAAATGAAATATATAAATTGCAAAGGGAGTTGTCTTTGAGAAAAGCTGAAGTTCTTCGTTCTCCCAGACATGAACAACTAATTGTAGATATGTGAAGGACATGGTTTTCTTTGGAAGGCTCAACTTCCTCAATATTTAGCTCTGTCTTCAGGACTGTATAACTGAACCATCTTTCCATAAACTATTAAAATCCTGAAGTTGCCCAGTTTCATTGGGGCCTCATGCCCTTATTTTCTGTAGAACTCAAGTATGGCAGGGAGTGCCAACTAACATAGTAGAGTAACCAAGATTCTGACATTACTTGCCAAAGTTTTCACAGCTGTCCAGGTAAAAAAAGCATGTGTATCCCACAGATTTGGTCAAAACCAAGCACTCAAAACCAGACAGAGTGGCAATAAAATGTGAGAGCAATATCCATATTCCTACTTCTAGATGTACTTTGATCAAGTGCATGCAGTTACACCTCCATTCCGTGGCCGGGTGAAGCAGCTATTGTGACCTATTACTGACTGAAATAAAGGAGGTGATCTATAAATAGGGGTGTAGAAATCTACTTCTGATTTTGACAACATCCTCTTTAAGACACTCCTTTGTTTTTTCTCTAGGAGAGACAACTTTTTTTGGCTCTGAAAGGAAAAAAAATCTTTAAAGTACATAAAATTATCAGTTGTGTTCAAATTACTCCTTTCTCAGAGGTTCATAGGCCAAATGTTCACAAGTCTTCCAAATGTTATGAAGGAGAAAACTCAATTCAAGAAATAGGAGAAATACTATGCAACTTTCTTGAAGGAATTGCATCTAATCAGGCACAATACAACCACAATTCAATATTCTCTTTGAAATCGAGTTGGTCAGTTCCCAGTTCCAAGATTAAAGGCATTTGACAATGCCTTATATGAATGAAGCTGAGCAATAAATAAAGCAATAGGCTCAGTCAAAATGTATGGGTAGATAATTGGTGATATTTTTAGGAAAAAAGAGTTCACTGCAGAAAGAGAGGAAACACTAAATAAATGGTTTTGAAAGAACTGTACAGTCACCATGATTAAGAAGAGAATTAGCATACACAGATACACTTGACTTTGCTTGGCTGGTGATAATATCATGCTTTCAATGACTCATGTCTTACTGGAATTATGTGGTTTTAAGAATATAATTATAACTGGTCTCATAATTAACTGCTGTGCATTAGAGAAATCTAAGATTTTGTGTGTGGCACCTTCCCAAAAGTCTGTTCAGAAAACAGAATTAGGTTTGGAAGGGATGCTGAATATCCTTAAAACAAAACTAGTTATTTTAGTAGGTTGTATAGTAGGAAACCTTTTTTAAATGAAATGTCAAGGCCTCTGGCTATATACAGAAGAAATGGAACATAAATGAATTTAAGTCTTGAAACAAAAAAGAGTACCCTTGTTAAACATTAACACTGGATAACTGTGGAAGAAACTGTGTTATAACCAATCAAAAATTTCTCGTATAGCAAAGACTTGATTGGCAACTGCAATTTAGCAGATTTGTGGTGAGAAAACATTGCATTCATTGCTATTGGAACTTTTTACAGTTATATGACTGGGGCAAGGAAAAAAAACGTAAGACATTAAACCTCTGGAAACTGGTACTGTGCATAGGCTGAAAGGTTTTTTCTTATGTCTACCTAAAAGCCTAGAATAACAAAACCGATAGGATCTCAGCAAGACCGAGAAGCAGTATTCAGAGAAAGGAGGCAAAAACCCACTTGCATGTAACACTCACCATTCTTAATCTCAAACTGAAAACAAAGCATATGAGTGACTTCTTTGAATTGCAGGCCTGTGTTTTGCCTACATGCAACATAAGCATGTATAGAACCTATAGAATCTCAGATTTTTGCAGCCAAAGCAAAAAGGGACTTAAGGAATCACTACAATATCAGGTGAATATATTCTTCAGAAATATAAAGAAGATAACCTCATGGGAAGCTTATCAAGTTGTGACAGGAATAGCATTCCTAAGAGAACACAACTTGTTAAAATGTACTCAGTAGTCTTGAAAACTCAAGCATATCAAACTGGGCACACAGCACAATACAAAATAACTTGGGCTAATTCCCTGTATGTGACTACAAATGTGAGTCTATAATGTTTTTTGGGTTTTTTTTCAAATTTCTGAGGAGAAAAAAAACTATATAAAATTAATTCAAACTGCAAAATACTGTATTGAAGCAGGAACAATCAACTGTATGATTATAGGATAAGGAACAATATCCTAGGACGCAGCTGTTCAGGAAAGAGAAACTATGAATGAAAGCAAGACATGAGATCAACTGAAATCAGTATTGCCCCAGTGTTCTAACCAAGACAGATGCAACACTGGGAAAATAAACAGTACTGTATCTCATTCAATCCTCAGGTATAATACTTTGAACACTTTTGAAATCTAAATTTTGAGTAAGATAAACCTGTTTGAAAGCATCAATAGACTAATGTTTCCCAGAACTGCCACTGAAGGAAAACTGAATGAAGTAGCCTTTTGCAGTGAAGACTGTGGTGGACATGCAGCAGAAAACACATTCACATTCAGATATGGGCATGGCTGCTGACGAGAGAAAAGGAAGAATACACATTCAGAGTGCACTAACATCAGATCATACAGATCATACAGACTTGCATGTACTGGTACCCAAAACCCTTTTATCGAAGTGCTTCTAGAAATTGATAAACCATAGTTCAAACTGATTTTCACATCAGGTAACAATGCAGTTGTGGTGAACGGTCTTGAAAGTGGCTTGCTGACTGGATGCCATAGTCCACCTGAGTGTATCCATACCCATGTTTCAAAAACTCTACCTATAATATCTAGTATTCCCAAAGTAATTATAGCTGTGCACCAACTAGGATGCTTACTCATCTACCTAAAATTTCAGTAGGTCGGGACATTAGTTGTTTTTCTGAAAGGTTTTAAAACATCTGTAAGAAATAGGAGAATTAACATGCCAAATTTAAAGTGTACCTTTACCATTCTTATTACTATGATAGTCAATCTCAGGAAAATGTTGTATTGCAAATCAGAATTAAGAGAATCATCCCTGTGAAGCCACAAGATGTATTTACCTGGAATTTCTGCCTTTTAGATTTAATCCTGAAAAAAAAGGAAGGATATGATAGACTACAGCATGAGCTGTAGAGAAAAAATTACTTGTCAACAATATTGATACTGAGAAAAAAGGTAAAAGAACTGTATCGACTTGAGGGAAAGATAACCAAAGTTATTTGGACAGAACATTGGAAAATGTATAAAATATATGAAATGAGCCCTAGGCTTCTGTTGAGACCAATCTAAATAGAAATCTACCTAGTCATTTAAGGATAGACATGACAGTGTAGCTCTTACCTTTTCCTTTCTAACAAGGGAATATTATTTCTAAAGGTCAAAATGTACTATAATTCTAGTCTTCATGCAGAAAGAAAGGTAACCACTCTTCTTGCAGTCCCCAAAATCAGCCTTTCTTTTCTTTCCAGCAGTTTTCTATGTGTTTTATCTGGTTAACAGAAGAGACACAGACTATAGTAAAGATCAATTAATGGGAAGATGTTGAAAGATGAGCAAAGTAGTGTAGCTGGGTAGCCCACAAGAGATGGCGATGACACTGCCAGTAAGAGACCACAAGCCTTTTGTCAGGTTCATGGCCCTCAGGTGGTGTCAGGATGCATTTGAACTCATCTTGGTATGTCTGTAGCCAAGTCTTTGCTTTTCTAAATGTAACAGCAGTCATTAAACCACTGCTTCATTAATATACCCTTCTATACCTCTGTCAGTGTGGGATCCCAGCCTCTCAGGGCTGAGGGACAGAGTGACCGAGACCACCCCTGGGGGGGCTCGGGAGTCCTGGAATGTTGCCAGAAATGTCTGGTGGCTGAACTTTGATCCCGCAGGGGAGATGACATCAGTATGAGGGTTGGAAGATTTCACTGGGGTGAATGATGAAGGGATAAGT
>JAXCLO010000114.1:76313302-76331982 GCA_035583995.1 Arremon aurantiirostris
ATTGTATTACTATTTTTATAACCATTTTATTACTATTAAACTTTTAAAATTTTAAAAACAAGTGATTGGCATTTTTCGCAATCGTGGAGCACGCAAGATTACATCCAAGGAAGGGAGTGTCCCTAGCTATCCATTTTATTCTTATTTTAAGTGGATTTTGTTCCTCATTTGCATGTACAGACTGAATGCTGCAGGATGCACAGCTCCTTTAGGAATCAGGTCATGAACATGCTGTTAACTATTAAAATCTAATTACATGTGAAAACTTAGGCACAAATGGTGACACAAATCTCAACACATTACCAGAACAGACAGAAAAAAAAAATTAAATATATATATATATATATATATATATATATATTCAGCTTTGCAGAGCAGGAATATAAAACAACACAATTCTGCACATCAGCTGCAGGGTCTCCTGCTCAAGGGATATCTCCTGTCTGCTGATGTTTCTCTCTGCCTGGTTTCTGTCAGCCTACACAACTTCCTTCACATCCAGAACAATCTTAAATGCCTTGGCTATGCCTCCTGGGAAGGACTTAGCAGCAAATTCAAAGCTTTAGCATAAATGTGAGCGTGATGAAGAGTTCTCAGACAGTGAGCAGAGACACCAACAGGTCTCACATTTTGCTGCACAATCAGACCAAGTAGGCTACAAAATTCTGTAGCATTAACTGACATGCAAGGAAAGCGTTGGAGGACTGCTCTGCAGGAGTACCCCAAAACACTGGGAAATGGAGTCATTCCCTCGCACACCTGCAAGCTCTGGAAGCTTCTCCAGTCCACTGAGGATATCCTGGGGTGTTCCAAGTTGAAGGAGCCACTCTTGGCTGCTCCTGTTGTGTTCTGTGGGCTGTGCCTTGGTGCCCACCTTACATGCATGTGGCTAACCATCACTGCAAGCCAGCTGGGCAGTGTCACTGCCTCTCAGTGCCCCTCTCACATGCAGACAGACCCCTGCAGCTGCCCTGCCCCTCCCTGCATCCCTCCTGCCAGTGCTGTTTTCCTGCCTCTTTATCCTGCAGGCAGGACAGTGAGGGCTGTGTGATGTGACCATTCCCTGCTGCTGGCACCAGTTTCAGTCTCCCACTTACCAGGATGTGGTCAGGCACTGCATACTTTGCTATCTTGGAAGCCACTATGGTTTTGAGCTCTTCTTTGATGTGGTCTGCACGAGCTGTCTGCTCCTTTAGCACTATGAAAGCAAAGGCGCCTGGAAAACAAATGAGCAGAAGCCACAAACATCACATTAGATACTGTCTGGAAAGGCCAAGGATGCTCATTTGAATGCTCATTTGAAAGCCAAAGAAGGTTTCAGATCATTCCTATGCAAAATCTAGGGACTGACAAGAAAACCATTGATGTTTTTTACAAAAGCAAGTCAGACTGCAGCCCTCAAATGATGGCCCAGCCTTTTCCTGGCATCTGTGACTGATGTCAGTGACAATGACAAGTCAACATAAATGACCACAGTGGGATCAAAGGTTGGCCAATGTAAATCAGCCATTCCCATTCTGTTCAGAGGACATTTCTAAGCACAATCCTATTAAAGGAAGCTCTACCATATACACAAACACTATATATGAAAACAGTTTAGGGAGTAACACCCAGGTTAGGAACACATAGCTATTTTCCTGGCTGTCTTTGTCTCTTGGTGCTGCAGTGCCAGTCAGCCTAAGGATAACTGCCCTCCCATTCCCTCAGCAACTCCTAACAAGCAGCCTGGGTTAGAATTTAAGGAATGTGTGCAGATGTCATGTCAGGACACAGCTTTTCACATACCTTCTCCTTTGATCTTGTGTGGATACCCAACCACAGCTGTCTCAGGGACCTCAGGGTGATCAGCCTTCGCGAAAAGTCAAGCAAAAATACACAAATCAGAACTGCTGAAAGCCCTACAGGAAAGCTGGATGCCAATGTCCTGCTGCAGGGTCAGCTGGTGGCCATGGCCACAGCCACATGTCAGGGAGTATCTCTGCACTGGCCCTGCTTTCATAAACATAAAATAACCACCCACTGCTAAGCCCACTGCACACCAAGCTGAATTTGCAACAGCTGGAAAGCCTCTTTCTCTTTCTTTGTGCATGGCTGTGGCCCCAGATGGCAACTGGCCACTGCCAAACCACAAGCAAAACCAGTCTTGCAGTGCTCAGTGCTGCAGAGAGCTGTGGCCAGCAGAGGTAAAAAGGGAACCTGCCAACATCACAGCCCACACTGGACTTGTGTTTATAAGTGCCCAAAGCACACCAGAAAGTGGAAACAATCAGATTTCTTCATTCCCTAACCCAAAATGCATTTTTGTTACTATGCTACACATCAGTGATTACTTCTGTTGCACTGCAGAGTTTAATTTAATATTCTTCTGCACAGAGCAGAAGAAATCATGCCTTTGCATCCCACACCCAAGAATGGATTATGTTATCTTAAATTACCTTAAAATATGAAAGTAAACATCACAGAGCAATCTAGGCACACAAATATATTTTCTTTTACACATGCATACACATATATAGATTGTGAGAGGAACTGGAGCCTATAGCTATGGTCAGAAACTTGCACAGGCAAAATAATTACTCACAGAGGATAAAGTAGGATCCTGTGTTCCATGCAAACACAGCTCAGGTTCATCAGATGTTACATTTAAGTGCCATTTGCAAGCAAGGCACATCATATAGAAATAACTATACAGGTCAAGCTTTAAATATAAACCCTCTGAGGACTCTTTGTTTTCAATTTCCAGAGATGATATTATTTTCTCTCAAAAGGGCAGGCTAGTTTTGCAGCTGACATAAATCAATGTTGCCTTGTGTTTAACATTGCCTAATTCTCAGGCATACTCAGCCAGTTCAGATAAGCAGGAACCACAGGTTTAGGGAGGAGAGGTCAGGTATTGTCACAGACATATTTTATGAAAAATCCTTTCGTTAGGATCTTTTCTCCTGAGAAGCTGAGAGGCCTCAGAAATGAAATGTAAACGATGATTATCTGCTGCTGTGGAATGCAACAGGTGCATCTGTGATTGGTCTCATGTGGTTGTTTTTAATTAATGGCCAATTACAGTCCAGCTGTCTTGGACTGTCTAGTCAATCACAAGATTTTATTATCGATCCTTCCTTTCCTTGCTAGCCTTCTGATGAAATATTTTCTTCTATTCTTTTAGTATAGTTTTAGTATATAATTTTCTTTTGATATAATATATATCATAAAATAATTAATCAGCATTCTGAAACATGGAGTCAAGATTCTCATCTCTTCCCTCTTCCTGGGACCCCTGCAAACACCAAATATATTTTCTTTTACACATGCCAGATATTAGCAGAGGGGAAGGAAGAAATAGGAGAGATATTTATGAAGTGTCCACCAGCACCCAGAATATAACTGCATCACTGAGAGGAAAAACAGCTCTGAGAGCTCAGTTGCAGGCACTGCCCACAGCGTGGCTCCCCTCACTTGCTCGTTTGTTGTCTCCTCAATAAGGGAGCTGTCTCCTCTTGCACCTTTGCTGTTCATTGTGCATCAAGCCGTGCCTACACAGGGACAGGGGTTTGAAAGCTGCTTTGAAAGGGTCACCCCACCCCACAGAATACGCCCTGCCAAGGGACCCCCACCTGCTTGGAACTTCTTACCATTGCATCTTCAATTTCTGCCGTGCCCAGCCTGTGCCCACTGATGTTAATGACATCGTCCATGCGCCCTGTGATCTGGTAGTAGCCTTGGTGGCTCCTGTAAGCACCATCCCCTGTGAAGTAGTAACCTGCAGAAAGACACAGGGCAGGTCAGCAAGTGTGCCAGTGTGCTGGAATCCAGGACATCCCTCTGCCTGCCCTGCATGGCTCCAGCCCCTGACAGGGGGCTCAGAGACCTTGGCACAGAGCCCCAGACCCCTGTGCCTTTGAGGAAAAAATTACCACCCTTATATGAGGAATTACAAGCCGCGAAAGTTTAAGTAGGATGATAGTTAGTTTGTCACATGGTGAAAAGTAGAATTTTGGGGTTTTTAGAATGGGGGCTTGGGGGGGTCCCAGGATGGAGGAATCTGAGCATGCCTTGTCCTTTTTTCTCCTTCTTCCTAGCCTCCATCTTCTGGGTGATGGTGGCACCTGAATAGCACCAAGATGGTGAAGCTCCATTGTGGTGGTGTTCAGAGGGGTCCCAGGATGAGGGAAGAGATGAGAATCTTGACTCCATGTTTCAGAAGGCTGATTAATTATTTTATTATATATATTATATATATTAAAACTATACTAAAAGAATAGAAGAAAGGATTTCATCAGAAGGCTGGCAAGGAAAGGAGTGGAATGATAACAAAAGCTCATGACTCTCAGAGAGTCTGAGACAGTTGGACTGTGATTGGCCATTAATTAAAAACAACCACATGAGACTAATCAAAGATGCACTTGTTGCATTCCACAGCAGCAGATAATCATTGTTTACATTTAGTTTCTGAAGCTTCTCAGGAGAAAAAATCCTAGCAAAAAGATTTTTCATAAAACACGTCTGTGGCACTCAGGTCTCTGCCAAGATGGACAAATCACTGCAGGCATCAGCAGCAACCAGGGGCTGATGTGCCTGTAGTGAAACCAAGCCCAGCCACACAACCCACCATGCTCAGCTGGATTTACAGAACCAAGAGGGCTCTCTGATCTCTCTAAGAGATCATGCCAACATCTGCACAGCAGCTGTGTGCTCACACCTCTTGGTGCACACAGTGCTAAGGCAAAACCACTTCAGATGCCATTTGCCATCATGCCACAGGCTACTGGTCAAGCTCAGAAGTGCTGCTGGCAGCAGCCAGTGGAAAAGTCCAGCTGTTCAGCTGAAAGGGAGCAGCTCTATTACATTTTGTACATGGGAACACTGCCAGGTTTTTTTTAATCACTTACACTAGGATGGATGAAAAGCCATTTTCCCTCCCGGCTAACAAAGATCCAGATCCCAGATAACAGTCACTCTCTAGCAGGTGAATGTGGGAGGAACATTGCTAATCAGATCAGCTAAAAACTCCAAACCAGCCCATGATAAGCATGGAGGGTCTAAACCATTTGATGGAAACTGGAAAAGGCCCAGAGGTTTCCTGGAAACTCCAGTGTCACTGAGGAACATCCTGTGACACAGATTGTGTTGGCTTTTCACCAAGCCCGTGTTTGGATCTGAATTGTTCCAGTGGCACATCTGAGAAGCAGAGGCAGCTACTGCTCTGAAATCCAAGGGTGGTTCTTGCCAGGACCCATTATTGCCCTATTCATGGACTTTCAGTCATGTCTTCTGCCCTTCCAGATCAATTAAACAACTACCAACTAAACACCAACAAGACATAAATGCAAATGTAGAGAGTAATAAGAGACTATGGGTCATTCAATTTCTTGTACCAGCTTCCTATTTTTATTATCCAACCCATTTTGTACAATTTTCAGGATTGCCTGTCTAATTCTTGCCACCCTGTAGCTTTCAAATCCCTTTCAGTTTCTTCCCCTGAGTGAAGACACTTGTCTTGTCCAATGTCCTACAAAAAATGTTTCCCTGCCACTTCTAGTTACTTACCAGACAACTTGACCATATTTTAAAAAGGAAGGTTGTATCACAGGGTTAAGATTCATGAGGTATTTCCCATCCAATATGCCTTTTTCCAAGTGAGATACAAAGCTCCAGAGAAAAGATACTCGGACCTTAAAGCTTGGGCATTAAAGTTTTCTAGAAAATACATCCATTTTGACAGCTAGAAAGGTCAACACTACCTAAAACTATCAGGGCATGCTTGCAACCTGTGACACACACCCCAAGCCACCATGGCACAGAAATATTCAGTATTCATGCTGAATATTCAATATTCAACAATTTCATGCTGAAACTATTCAGTGTGCTTATTAGTGCAGTGAAATTGCCTTCCCTTGGCCCTTTTCCTTACCTGGATAGGCTTTGAAATAGGCATCAATGAAGCGCTGGTGATCTCCATGGATTGTTCTGGCCATGCCAGGCCATGGCTGGGCAATGCAGAGGGCACCAGACACATCATTGCCCTCTATGACCTCTCCCTGCAGGTTCAAGCACAGCAAGGATGACACAGGTGAGCAAAAGAGGAATAATAAAGAGCTTCTGTGTGTCATTGATCCACTGCAGACTGCCAGGGGAGGGTCACAAGTGGAGAAAATAAATGCCAACAACTCTTGTAGACCCTTGCGATGCCCTGTTGAGAAATCTGTATGGACAACTGAGATATGCTCTCTCTCTCTCTCTCTATATATATAAATATATAAATATAAAAATTTTTAAATATGTTAATATAAATATACATAAAATATAAATATACAACTATAAAATTATGAAATGATGTAAATATATAAAGATAAAATGTGTAAATATATAAATATAAAATTATAGAAATATAGAAATATAGAAATATTAAAATGTATAAATATATAAACATATAGATATATGAATGTAAAATTATAGGAATATATAAATATAAATTGTTCATCTATTCCACCACTTTTAAGGTGAAACAAGCCTCCTTCTGGATCCTATTCCTTTGCCATCCAAAAGGTGATTAAAGCATAAAACACACTCCAGCTTCTCATTTGGGCACCCAGCACAGCTCCAACTCACATTCTCATCCATGAGCACAGGCACAATCCCAAAGAAAGGTCTCATAGCCATGGCTGGAACGATCTCAGCTTCCTCCTCTGAGGGCCGTGGGGCAATGCAGATGCCACCAGTTTCTGGAAGAAAAATGAAAAACAAAATATATGTAGTCCATCCGCTGCTGGGTGAAAGCAAATTCCAGCTCTTCTTAGGTCAAGAAGAAAACAGTGAAGTCACCTTGCAAGAAAAAACCACTGGGAATGATTTCTGCAGGACCCAGCAGCACAGGCCTGGCATGGGCAGCACTCAGCAGCCCCAACTCCTACCCAGAAGTGATTTTTCAGGGAAAGCAGCAGCATGTCAGGGGATTTATCTCCCTCTAGTGTTTCCACAGCTGTCTAAGGTTAGCAGGAAAAACACTTCAGGAGTCTGAATTACTGTTATTACAGAGCATGAGATTAACCCACCCCTTACAGGCAGGTTGAGCTTATTTTCTAGTCAAAATTGAACCGTTTAATCATCCTTTTTCATTCCTGCTGGGATGAACATTAAATCAGACTCCAGCCTTAATGAGGTCTTTTCTATTCTAAATCTAATTCTGAAACACAAGAGAGAAAAAAAAACAAAGGAGAGTAAGGCTTTTAAAAATACAGCTCTATAAATAAAGGTGAGTTCTGCCACATGGAGAGTGCATTCCTCTACCAGCTTTGCTGAGCTTGTGAAAATTGAAACCAGGGGTTGGAATGGCTGATTTTGACCCTGAATTGGCATCCAGCTCTCAAGAAGGGTCTCTGATGTCCTTAAGCTTTGGATCTGCAGCAAATGTTTCCACATGTGGCTCACACATAGAAGTATTTCCCATTTCATCGATGGGCATGCATTCACTTCATGTTTTCTGTAACTTTTGAAGAGAGGAGCTTGGATTGTTCCAGGAAGAAGCACCTGCTGACCTCTGTTTGCATCAGAACAGGGACCCTGAGTGAGCTGAAGGCTGCTCTTGCTCAGCCACTCCTCATCCTCCATGCAGCACTGAGAGCTGTTCCAGCATGGTGTTTGCCACATCCCAGCCACACACCAGCCAGCAAAGCCTCACTCCTGAGGGAGCTGCACGGTAGCAAGGGTGCCTTAAAAATTATTTGCATGGTGAAGACCTGTTATAAATTGGTTCAGAAGTACCAGTTTTAACCCCTGACAGACGACATCAAGCAAAACTCCTAGGCTCTACCCTGCCCTTATGAAGCCTTTCTGTTCAGAGGCAGAGCTGGCAGGGAAAAGCTGTGTTTCCACACTGTCAGCAGGGTACAAACCCACCCAGGCTTTGGGCAAGGACAGCAGAGCCTGAGCAGGGGATGGGTGCTTGGAACAAGGCTCCCCTCTCACATGGAGAGATCCTGGCTGGCACCAGAGCAGAGCTCTCTGCCACCACAGACAGACTGGAGTCACTGCTCTGGGGAAATCTGCTCCAGAAGCATCAGCCCAGTCTAAATCATTGTGAGATAATGCCAACAACAAAAGCCTCCATGGGGTATCCAGAGGTGTCTTTCAAAAGCAGCTTCTCTTCTGTTGGGACCCAGGACATTCCTCTGGCTGCCCTGGGTGATTTGGGACCTTGGCACAGAGTCAAAAACACCTGTGCCTTCAATTTTAGTCCATGGAAACAATTAACAACTTTGTGTGAAGATTTACAAGCCACAAGAGTTTGAGTAGAATGATAGTTAATTCGTCACAGGGTGAAAAAGTAGAATTTCAGGGTTTTAGAATGGGGGTTCAAGAGGCAAGATGGAGAAATCTGGGTGTGTCCTCTTCTTCTTCTTCTTCTTCTTCTTCTTCTTCTTCTTCTTCTTCTTCTTCTTCTTCTTCTTCTTCTTCTTCTTGTCCTCCTTCTGCTGTAATGGTGACACTTTTGGATTGGTTTAGAGTAGAGACAGACTGTCTAACATAGATGATAGGTACTAGAAAATTATTGTAAATAAAGTACACATAGTCCTTAGTATAAAAAACTAAAACTGCCCCATGGGCAGCCAGTGTGCCATGAACCGACCTGCCAGACCTCAGCGGGTTGGAGAAAGAATGCATTAGATAACAGAAAATAAACAACCTTGAAAACCAGAGCCGAGGAATCTTGACTTCTTTGGTCGCAAGACTGGGAAAAAAGACTTTTTAATACCTCAGGAACCATTTCAGCAACACAAAACCCAAGATACTTCTAGCTTTTTCTTGGCTTTATCAATTATGTTTTGGCTATTGGTTCATGTACAACTAACTATAGTAACAAATGTTGAGGCAGCCCTGGTGGGGGCTCAAACATGGTTCCCCACCACAAATTTCTCCCAGAACATTTGCACAATTATTCCTATCACCATTAGACAGGTGCTAAAGCTCACAATTGCACCAAACCTGGCCCTGAGCCCAGACTGCAAAACCCATGGAAGGTGGGGAGAAGAGGTTGTGCTCAGGGTGTGACAACAGCTTAATTAAACGGTGTAGAATGAAATCTCTATTATGACCCTAGAATTTAATGCAAGACAGATAAACACAGGAGACTCAATGGCTGTTAACAAGCCATTAATGGTCCTTCACTGCTCATTAAAGGAATGTAATCATGGGAGTAGGCAAAAACAGTTTCCAGCAAACCTTCCAAATGTACTCAGCATCTATGTAAGACACCCTGCTCCTGGTGAAGGAGTCTGGATGCTGATGGATCACTACTAATGATCATCTTTACACAGTTATAGGGAGAAAGAAAAGTACACTAATGTCTGCCACAACGTTCATATCACTATATTGTTGGAGGTTAGGACTTTTTCTGGATTTTTTCCCCGTTTCTTTCTCTCAGGGAATTTTCTTCCATTTGTTGCCTAAGAGATGCGAAGAACCAATACTTAAGAGACAAAAGTGGCCAAGGTGGGGGGAAGGGGTGCAGCTGGCTGCACTATTTTGGCAGGGGATTTTTTCTTGGGAAGGGCAGAGATACTATGAGATTTTGGCTGGGTGGGTAGGAGGGCTGATCTTGGTTCCTCTCTCTCTGTCTCTCTCAGGACTGAGGAGGAGATGGTGCTGTGGGTGCAGTGAAAGAATTCTCTCCCACTGTGAAGTTCAGCCCTTTTACTGCTTCTCCTACTGTGAGTGAGGCTTTGCTTGTAAGAGCGGTCATTGAACTGGGACTTTTTAGATCACCTGCTTGCACTGGAAAGAACCCTCACTATTTACTTGGATGTCCCAGGGGAGAACCTGGGACCCCGACACCTGACTCCCTCCCAGGGAGTGTCTACCAGCTGTTTGCATGGCTGCTGCAAATCCCTGCTGTTTCCTGCCGCTGCTTCAGGTTTTTTGCTATACTTCAACCTGATATCCCATGTCTGCCCGATCCCTCGCGGTTCCTGATATGGCTGTGGAACTTCTCCTACATTTTGTTTGCTACCCCGGGATCTGCTCCCCTATGCCATTCTGGCCACTGCTCCAAGGTTCGTGCTACAGTCCATTTCACCATACAGAGGGGCACTGGGACCAGCTGCCCTGTGGGTTTCTAACAGCAGCCACTTTTCCATCTCTTTCGCTGGCACCCCACCATTGTCCATGTGAGAGAGATGGCTGAACTTGTGCCACAGTGCCCCTGCAGCTGTGGAGGAATCATCACACCCGTTCCGCCCACCGAGAGCCACCAGCGCCCCTGCTGGCTGTGACCGGAACTGCACCCACAGGGAAAGTGCCGGCGGCCGAGGGAAGTATGGGGCTGGGTTTGTGTTCTCTTTGTTGCTGCTGCCATTGCTGTTTGTTTGCTGATGAGGTCTCTGGTGTTGAGATGACCCCAAGGTGTTAGAAAGTATTTTTCTCCCATCCCCGAAACCAAAGAAGAAAACGGGATTCCTTGGCTCTCGTTCTCAAGGTTGTTTATTTACTCTTATCTAATACATTGTCTTTCTGACCCGCTGAGGTCTGTCTGGCAGGTCAGGTTGAGGCACACTGACTGCCCTCAGGGTGGTGTTATGTTTTAGTACTAAAAACTATGTGTACTTTATTTATACCAATTTTCCAATACCTATCACCTACGTTACACAGTTTGTCTCTACTCTAAACCAATCCAAAAGTGCCACAATCACAGCAAAAGATGGAGGCTAAGAAGAAGGATAAAGACAGAATACTCCCAGATTCATCCATCTTCCTCTTGACCCCTCATTCTAACATTCTAAAAATCCCAAAATTCTACTTTTCTACTCTGTGATAAATTCACTATCATTCGATTCAAACCTTTGTTGCTTGTTACTCTTCACACAAAGTTGGTAATTGTTTCCATGAGCTAAGATCGAAGGCACAGGTGTCTTTGACTCCGTGCCAAGGTCTCTGAGCTCTTTGCCAGGGTCTCAAGTCCTCCAGGGCAGTCAGAGCAATGTCCTGGGTTCTGACAGTTTGCCATGTATAGACACTAGTAAAGGACTTTTATTCGTTTTCCCATAATCTTTGACTGAAAGATCCTTAATTTCAAAATTATAATAATTGGAGGGAAGGGAGTCACATGTCCATTCCAAGGGAGATTCACACCTTCCTTGACAGACCTATGTCTTTTAAATCAAGACATATATACAGGCTTTTTTTTTCTTGAGAAATATATAGAATCCAAGCCTGTACAACATGTAAATATATTGCTTACAGTATATTATAAATCCACTAGTAGCTTGGTATTCTAATTTTCACTAAGTATTGTTCCCATTTCAGTCACATTTTACTACATGACTAATTTTCCCTCTTTGGTACTTACAATAATTACTTTTGAGAGAAAATACCATGAGGTTTTAAAAAAGCTAGATGCAAACACAACAATACTTTATCACCTCTGTTCTTCAAAAAAAATTCAGAGACAGGGTCTTCAGAGTTAGACTGAAGATTGAAAGTAAATATTTTAAGCCTCTTCAGGCCTGTGATAGCATTCAGTAATTGAGAAATATCAACATTTTGCTTACAATACTCCATTGTGCCTCACAGTTTTGACCGGTAGGTGAGTTACTTAGGTAAAGAACTGGAGCTTTAAGTAAAGTAGTCAGGATTCTAAATGAAATATGACTGTACAAATATCAATTCCATTGATAATTTTGCTTTGAAAAGCTAGCTGAACAGTTTTTTCTTATGAATATTTTAAACTTAAATAATAAAAACTCTGCATAAGGCACCTGAAATTTTCCTTCTGAGAAATATGCAGACTCATAAATTAATCATTATTTCTCTTTTTTCATTACTTACATAGTCTAACCAATTCTTTCTCATTGAAACATGAAAATAGTGGAAATAGAACATCTCTCAGCTGTTACAATAGAGAATAGCTAATCAGAACTTAATATGTTGTTGTTAGCAAAGAGTTGGAAAAAATGTAAATATTTGTTCAGTAAATCACTGCACTTGAAATAATGAGACATTCAAGACATTGCAGCAGAGATAATTGTACAAAAGCTGTTATTTTTTAAACGTTTTGTCTAGTCTGCACTTCCCCCTCCCAAAAAAAGTGGCTGTTTCCTTTTTTAGCACTGTCACAAAAAGTTGCAAAGTACCTCAGGACAAAATTCTTAAGATGCCATGCATGAGTTTCTTCATGAAAATGTAGTATTTCTATCTTAGTTACTATTGCATACCCAAATGTTCTCAATAGTAAAACAAATTATTTCCTGAGAGCTGGGTTTGATATAATGCAAGTTAGAAATGGAGTACATTATCAGAAGTACATGATCAAAAGAATATTCATATTGCAGTAAATTATTTACTTGATATAAGACATGACTGTTTCCTGCTATTCATGTAACTGACAAAGAGTTCTTTACTTTCATCATCATTCTTCAAGCATAAGGCTCTAAAAAAAGCTCTGTTCACACATTTTTTTCCAAAAAAACGGGTAAAAGCATTCTATGTAAACTAAGATTTGTAACTAGTCAATAGAGAAGTGAAGAATAAATTCAGTTGATGTAAAATTATAAGGAGCTTATGGAGACTAATATAATAGCTACATCTTGAAGAAAACCATAATATTTTTACCCTGCACAGACATAAATGAGATTAACATCTCACAGATTGAAAGGGACTTCCAGAATTCCTGTTGTCCAAGACATTGCTAAAAGTCAGACCGGTCAGAGCAGGTGGCTCAGAGCTATGTTCAGTTGAATTTTAAAGATCTCAAAACCTCATGAGGTACTTGTTCCACTATTTGAGCATCTTCATGGTAAAAAATTCCTTACATCAAGCAGATCTAGCCTCCTTTTGCAACCTGTATTTTTGATATCTCATCCTTCTACTGTGAACATACACAGAAAATCTGACCCTGTATTCAACATGATCTTTCAGCAGAGTTGTAGTCAGACTTAAAATTTCCTCCTCACTTTCAGTTCTTTAAATTGGACAAATCCATTTTTCTCAGTCTCTAATTTCATGTCATACTACACCCCACTACCATATTTGTGGCCCTCTTCTTGACCCACCACAGAACATCACTGTATTTCTTGCACAGAGAAGTCCAAATCAAACAGACCACACCAGAAGGCATGCCATCAGTGAAAGAGATGCTGAACTCCTCATGGCCATGCTTTTCAGACCATTCTGTGATCAGGACTCAAGAAAGAGTGGGCCCAGAGCCTGTCTGTGAAGAGTAGTGTCAGAACTGCAGGCTTCAGAATTATTCAAATATCCGTCATTCAGCATGGAAGATTGCCCAGGACAAGATGCCTAGACATGAGACACTGCTGTAATTAACTTCTATGAGGAACACCAGGTGAAAGATGCCTATCCCATGTTTGTTAATTTCAGTAAACCTGGACGCTGCCTGCCTCTACCTTCTTTCCGTCCTGTTTCAAAATTCTTCTTCACCAAAATTTCACCCTATAAATTGTGTATTCATTCAAAAATTAACTATCACTTTTTGTCTGAGTGTCAAAAATTCACTGTTTAGCATTGACTTTGAATAAGTTAAGCGTTTTATCTTCCATGCATGGAGTATCTAAAAGGACGTGATCAGAGGGTATTAGACTCCTACACTGCCTCTCACTTCAATTTGTGGGTCTCTACCAGGTGCAGTTCTGTACCACTCTAATGGTAAGTTATTCACAGGAGGAGCAGTGTGTGCATCATAAAGCTGTAACTGGTCACAGACTGTTGCCCATGCCTTTTCTTGCTTCTGGTATTGACTTTCATGAGCTTTAGCTAATGATTTCATTGCAGAGGTGGGTACCTGGGATCTGGTTTTGGAAACTTCTATTAGAGGGCAGCAAGAGTGAGGTTGCACTTCAAAGAATGACAAGGCAGGAGCCAACTCTGACAGCACAGGCAATACCCGCCCTGCCAGGGCATTGTCTTGTAGCCTCTAAAGAAGGATAAGTAATGTCAGATGGCAAAAACAACAGGTTCCAACAACAGTCCTGTGATCGTCAACCAAAGGCAAGGTCAACAATTCAGGACTGAGGTTAATCCATGAAAGTTCAGTGGCTGCTCAGGGAGAGCTTGAGACAGGATAAGACCATGGCACAACTAGAGCATAATTCAGGCTGTGCCTGATTACTCTGACCTGAATTGGGACGAAGTTTTTTAATTAATTACTTTTTTTCAAAAGAGACCAGGAATCCATCCTCTTAAAGCCTGATCTTTATCCCTGAGCAGAAATCAAATGGATGGAGGAATAGGCTTTCATGATATGAATATTTATGATAACGTTTATTTGTATTGATGCTTTCTGATAATAAATTGTTCATATTACTTTTATTTCCATTTTAGCCTATGTTGTCTTTTAAAAGAGTTGTGGATGTTTGTAAACACATTCTGTAAATCCATACTATGGCACGAGCTAAGTCCGCCACAGAAGATAGAGACAACTAACTATTGCATAACATGAGAAATAAGATGCCGGAAAGTAGTGCTGTGAAAAGAGACCTGGGGGTCCTGGTCAACAGAAAACTAAACATGGGTCAGCATTGCCCTGGCAGCCAGGAGGGCCAGCCCTGTCCTTGGCGCATCAGGCACAGCATCACCAGCCGGGCAGGGGAGGGGATTGTCCTGCTCTGCTCTGAACTGGGGCAGCCTCACCTCGAGTGCTGGGGGCAGGTTTGGGTGACACAATATAAGAAGGATATAAACCTGTTAGAGACCATCCAAAGGAGGGCAACAAAGATGGTGAAGGGCCTTGAGGGGAAGCTGTATGAGAGGTGACTGAGGTCACTTGGTCTGTCCAGCCTGGAGAAGAGGAGACTGAGGGGAGACCTCATTGCAGTTACAGCTTCCTGTGAGGGGAACAGGAGGGGCAGGCACTGATCTCTTAATTCTTGTGACCAGTGACAGGACCTGAGGGAATGGCCTGAAGCCTGAATTGAGGGAGGTTTAGGTTGTGTATGAGGAAAAGGTTCTTCACTCAGAGGATAGCTGGGCACTGGAACAGGCTCCCCAGGGAAGTGGTCAGAGCACCAAGCCTGACAGAGCGCAAGAAGTGCTTGGAAAATGCCCTCAGACACATGATGTTATATTTGGGTAGCCTTGTAAAAGTCCAGAAGTTGGACTCAATGATCCTTGCAAGTCTCTTGCAAGTCAGCATATTCTGTGATTCTGTAATAAAGCTGCCTATCTCCCAAACAGGTAATTTCTTGTCATAGTAAGGCACATTATATTTGACCTTATTGTCCTTGGCATTTCTTACAACATGGGTCCACCAACAAATTAAACTGTAACACACTTTTTAGATATAATTAGTGACAGAATATTGAATTCATATCTAAGAGGACTTGAAATCAGCTAATAGCAGTAAGAGCATCTATGTGAAAGGTACTGAATGGAGCCTCTCCTTGGCCTGACATTTCAGTTCTATAAAATATTTTATAAAGACAGATCCTCAGTATTGCACAAAGTCCCTCTAAAACAGATGAGGCTCAGCACTCCAATCCATGCAGAGCTCAAGTCTTTTCCTTTTGCCAGAGGGAACAAAAGCAGTCACACAAGACAGAAATTGCACACTGCTAGTGTGAGTAAATACAAAAGGTATCATTGTTTTTTATTTATAGATGTTAAACCTTTCATTTTCACATCTCTTTTTAATCAAACTTTTTTCTATTTTTTCCCCTTTTTACTTTTTTTTTGTTGACGAGACGTGGATGAAGAGGAAAATGTTTTCCTGTTAACAGCCTGAAGTCAAACTCAGACTGAAAAGCCATACCTGCTGCTCTACAAAAGAAAATAAATTTTCAGCTCACAGAGAACAAATATCAACAGACAATACGACATCCTATTGGGGAGCAAGCAATACAAGACAAGATATGAAAGTAAAACACACAGCACCTACAAAAGTGTAGGTTTAGTGATAAACTTAGAACAAGTTGGAGCTTCGCAACTGAGCCAACCCATCATAAAATCATGACAGAGCTTGTGGAACTAGGTTCATCACTTATAAAGGAAATTATCATCACTTATAACTGAAAACTTTTTAAAATGTACATCTTCAGTCTTATCAGACAGGAAAAAATCATAGAATTGACAATTACTCTGCTGTGACCTCATATGCTACGTCTATCTTTTATCCTCACTGACCACTGGATTTCCTAAATATTCTCCTTTCTTTTCATAGCCTGACTATGCCAAGATCCTATTCTTCAGAGCAAGCTCTCTCCCACAACGAGTTACATTGCGGGGTATTGATCAGATCTTCCAGCCGTCTCTGCACAATACATATGCACAGTTAGAGCAGTCTGTCCTCATCAACTAACCCAACAACAGAGCATTCTTAGCTCATATCTGCAAGCAGAACTTAAATATTAGGCAATAACATTATGGAGAAGGAAAAGAGGGAGAAATCTCAGGCACAGACTTTTAGCAGAGTATAATATTGTAAGCTATAAGACATGTTGTTTCTGCTCTCCAAGGAACAGGTTAAAAGAAACATTTTTGTTGGCTTTTTTTAGCTAAAAATAAATTTATAATTTGAAGCTACTTTTAATAGGAAATGCAGGCTAAGTCAACAGTGAATAAGCGTCTTTGCAGTTTTTCCTTCAAATAAGTAATTTTTAATATTGGTTATATTATTCTGTATTATCTCTAAAGAAAAACATGAAACAATAGTGTCCCTAAGCATTAGGCAGTCTAAGCAGGAATGTTCATTCTTTTAACACATGTTTTATAGAAACTGAGTAAGCCTGTTTTACAGTAGTGAAAGTCATTTCTACTCAAAGTAGAACTTATTCTATCTAAGGAATTACTTTCATGGCCTATTTATAATAAGGATGATTAAAAAAATAGATTTTGTAGTTACAATAATTGAGCAGTAACAGTAGTAATTAACATGTTCGTGTGATAGTCAACCATCACAGAACAATGAGTGAATTAAACAAAAAAAATGCCAGGAAGAAGCTACTGTCTCCTTGATGTATTTGACAGCCATTTAAGATGCAGGTTCATATCAGGAAATTTTACATATTTTTATATCTATCCCTTTCCCTCACAAACTTTATAAGTATATGAAATATATATCTCATCTCAGAACAGCTGTTGAATAACATTTTTTCAAAACAAATAAGCAATTCTATAGATTAACGGAATGCAGTAGAAGAAAAACCATGAAAATCTAAGCAGGAGCATGGTGGGTTAGATGTTGGTTAATAGAACTGCTACCTTGGACTTCAAGAGGGCAAACTATTTAGGAGAAAATGCCCATTGAGAAGCATTCCTGAAGAGCAAAGGAGTCCAGAAAAGCTGAATATTCTCCATGGAGGAAATCTTAAAGTCACAGGAGCAGGTATCCTCCCTGTGCTGAAAAACAAGCTGGCAGGGAAGAAAATCATCCTGAATCCACAAAGAGCTTTGGCTGGAATGCCGCAATAAAGGACACTTTGCCACCTTTGGAAGAAGAGGCAAGCAAAGATTACAAGGACAGCAAGGATTTTATGAAAGGATCCTTCTGACTTGCCTTGCATAGTTCACTTTAGGGGATTATTTATATCTTTTCTTATTTTGCCCTGTGGTTTCTGCTAACCACTTCTAAGATAGCCAATCTTGGTAATCACTTATATTGTTCTTAATTTCTAATTTCTAAGAAAGATCATTCAATTCCTTTCATGAACTATAACATAATGAAGAACATAAAAAAAAGTATTAATTTAGAATATATGATACAAGTATAGCTGAAATTAATTTAGTGAGAATTTGTCTTATCACTTACAAGCTGGCACAAGTATACACTACCATACACACACACACATACATAGACAAAGTTTTCAGGGTATTATAAATATATAGATTGTGATACTAAGATTAACAGAGAACACAGAAAAGAAAAACTAAGTCCCAGTTAGATGTTATTGAACATAATCGCTTTCAAATCAGCTTTAAAATAAATTATTATTTCATTATTAGAATACATTTGAAACAAAAATTTTCACTCCCACATAACATGAATGATATGTTTTACACAGAAATTGCAATATATCTCTTTTGCTTAATTTTGATTTAGACAAGAATGTGACATTTTCTCCCACCAATTATTGTAAGACATAGTGTCAGACTGCATAGAGGAAAGTAAAAAAAAAAAAAGTGGAAGACTGATAGTTTGCTAAATTTATCTGCATTTCACACTATCCTCCTGTATATTTGCTGCTCAAGAACATGCTCAAGGACATGACCTCTTAGAATCTCCTTTTAAGCACTGAAATGATACCTTTTGTGAATAGTCTGAATACCTCAAAAAAGACTAAGACTTTCCTCTCTCAGGACTAAGGAACATGCCAAAGAAGGTATCCGGAATAATTAATGTGAATAAAAAGAAGGTAAGGGTAAATGTTGCTGGGCTTGCAAGGGTTTTTCAGGGGTGAAGAGAGGCAAGAATGTTGACCTCATGTTCAGAAGGCTGATTTATTATTTTACGCTATATATTACATTGTTACTATGCTAATAGGAATAGAGAGAAAAAGTGTCAGAAGCTTGCTAAGAATAGAAAAGGAATGAAAAAACAAAGGAGCTCTCTCTGATTCTGTCCCAGAGAGAGCTCGGCCTTTGATTGGCCCTTAATTGTAAACATGGAACATGGGCCAATCACAGATGCACCTGTTGCATTCCACAGCAGCAGATAACCATTGTTTACATTCTTTTTCTGGGGC
>JAXCLO010000114.1:76334911-76346765 GCA_035583995.1 Arremon aurantiirostris
GAATTGAATGGAATAGAATAGAATAGAATAGAATAGAATAGAATAGAATAGAATAGAATAGAATAGAATAGAGTAGTTTCATTTGGAAGGAACCTAAAATGATCATTTAGTCCAATTGCCTGACCATTTTAGGGCTGACCAAAAGTTAGAGCATGTTATAAAGGGCATTATCCAAATGCCAGTTCAACACTGACATGTCTGGGGCATTGATCACCTCTCCAGTGTTTGATCACTCTCTTAGTAAAAAAATGCTTTCTAAGGTTCAGTCAAAACCATACCTGGTGCACCTTTGAACCATTTCCGTTTCCACACATCCTGTCTCTGGATATGAGGGAGAAGAGATCAGAGCATCCATCTCCACATCCCGTCCTCAGTAAGATGTAGAGAGCAATAAGGTGATGCCTCAGCCTCCTTTTCTCCAAACTGAGTGAATCCAAAGTCCTCAACTGCTTCCCACAGGACATTCCGTTCAGCCCTATCACCAGCTTTGCTGTCCTTTGTTCCAGACCTTTACATCTGCCTGAAATGCTGGAGCCCAAAACTATATACGGTATTCTAGATGTCTCCTCCGACGTTTCCACACAGCCCCAGCCTCCTCCCCAGTGTGGCAGCATGGGAAAGAAAAAGGGACTTGCTATTGTGCAAGCACTATTAAGCAGTATTTAAAACAGTCTTGAATTATGACAGTTCCCAGCAAAAATCCAAAACATGGCCCCATACCAGCCACTCTGAAGAAAACGAACTCTAGTGCAGTCAAAACCAGCAAAAAACTTCATGAATTACATCTGTGTTTTGGCTTTGCCCAACATGTTTTTTAAGAGTAATTTACCTCCTTTCCTTCAGTGTTTCAGAAAAAAAAAAATCAATGTAGGCAAAAGTAGAAAAAAAAAAACAACAAAAGAAACTCCCTGATGAATAGTATTTATTTTCCCCAGTTTTCACCATGGCATTTAATTGCCTCCCCAACCTGCATTTCTTTTTTCATTTTAACCCTATCATCAAAATAAAATAAAGAAAAAAAATCAGAAAACATAAAACCTAGAAGCAAAGTAAAACTGAGATTAAAAGATTCTATAAAGAAAGAAACCATCTGTTACACATGCACAGTTCACTCTGATCATTAGAACATATCTTGCCTCCCAAGACTTGAATGACCTTATCAAGCATTTACATCCTCCATGGAGTGATAAGAAAATAAGAATTCTATGCCTCAGAGAGATCTTATAAAAAGCACAATCGCAGACTAAACAAATAAACAAGCAAAAAGGTTATTTTCCCAATCTACTGCCCATTGGTAAAGAGATTTTGATTTTGGCATTGGTTTCTTTTTTTTGTTCCTTTCAACTCATGTACATATATATAACTGACATATAGATTCTGCTCCACTGAATGATATCCATATGAAAAGAGATATACAAGCAAATAAAGTTATTTTACACATCGGGATGGACAAACTTCAAATGCATTGCCACTTTCAACAGAAGCAATACATTCTGTTGCTAAAAATATTTGGGGATGTTATTTTCTTTAAAAAATTATTACCTCTATTGTGACTACAATCCACTGCAAAATGCCTACAGCTACTGGGGAATATACTGTTATCTAAATGTTGCATTACAGTGAAGTTTCTTTCAAATTCTGGTGCTCTTGGGTTTCACACTAGCCAGAAGGCAATTTCAGTGCAGAGCAGCAGATCACAAAATGTGATTCTACTTCTAGATCTTATATCACCTGGTAATAAAAGCCCACACTATACAGTTTCTTTACAAGATTCTTTACTGAAAGATACTAAACCTTCTCATACAGCAAAATGGTCCATGGAATGTAGTTTGTATGACTATTTTGATCCAATGTCAAGCTAGTAAAATTGATAAAATTCTCTGTTATTTCCAAAGGCCAGTCTATTTCATGTAAATGTAGATGGTCTAGGTTTCCCTAATGGAAACTTTTACGTGAAAACGAACATTTTAAATACAACCCCTAAATTCTGAATTATGGGTACCAGCTTTGACAAAACATCTCTCTGTGGCCTTAGCAGGCAATTATTACCACATTTAGTGGTAAAGTCCTTCTGAGGTCTAGTATCAGTGTCAAAAGTGGCAGTGTTAACCTTATAAGGAGACCACGTTTCTAAAATATAAGGTAGTCTGAGAACAGTAAAATAATTATAGCTTACTCTATAAGGGAATGTGACAAGTTTCATGCATCTGCTATTTCTCAAAGTGATAATGTGGAAGAGGACCTTGCTATATATGTTCTTTCTTCCATGCCTCTGCTTATTTCACTCTCTGTGAACTGGCAAAGCAAATGATGAGGATGAACTTGCTCTGCAAACTGGCATATGAAAGCTCTGACCCCTATCCTTTGCTCATGCCTACCCTATCCTTCATTCTTCAGCTATTAAATGGGTATTATTTTTCCATGTTTACTATCACTTTCTGACAGATTCAAAGATAGTGCTTTTATGACAACCAGGACAATTGCTTTATTAGAGAATGGTAATAACCTTTAAGAACAGTAAAATGACAGTGGTGTGTTATCCAGGAAAAACAATGCAGGCAGAGTGATTGGCCAAAACTAAAGACCTATTTCTTAGAGCAGTTATCAATAAGTAGTAAAACAAGGATCTTGTTGGAATATACAATATCTTCATGGATTATTCTAGGAAACAAAAACCTAACAATGTGAGTACAAAAGCACACTGAGGGAAGTGTGCTAGAGGGAAGTCATTAAAGAATACCTCATTTTTTTAATTTTGAGCTTTGTACTCAAAACTGGTATGCCTTTCTTAATACTCAACATATTTAAAGCTTTTATTATTAATTCATGCTATAGCATGATCCTTCAGAGTCTTCCTAGGATTCACAAAAGGCTGCTTGTTAAACAAGAAGCAGTAACCTAGTGATCTCTAAAGAGGGAAAGGATACACAGACTCTCACTGAACACATCAAAAAGAAACTAAATCCACAAGCTAATTAAGTAAGTGTCTACAAATAAACAGAGGCAGACTAAACTAGGTTTCAGAAGAAAATCTCTGTGCGGTGCATTCATTCCTTCAACATATTTGTTACCTGAATAAATATAACATTCTTCAGACTCCATTCATCTTCTGCTTGACTAATGAAATTGCATGCAACAAACTGAGTTAATTACCCTTTCTCCATAGTAACCCTGGGAATAGCCCCAGGAAAGTACCTGAGGTTTTAATTCAGTACGAGACGATCACAAAAAAGAGGATTGGTAGAATAGCTGGTTTTGGATTGCTGTCAGAAATACTTTGACAAATCAAAGCATTAATCCTGCTTATTGCTTTTCACTCTCAGGCAGCACATTTCACCTCTGGATGAAGATTTGATCCATAGGTTTTTAAAAATCCATTAATTCAAACTTATTTAATGTGCAGTCAAAGTTTTTCTGTCTGACCGTTTGTTCTTTTAGTAGAAACTTTTTCTATTAGAGAAAGTCTGGAACACAAGGTTGCCATTGCATCAAAGTCTTTGGGTCATGACTCTGTCTGCTAGCAAAAGGATATTTAGATTGTATTTTTCCTCAGAAAAGATAAAACTTACACGTACTTAAAGGAGTCCAAAAGCTAAACCTTGAAAGAAAATATAGTGCATCTTTGGAGTGGTGGTAATGTTACAAAAATCTTCAGATTTAACATTAAAATACTTCAAGAGGAGTTACAGTGATTTACTTTCAGCACACTTCCTAAATTTTTTTCAGAGAAATGGGCACTTCAAAAGAGAAGGAAAAATCCTATACATGCAGGTAGCTCTTTTTTGTTGGTGTTGGTATTTGTTTTTTGGTTTTTTCCTTGTTTGCTTGTTCTTCATCACTCATTGGCCATTTCCTTAAGACCACTTATTCCCATTTGTAAAAACACAACAGCACCTTGGCCATTCAGAGATAAATTCGAAATTGTCAATTCTCCATTCCATGGCATAAATTCATAAACTTGATATTTATTAGGGATACAATTATTTTCCTTTATACTGAATACAGCTTCAGAACATGGCATTGAATATAAACAGAAAGCACGGAATGACTAAAAATGTAGCCTATATTCAAACAGGAACAAGGCTAACAAAATATTTATAGATGCGAATAAGCTTAAGGAAAATGTGGCCTATATTGAGAGATGAGCAAGGCTAACAAAATATTTATCGATTCAAAGAAGCTTAAGGAAAAAAAGCTTTGAAATAAAAAGTAAAGAAGCACTCTCAAACAACTATATAAATTACACTGTATTTGACAAAAATTGATCTCTAAATCTGAGAACAGTAGAATAGAAGAGTAACCCAGTTGCCAGGTTTGGAAATTGTTGCAATTTAATGACATTCCAGAAGAACCTCAATTGATCTAGGGAAGCCTGGTCTGCTGATGTGTACCAGCAGAAGAAATAGAAACTCTACGCATGTTTTGCAGCAGTTAGGCAATATCTTCATTCCCAAGAGGCTGCTCTGAATATTATTCTGACTGAAATGTAATTCTTCATCCCATATTGCTGTGGGTTTTGTCCAGGTTTTTCTTAACTATTGATATATTGTTGGTTCCTTAGTGAGCATTTTGAAAGGTTGATCACTGATTGCTTTGTACATATTACAGCAGAAAATGAAGGCTGAGTGGGACATATATTTTTATATCAACCCTCTATTTTTGTCCCAAATTATGTTAATATACTGATATGTACTTCGGTGAATGAACTTTATCAATTACTAATACAGCATTTCTTCGGTCACATATTCTACTGCTTTCACTTACATTAATAGTGCTATCCAAAATTACTGCAGTTTACTGTTTTATAACACCAACTGTACTATTTTCCCATTTGTCTCTACTTTATTGTGTTGAAATGTCTCTGTTGTCTTTCCAGGCTGATAATCATTCATATAGCTGTATTGAGAAAACAAGAGAGTCAACAGACATCCACACATCTATAATCATGATGTGCTGATGACACAGAGAAGCCATGCAATGAGACTGACTCAGTTAATTCAGCAAACTAGAGACTGCAAAAAGCATATAGTAACAGATTTTAGTCAAATAAATTAGGAAAGTACTCACAAAGTACATGAAAATATGGGAATAAAATGATGGTTATTTCATCACTGGAAGAGCATGAAAAGTATCATAGTTTACACAGGAATGTTTTTCAGCGAATCATACCATTACCTAATCAACACATAAGAAAGAAATAAGAGCTAAAATGTTTAGCATTTTGTATCAAAGCCTGGAAAGAAAAATTCTAATTCCTTTCCCCAGATGGTTAAAATAAATTGCCTTAAATAAAATTTGTTCGTATTGAAAAAATATGTCAAAATGGGATATCATAAATTGTATTGACTGCAAAATTGACACTTTCAGCCCATCATGACTTCTAAAAAACTCTCACTGTTGATATAGCTGGGATGAAATCTCTCCTACATAAAGCAGCACAGAAAGGACAGAAAAAGAACCCAAATGCAATCTTGTTGAAATATGAGAAATCCTTCCTTATTCACTTTGATAAGACCATGATTAAGAACAACATTGTGTCAGACCCAAAAGGGAAAAAATATCTGTAATACTGCTGTGATAAAGTATACTGCCACTGTTTCCCCATTAAATATGTTGCAAACATAACTCTTCCTCTGTGATATGAAGTTGAAAATTAGCTTTCATGTCAGTGCTACTAAATCAGAGTAGATTTGTAGCAAGCATAGAATGTCCAAAAGCTTAATTAGTGCACTCACTATTAATTGAAAATACCAAAGGAAATGGGTTTTCAGTGACAGAACTCTAAATTTCCAAAGTCTCTGCAGTTCTACTGTATCGACAAGTTCTGCCGAGTTCTGCAGTGGCCCCAGTTCAAAAAAATTTAAGACAGAGAATTTGTTAATGGGCATTTTGGAAGATTTGTCACTGCTTTGTATATATTACAACAGAAAATGAAGGCACATGGAAAATAAGGAAGTGACTAAGGACAGTCTATATGGCTTCAGCAAGGAAAAGTCACACCTGACAAATTTGGTGGCTTTCTACAATGGGACTGGAACATTGGTGGATGAGAAAAGCGAAATGGACCTAATTTATCTGGTCTTGTGCAAAGCATTTGATGCTGTCCTGCTTGCTGTCTTTGTCCGTTAAGTGAAGACACATGGATTTGACAGATGGGACACAGAGTAGATAAGAAATTGGATGCATGGTCACCCTCAAAGGTTTGCAGTCAATGGCTTGATATCCAAGTAGAGACCAACAGTAAGTGACATTCCTTGAGCATTGTTATTAGGATCAGCACCATTTAGCATCTTTGTCAGTGACATGTACAGTGGGATTGAGCTCATTCTCAGTAAATTTGCTGATGACACCAAGCTGTGTGGTGCAGTCCACATGGTGGAATGAAGGGCTGCAAAATCCAGAGGGACCTTGACAGGTTTGAGAGGTGCGCCTGTGAAAACCTTACAAAATTCAACGAGGCCAAGTGTAAGGCCATGGTCCCGGGTCAGGACAACCCCAAGCACAAATACAGGCTGGGCAGAAAGTGGATGGGGAGCCTGGAGGAGAAGGAGCCTTTGGAACGTTCATGGATGAGAAGCTCAACATGACAGATCAATGTGCATCTGCAGCCCAGAGAGCCAGCTGCATCCTGGGCTGCATCGCAAGCAGTGTGACCAGCAGGGCAAGGGGGGAATGGCCCCTCTACTCTGCAGTTGTGAGACCCCACCTGGAGTGCTGCATCCAGCTCTGGGGTCCCCATCACGGGAGGGATGTAGATGTTTTCGACTGAGTCCAGTAGATGGTGACAAAGATCACCAACAGGCTGGACCACCTCTCCTTTGAAGACAAGAGGAGAGAATTGGAATTATTCAGCCTGAAGAAAAGAAGGTTCTGGGGAAACATCATATCACCTTCCAGTAACTGAAGAGACATTACGAGACAAGATGGAAACTTTACAAAGGTGTCCTATAGCGATAGGACAAAGGGGAATGGCTTCAAACACAAAGAGGGTAGATTCACATGAGATATCAGGTAGAAATTCTTCACTTGGATGGTGAAGCAGCTCTAGAAGATGTTGCCTAGACAAGCTGTGGATGCCCCACCCATGGAAGCATTAAAGGACAGGTTAGATGGAGCTTTGAGAAAACAGGTCTAATGGAAAGAGTGCCTGTCTATAGCAGGGGTGCTGAAATTACACAATCTTTATAGTCTCTTTCAACCCAAACCATTTAATGATTCTACGATAGAGGACTTTATTCAGGAGGAAACTTAAAAATATGACAGCCATCGGCTGTTTAAGCATAGGAAGGTTACTGACATATATGTGAGGTCCTTTCGCAAAAATGAATAACCTATCGAGAAAATGAAATAGATTCAGAGAATGTTGAAAATATGTTTAAAAAAGGCAAATTGGGAAACTTCTTCACTTGTTTACAACACAGCAATTCATTAGGAGAATGCTTATTTTTCTGAAGCAGCTACCAGTTTGCTGGTAATGATTCCCAGGTGAGCAGGAAGCAGACTGATTTCTACATTAAGGGAAAGCAGTGATGCCATGGTGAAATGGTTTTTACACAAGAACAGTATTCACATGAGATAATAAAGCACTGTGTGATCAAAATAGAGCTGAATGCATTTAAACCTGGTTAAGCCATAATTAGTGTGTATTAAGACAATTTGTATTCTTTTTGAATGTCAATCTTTCTGTATTATAAATTCAAACTGAATGGAAGCAATGAAACCAAGTTTTTTCAGATGATAGATCTTAACACATATTTGAAAATTAAACAAGAAATTTAAATAGTGTTTCAGAAATATGCCCCTTCTCCATACTGTACCCTCCTCAGCATGCTGTAAATTTTAAGATTCTTATTTAAGTATTTTAGTTCTTATCTAAAAATCTGGAGTGGCCTTTAATATTTATCTGTGTTCAAACAGACTAAATGTGAACCTTAATTATATATCAGGGAATCATAGAATATCCTGTGTTGGAAAGGACCAAGGCAGGACAAAAATAATTTAGCTCCAAAATCTAGCAACCAAAAATCATCTAGTTCCAAATCCCCTGCCACAGACAGAAAGCCTTCATTAGACCACATTACTGAGAGCCCCATCCAGCCTGGTCTTGAATGCCTCCAGGGATGAGGAGTCCACAACCTCCCTGGAGAATCTGTTTCAGTGCATCACCACCCTTACAGTAAAAAATGAATTCTAATATCTAACCTCAAACTATCTTCCTTCGTCTTAAAGTCATTGCCCCCTGTTCTATGACTGCATGCCCTTGTGAAAAATTCCCTCAACACATTTCTTGTAGGGCCCCTTCAGGCACAGGAGGGCTTTTGTAAAGTCGCTCTGAAGCTTTCTCTTTTCCTGAATAACCCCAACACTTTCAGCCTGTCTTTATAGAAGAGATGATGCAGCCCTAGGATCAACTTAGTGGCCCTCCTCTGGACTCATTCCAGTAGGTCCAAATCTTGTGTTGACCCTACTGGATAATTTAATTTAATCTCACACTTGTTATTAATCTTCCAGTTTCTGCTTAAATCACTCTGAAGATCAAGGAGATGCAACAAGTGCCTTTAGATAAACATAACTTAAACAATACAGACTTAGGTGGCATATCAGACATCTGAATTAGGTTCTGAGACAGGAAGAAAAGATGTCATGTGATGCGCAAAATAACAAGGGCAGTTAAAAGGCCAAAATATGAATACAAGTGTGAGAGTTATTTTCAATTATCAATTCTTTATAGGGCATTTTTATTTACTCCTGTATTATACAATATATGGACCCAGATAAAAATATCACAATTATGTATCATTCACAGGCAGCTTATAAAAAGGCGTTCATCTCAGCATATTCACTGACTAGTACATGAGCACCACTTCCCATGTACATTATTCAAGTGCACTATTATGTGTTTGGTAGTATTTTCAGAGCATTGTTGCATTCCTTCAAAGAGAAAGCTGTTTTAGAATTCCAGCTATGCAGCACTATCATGTATTTAGTTTGTTTTGAAAAAGCATAACCTCTAAAGAATGAAGCTATGCATCCTTATTATTAAAATCTACTATGTTCCATCAGGTCATCACACAGGTATTTTATTTTTATGTCATGAATATGAACCAGGATTCATATTACACAGAAATGTTTTCAGCACCATATATTCTATTTTATCAATTTCACAATGATTACACTTTTGGAAATAAGGTGTATTGTTGCTTCATTTTAAAGCTTAACATTTCAAGTCAGCAATGCTCTAAGAGCTATGGAACCAATTCAATGGCAACAAATGAGAAACTCTCATTTGGGAATATGTAGGGATATGCAAAGTCCAATTAAAAAATAAAAGGGAGTAATCATATTTAAAATGAAAGTTTGAAACAAAAAAAAAGAGAAAACAATCCTTAATAACAAAATTAGATTATTATTATTTACATTTTTAGTCAAATATATATTTTGACTTACAGGGACTTTTAGCACAAGACAGTTAAAAAGAATTCAATTATTTTTATGACTGTGTATTTCATAAAGTTGAGCTGTAGCTCTAAGGAATGGTTAGCACTTGGCTGTTATGTCTGAAGGGCAGTTTGGGCCACCTTGGATTATATTATGATTCTTAACCTCTTATTTTCGTTTGCAATTCTTTCCCTTGCTGCAAGGCCAGGGAACTTACATACTAAAAAGATCTTTAGCTTGGTAGAAATTATGGAAGTACTTTTGCAAGTAACATAAGTTACTTGTGTTTTATGTGTTTCCATTGAACATAATACACACAAGCAATTAACTTTCAATATTTTCAGTGCCTTAATTGAATTGAAGAACCTCCTAGAAATTTAAAATTCTACCAGCCATGTTATATGTGGTGAATGTAGTTTACCTTCTTCCACTAATTCTACATGGCAATCTCATTTTCAGTAATGTTAATCTGATTAATTTTCAGTAATATTCATCTACCTACTGGTTTTGTAAGGCTAGCTGCTTTGAGGGGTTTCTCATATGGTTTATATTTAACATGGGATCGCACAGGTGTTCAGCTTCAACTTCATTTTACGGTATTATACAGCTTGAATGCAAACAGGAAAAGCACAGTTGGAGCCAGCAAGAGCAGCCAAGTAGTTCTGATTCACGCAAATTACTCAAGATGAAACAGCCCTGAGGTGATGTTGTTTGAATTCTTTATGGGGCTCTCAAAAGTGACAGATGCCTGCAGGCCTACAAATTAGAAAACCTGGATCTGCTTCTAGAAAAATCACAATTTGTGCCTTCTTGTAGTCTAGTCTCAAGTAAAAAGCAATGCGTATTCAGCTACTCAGACGGAAAGTTGTAGGTCTTTGAAAGGACCAAATCATAGGCTGCAGTGACCACCACATTTCTTAAAGCCTCTTTGCTCTGTAACAACCTCTTAAGTTTGCTGTTCACTTTTAATTCTGGTCTTTCTATGTATTGAATTAAGTGAAACAGCTAAAATTCCAAAACCACTTGCCTTGAATTTGAACTAGGCTTAAATATGACTGATGTGTACACCTGATGTGTGCCAGGTTTTGCCTTATAGGAGATATGCATGGAAATATATTAAAGTGATTCTACTTTAGTGTTTTTAAGACTGTATGAGGCATAGTATCCTACTGCAATTTCTGAAAGTTTGCTTAGACCAAGTACAAGGAACTCTTATTCATCCTAGCTGTAAGACTAAATCACTAGATTTGTGTCTGTAAGACACAGAATATCAATAGATGATACTTAAACTTTGTTTTTGAGTGCTGCTACAAAAAGTGGCTTTAGCCCTGCCCCAGACATACAAGCCAGAATGTCTCCTACTGGCTCAAGTCAGCATCAACCTGCTTGAGGCCTCACCTGGACATACCTATCCCACAGGATTCTAAGAGCTTTTAACTTCCATGTCCCCATGTTTGTTTTTTTTTCCTGAGAAAAAGTACTTTAACACATCTTTCTTAACTTTATTTGTATTTGATGGGTAAACCTAATGGGCAGCTCAGGAATAATAGAATTTTACCACCTGTTGCCACAGTTTAGCAATTCTAGATAGTTTCATATGAATGTAGATAAAAAGCCTCTCATAATAAAATATCATTAGAGTTCTTCTACAGTAAGCCAAAAGTCTTAACACATTTAGTAATATTTTACACCCATTTTTTTTTGTTTGTGAGTAAATTGAAGCAAATGAGTGTGCCTACCCTTGCTCAAAAGTTGACATTTTCAGAAAAAATTTTGTCTGAAAAATTAAGGAAAAGTGCTTTAACTATCTCATATAAGCTAATATTGATTGTTGCTCAATAAAAATATTTTTTTAATGAAAGGGCAAGTCTATTCTTCTAAGCTAACATGGAAATAACATAGAAATAATTCTGTACATAAATGTTTCAAAACTTCTATGTGCATGGAAAGAATTTCCAAATTGTCATTTCAAAAGCTGAAATATCAGCATGAATTAAAATTCTAAAAGAAGAAAGAAAGAAAGAAGACGATCTATGGGATACATACTCTTTGGAACTAATTCAATAATTCTAAATTAATTCGAATGTCTCCTCTATTGGAAAGCAAAGCATTGTAAGCTACCTTTGCACTCTATTAGTGATGAGCATATAATTAGGTACAGTAAAACTGAAAAAAGCTTTATTAAGGATTCCAAATATGAAATATTGAAATAGACTGGGGTGTCATTTGCAGGGATGTACCAAAGAACAGTCTGCTTCTTCTACTACAGACATTTTCATAATCATTAAATATTTCTTTTTTTAATTGAAAATTTCCAAGGAATCTTTCTGGTCTATCTTCAGTATGGTGGAAAATACCTTGTTTGATTTTTCTTAGTGTTTCAAAACACTTTAGTGGGACTTTTCTGTTCTAACCA
>JAXCLO010000114.1:76346865-76375834 GCA_035583995.1 Arremon aurantiirostris
AAGAAAGAAGACGATGTATGGGATACATACTCTTTGGAACTAATTCAGTAATTCTAAAGTAATTAGAATGTCTCCTCTATTGGAAAGCAAAGCATGGTAAGCTGCCTTGGCACTCTATTAGTGATGAGCATATAATCAGGTACAGTAAAACTGAAAAAGTCGTATTAAGGATTCCAAATATGAAATATTGAAATAGACTCGGGTGTCATTTGCAGGGATGTACCAAAGAACAGTCTGCTTCTTTTACTACAGACATTTTCATAATCATTAAATATTTCTTTTTTTAATTGAAAATTTCCAAGGAATCTTTCCAGTCTTTCTTCAGTATGGTGGAAAATACCTTGTTTGATTTTTCTTAGTGTTTCAAAACACTTTAGTGGGACTTTTCTGTTCTGACCATATGGCATAAGTATGAACACTTCTAGATTCTTTTAACAACTGAATTCCCAATAAGTTGAATAGATGGGTACAAGATTAGTTTGTTGGTTGCTTTGTTTTTTTTCAAACTGAGGGCAATGCTAGACTTTTATTTGTCTTTCATTCCTTTCACATATGTAAAATAGCTGTAGCTTCTCAGAAAATGTGTATTTGAGGAAGGATTTTCTGGCTTGATTTAATAAGCTGCTGCAACTATAAAAAGCAGTTACAAAACTGCTGAACACAAAAGGGACCATGAGGTGAAGACCATGGTGAGGAAGGTGGGCTGTCCCCTGCAGCCCATGGAGGTTAATGGTGGAGCAGGTATCCAGCTGCAACTCCTGGAGGACCCCATGTTGGAGCAGGTGTATGAATGAAAGAAGCCATGGGACATCCATGATGGAGCAGATTCCTGATAGGGCATGGGGCATGGTGGAATCTCACACCAGAGCAAGTTTGCTGTCAGGAGTTGTGACCCTGTGAGGAACCCATGTTGGATCAAGTCTTCACAAGTTTGTGAAGAGCTGCAGCCAGTGGGAAGGATCCCCATTAGGTAGAAACGCCTCCCACAAGAGGGACCTCGTGCTGGAGCCTGGGGAGAGTATGCAGAAGGGGGAGTGGATTAGAGAGCATGTATTGAACTGACCACAACCTCAATTTCCCATGCATGTGTGCCACTTGGGGGATAATGGCAGAGAAGTCAGATGCGAAGCTGAGCCCAGGAAGAAGAGAAGGATGGGAGGAAAGCATTTTAATATTTGATTTTACTCCTTATTGTTCTACTTTGACTTGCTTGATAATAAACTAAATTAATTTCCTTGAGTTTGTTTTGTTTTTCCATGACAGTAATTGCTGAGTGAGCTCTCCTTATCTCAACCACCGAGCTTTTCATTGTATTTTCTCTCCTCTGTGGAATTTAGAAGGGGAGTGAGTGGTTTGGGTGGGCGCATGATGTCCAACCAGGGTCAAGCCATGACATTCCTTAGAAGATTTCTTTAATTAGATCCCATACAAATTGTAGTGTTTGAGAGATCTAAATTATTACTGTAGGTTAGTGAACAGTTAATCTTGTTTCTCCAGATGAAAAGTCTTTTAAAATAAATATTTTATCTCCAGAGGATTACATGCAACCATACAAGGTGTTCCTAAAGTATGTTTGTGAATTATTGATAAATATTTGTGTAACAATCTATTTCTATCTATATACAGTTTGCATATAGAGAATATACCAACGTATGGATAAATAATCAGTATGCAGTCCCTTGCAGTTTTTTTTCAGAGATCAGTGTAAAGAAGTGACACCAAGCAGGGAACAAGGATAAATTTTTATGGAAGCTGAGAACAAATCTAAATTTCTTGTCAAATATATTTGTTTTTCCACTTTATTTTGTTTGTTTATTTGGTTTGGCTTTCTTTTCTTGTTTGTCCCTTTACATTCAAGGGAACAGCCTGAAGATAGTTTATTCAGCTTATTCTTTCAGCTCCTTCCTAATACCCTTAAGCATATTGCCTGCTACTCCTCTGTAGCAAAGGTGAAAGCTTCTCTGTTATATTCTCCTTGATGCTGGAACTGAAATATGTGGATAACAAGATGTCCAGTATTTTAGTGGTGACAAGCCTTGCTACCTTCCATTCAAAAGGTAGATGTTCTCTAAGAATATTTTACTTTTGAAGCAGTTCTTTTTCCATGCACATATCAGTCAGTCAGCAAAAGCCTTGGTATTGCTGCATTCAAACATATCCTCATGTTGAAGCTTTCAATTCACCTGAAGAAGTAGGCAACTGATATTACTATTCCACAACACTAAAGATTTTTAAGAATCTATGAGTCAGTGACATGAATAAAACAAAATTGTTTCCCCACACCTCTTTCCCCGGTACATTATAAATAATTTCTTAGTTTAAAGCACTAAAATAGAAAGAAGAAAGAATAATCCTGTAATTACAAGAAAATTACTAGTTTAATTTAAGTTTTATTGTTTAAACTTTATTGTATTCTATTCTCACCTTCTCACATTTTCTCTCAGAAAGGACAGAGACCCTGTTCAAGCCTCAGAAACACAGATATGAATTGTAATAATTTTTTTGTATATTGATGATGCTCAGGTTTGTATTCCATTTGGGTTAGCCTGTCTGTCACTGTTTTCCTGATATTAATATCCAGTTAGCATTTCTTCTTGTATACTGCAATCATAAACTCTCTGACAGACAGAAATACATGTAGTGGTACATAGGGGGGAAAAAAAAAAGTTAAAAAAAGCTCAATGGACACTAAGAAAACCTCTATGTATTGGTGCAGCTTTAATCACAACAGATGACCTCTGGAAGCATTTTCCAAACCCTTTAATTCTGTGAGTTATGATTTTATACTTCTGTTTTAGAATATTTCAAAATTGACTCACATTCTTTCAAAGACTCAATAACAATACTGGAAAAGGAAGGCAAATTGAAAAGGTAAAGATAATATTCAGGTTTGGTTATGGGCAAATGATATGAATTAGTCACAAGTGCATGTTTTAGTCCTTAGCATTAAATTTGCCACAATTTCTTTCGCTGGAGTTCCTCGGATCTTATAGTGAGTGCACCACAGAAATATCAAACATCCAAAAAAACCTGCAAAAATGTTTTTCTTTCTTCTACTCACTGAGTGAGCACTTGATGAGATGGAGACAAAAGGGCCAAATATAAATCTGTGATGATGGAAAGGATAAAAGTTCATTATGGACATAATGCCCTGAAATAAGATTCCCAGTAATATTTCCACAACAAGTGATATGCCTCACATACATATAACAAAAGAAAATATTTTATCTTTAGTACTCTTTCCATTCACTTTCTCCTTTGTCAGAAAGCTCTTGCTTTTTGTCTGTTTGCTGCTGGGTTTTGACAGTGCATTAATCACCAGCGGTGACGCAGTCATCTGCAGTCTGTGGTGCAGACTCAGATGGCCTAATTTCCACCTGGGGATTTTTCCATCAGTCTTCTACTGGTTTAGTGCTTCTAAAAGTCTGGAGCAAGTCAACAGAAGGACACTGCAGCTGGAGTGGAATCTAGACCTCAGCGCACTTCTGCTTGGAGATTTGATTTCTATTTGATTTCCTTCAAAGCTGTGTTAATGTCATTGCACCCACAGTCCCTATGAACAAATTCCAAGAAACCTGAGCCCATCAGAAGCATCTTCTACTCTTAAGGATGTTTTCAGAAGATATTTTCAAGGCCAAACTCCCTTTAATATGCAGCACAGTCCATCTTCTACTTTTACTAGAGACAATTAAAATGGACATAAAGATGCCTTTTTTCCCCCATTTCATCCTATTCCCCTTTGTCTGTAATAAGACAGAAAGTATATTTCATCATATCTAAAAAGAAAGTTTGTATTAGGTAAAAATTCCATTCTTTTTCAACGCTTTCAGCATTTGATTTCCACTAGCTGAACTGGATCCTTTACATTCCTCTCAACTCCAGAGATTATTAAATTGGTATTTCCTTTTGTGCAACATTTGTAAAGATGAAAAAAAAAAAAAGAAAAAAGAAAGAAAAAAATAACAACCAAACACCAGAAAACTACAAAACCCCACAAACCAACCCCAAATAATTGCAGAACAGGATTATTTTACTGCATATATTTTACTGTTTGCAGAATTCCATAACTAAATCCAGTTTCTGAATTACCCGGGTCTAAACACCAGAACATAAAATGTAGAGAGACGTTTGGTGAGGCTGCGACTCATACTCCTTACTCAGCTACTAGAGGATATATTTGAATTACCATACCCAGAAGTTTTCTGAGAGCCTTGGAATCCAGGTTCTTGGTCCCCTTTCTGTGACAGACACAGCAGAGCTATTTTTTTTTGCTTCAGGCTTAAAAAGGAAACCTGAATACACAAAACAGATGCAGCCCGTTACATGCACTAATTTCATTTGGTTTCCAGTTATGATTTCCAAGAATTTACTGAAAATATGATTACAGCCAAACCATAACCTAATGCCTTGAGTGGTTTCTCTGCCACTTCTTTACATATGGAAGAAAATACGTTTTTCTCCTTGTTCTTTATCTGTCTCGCCTATGTGAACCCATATCTTGTAAGCACAAATATGTCTGATTGCAATGACACCAAGTGTAAAATGAGAAGAACAATGGGACCACACAGACACTTGCAGCTAATCTCCCACATAAGTGTTTCTGGGATGTAGGTCTTAGACTGTAAACAGTTCAAGGCAAGAATGCTCTCTTGATAAGGTGCACATTTGCCTAAGGTAGAGGATTTAATTCAGACTAAGCATCACTACTACCAGTCACTAGTAACAATGAATCTTATATTTATAATTACATGGAACTCAAAACTGTGCACCTGTGTTTGGACAAATCTAATTTATTTGATAATCATCTCTGTTGGTATTATTAAGAGTTCTTTGTAAAGGTCAGGCAGGACATAAACTCATTTAAAACCCCTGTTCACTTTAGTCTCTTTTATTTCCCCAGAGGCGTGAATGAATTGCTCACAATTTTTAGCTTTTCATTTTGCCTGAGTAATAGAGAGAACACATAACAGAATGTTTTATTGCTTTTAGACATGAGTCTAACATTCTTGCTAATTTTTTTTAAAACATATAAAGCTCTATTAAAGTAAAATGCATGTTTTCATTCTTTGATGTATGGACTGTATCAGCTAATTACTCCTTTGTAGTCAAAGTAAATTTTTAAGAATGTCATAGGTTATACTTCACTCATCTGTAACCTTGCAGCTTATTTTCTGCTGAAACAGAGAACAAGTGAGGCCTTTTTTCCATCATAGTCATTGTTCTGATGGTTAAATTGTGCGCATGGAGGAAAGTAATGTTCCTTGTTTCAAAATTTATGCGTAAGTCAGATTCTTAGTAGGTGTTCTATGTACTACGTTGTTCCACATTTTAAGCTCTTTTTCTTTCTATACAGAAGACAATTACTTCTCTTTTTTGTCAAAACACGTATTTTGGAAATTTTTTTAACTTTCATTTTTCTCTTTGACTAAATTACAATGATGTGATTATTTTTCATATGTATATAGAATTTTATCTGTTAAAATTAAATAAAGCTTCCTTAAAGCTTATGAAAACCAACAGATTTACAGTGAATGTAAAACAGTTGAATTTATGAGTTTGATCAATATTTTAAAGACAGGAATATATCTTCTCCCTCAGGCTACATCAACTCTGTACCCTTTGCACTTTCTTTTACATACTATTATCAAAACAAAGTAGGTTTGTCAGTGGTCAGAGAAATTACTCCTGTTGTTTTCTTAGTGTTCTGATTTCACATGCTTTAATCATTAATTGGTATAAACTATTTTGTTAACCTTCCAGCAGTCTTAGTAACTGGATCTTTTTTTTCTATTATCTGAGTCACTTTAATGCTTCTTTTCTGAGTTTCTATTTTCACACCTCTTCTGCCATTACCTTTTGTGTTTGCTTTTGTTCAAGCCCTGAGTTGTAACAGTTTGACAGACACTTTATCATTTTTGCCCCATCTGTGATGAATGGAGCCCCGATAAACATATCAATTTATTGATATAGAACAATACGGGCTTTCATTTTAAACCAGTGGTGCATTTTATAGTTGACATGTACTCTCTGTGGAAGCACTACCCCATCAGTTGCCTTCGGTTTCCCTTTCTAGTGCAGATAAAACAGGTTTCAACATAAAGTGCTTTGAAAAGCAGTGGACTGCTGCTTTGACCTATGGATGCCCTGCAGTCCCTAGATACTGGAAAACACAAAGACCTACAAAAGATTTGTTTCAGTTTATAATGATGGCACAGAGCACTCACTTCGCTTAGGCTTGATAGTCCATCATCCCTGCTTATATTTTGTCATTTTTGTCAGTTTAGGTCTCCAACTTCATACTCAACAGAGCTTAAGTAAAGCTCAAGGTTTAGAATATCGTATGCTATGAGGAAGCATTTTCCCTGTGTAGGTTAATGTGCCCTTAAACCCTTCCATGAAAAGCTCTGATTTGTATTTCTGCAGGAAAAGGAAAGGCAGAAAAATAGAGGTGTAGCTCTCCCTTTGGGTTTCAGCTATGTTCCCTGATTCAGAAAACAAAGCCTGCATCTGCAGACTCTCACCCAGTTCCAAGGGACGGTTCTTACCTTCTGGGTCCATTAGTCTTCATTACATCTGTCCCTCTAAGACACCTCCACAGTTCAGCAACACTTTCCAAGTCAACCTACAGTTTTCTCTGTTTCTCTACTGTTGGGAGGAAAGGGTTAAAACTAGAAGATTTTGTGAGGAAGGGGGAAGAGTTTTAGCTCATAGTGACCTTGCAGCTGGCAATGCTAATAATATTGGTGTGGGAAAATCCTATTTATTATGCCCAATGTCGCTCATCTTCTGCCTGCTTTGAGAGGTAGAATTCTTCTGTAGAGACAACGCACTCTCACAGACATGTGTGAGCCTTCTGCTGGGAGAGAGGAATCGCAAAAGCACAGCCTTGTGTTTAGCTGCAGATGCCTTTTGTTATGTTGGGACAGGCAGTGGATTTCCCTGCCCCAGCCTTTAGGATGAACTAAAGCTAATGGGACCTGTAACCCCACTGGTTTCTGATGCCCAGTGTTGCTTGCAAGATAATGAATTAAATCTGCTCTTTGCATTTCAGCTGTGGCTTGGTGGTTGTCCTGGCTACCTGAATGCGTCAATTCACACACCTACTCATTATATCTAGGCTGCAGATGTTTCAGAACAGGTGTTTCCCCTTACAAAATGGGAAATACTCAGCTCCTTCATTGATATACTTGAAATCAACTTTGATCTGGTCATTCATTTCATTTGGGTAACACTTATTTTCCCTGTACGTGTCCATCATACCCATTTGGTTTTGGTTTGTTTTTTTTTTTTTTTTTTTTTTCCAAATAGAATAAAAAAGTTCCCAAAATACTGAGTAAAAAATATCAGGAAATTACATCTATATTACCTACATATTCAGGTATTTTAATATCTGTTTTGACCTATATGCAGGATTGAAAGACAAATACTGTCATTTTATACCAGGTAAAAGAAGTGAATATACACATTTGTAAGGAAAAATTATGATATTAGCTATGTCAACAACTTGAAATTGGGATGTCCACTATAAACTAACATGATACTTTCAGATGATATTTAAAGTTGTAAATTTGAAATCAAATATCTAGTTCAAACTAGAAACTTCTTAGAAGGCCTGTGATCAACAGAAGCACAATCTCAGAATATCCCATAGAAAAGTGTAGTGTTTTAGTACAGGGGATGAAAAGAATTGGAATAAAATTGCAAAATTTGGGAAGAATAATATATTGGTTCATTTTTCTGATGATCGAGACATTTCTTCAGCAATGTCATGGCATCTATATGAACAAAAATGGACTGTGTAAAGCACGTTGTATTTAATCTTGCATGAACACTGGTGAACTTGTGTATCAGTAGGGAATTCATAGGAATTCAAGGTACCCAACAAAATTAGACCAGGATTTCATTATAATGAATAGGAAGAATTTATTTTACAAATGTCAAATGGCACCAAAAACTCCAAAGAACTTTGCAAGCCCCATATGACATGGCAATTTCTTTTTCTACAGACCTATTTAGGAAACTTATATATGTGATGATTATGTAATTAAAGAATGATAATGTAAAGAAATATTACTCAAATTTATGGAATGATGATTCTTTCAAAGAAAAAAAGGCAGATTATTTATCAAACTAGAAATCTTACCAGATTTAAGCTTCTAATTTTCAAAAATTTGGGATACTGCAAATGGAAACATTTTCAATAGCAGGAAGCATGGACGGTAATTGGACATCAGGTTTCAATTTAAGTGTTTTATGAAAATTCACAGCATTTACTGTTCTCAGGCCTGCCAAAGAATCAGGATTGAATAATATACCTATAAATCCATGTATTAGCCTTGAAAATTTGAGAAATATCAACCATTCTAGTAACTAAGTAAACTGCTAAAACAATTCTATTCAGTCCTAAATAAAACAAAAATCAGTTATCAACAACAGGATTACAGAAATATGCTCTGGCAAACAGCTTACAGAATTCTCATTCTACTTAGACTGATTCACACAAAAAACAAAACCAAATGAAAACAAAACAAAGCAAAACAAAAAAGAAACACTGCAACTATTACAAAGCAATTGTATTACTTATATTGGTATATCTTTAGAAAAAATAAATTTAAATTCCAGTCAGAATGTTTTCTACATCAAGTCTGCAGCCAAATTCTACCTAAAATATTGTTATTAGACACTGTACTTGCAGAATCTATATGATTACCCAAGCCTGCTAGCCAAAAACCAAAAGTTGCTGAAGATATCTGTATTTCTCAAAATTTGCTAGAAGCCGCATGATTATATAACGCGAGTCACTGGAAACATTTTGAGACCTGTATCTCAACAGGTATATGGAGACATACCTGATGACATTAGGAAATCCAAGCTGAAAGTGAAAATGAAAAAGAAAAAACCCCAAAAGGATAATCCACCTAGATTTCTGTATGTTACAGCAAACTTCATGATCAGATTGCCAGTAGAAGGGATCAAGGGTAAAATTTGACACTGTGGAAGACAGTCATAGAAGGGTCTGCATCCACATAAAGCAGGACCATTCTCCAAAAATGTGTACCAGAGGTAATGAAGGTGAAGAAATGTGTTGTTTCAGTGTATCTAGTACTCAGATTGGTGATATAGCTGATAGTAATATGGTATTTCAAACCCTCATGGAAATAAGATGCAGTGATTAGAAAAAAAAGGAAATAATATTTCTAAATGCTAAAACCAGGATCTTGAGTAAATAAACAGTTAGCTACTGATGAAGTGTATCAGCAAATAATAAATCACCAATCATTCACCAGATCAAATAATAAAATCATAATTGAATCATAAATATAATGTAACATACTGATTTTCGGAGGAAAAAAAACCAAAAAAACAAGGTAATATTTTAAAGTTAGAATTGAGCCATGAATTTAAAAGGCAACCATAGTAAAACCATATGTTAACCCTCAGTAAGACTGAAAACAATGTAATTTTCAAAATCTCTATAAACTCAGATGAAAATATGGGAAGAAATAATAATAATAATAATAATAGGGTCAAATATTAAAGATTATTACCAACATTACTTTACCAGACAATAAAATACAACAATTTGATGTTATTTTATTTATAATTATTTTGGTAAGCCATGAAGGTTCAAGAAATGAAGGCCATGGAATACAGGAGGCTTGGTTAAACGGAGCTGATTTGGAGTGAACTAAAATTAATATTAATTGACTTATACATAAGGTGTTTATTAGTCTCATATCAAATGGAAGACTGTGAAACTAAGGTTAAACCCAGGCTCACCAGCTCTAGGACAAAATATCTCTCTGTCTCAAATAAGAAAAGTTTTTGTACTGCTATCAGAGGGGAAGAAAATCCAGGGACAAGGTTCCCAATTAACTATAATCAGATTGCACAAATTTAGCAGGAAAAGCAGGAAAAAGCTTTATTTGAAGTGTTAATCTACCATCACAACAGTGTAGTCTCATGAGTTAATGGCCACAGAGACAGGCAATCTTCCTCTCTTGTACTCTAAAAATGCCTTCTTTTGTTTCTTGAAAGAACAAGTTTATTTTAGGAACCGTTTTAGCTCTACTGCTTCTTACACCCAAATTAGTGTATTTAGAACTAGATTGCACATCTTAGATGGTACTAGCCAGATATTCTTGACATTTCTGTCTCTACAGTACCACCAATGTATTATTTTTTCCTGAAAAAATCCCAAAAGAAATAGGTTTTTAACCTCTGAAATCTGGACTTATCCTAAGATCTGCAGAGCTCTTTGGTAACCCATAGTGGTCAGAATCATTCTGGGGAATTCCAAGGGCCCACTCATCTTCCACAAGCAGTTAGGCTCCCTCACAAGGTGTATTACTATGAGATAGCCCAGGGCACTGGAATGTCTTTGTTGGAATCATCCACACAAGTACAACCACAAAAGAACACTAAAACAAAAAAAAAGCCACCAACCAAATAAAAAACCCACAACATTTTGATTCAACCAACAGCTTTTTGTAATGATACTAGAAATACCTTCACCAAAATAAAAAAGGAACAAACATTAAATTGATGCTGTCCATATTAACTCTACCATGTAGTTCATTCAAACCTCAGAACAGAAAGTGCATTTCTTATCTGGAAGTAAAAGAAGCTCATGTAGTATTGCTTCACAGTCTGCCCCCTTTTGTACTGTGCAGATTTCAATTTAACTTTGAAATGACAACACTTTACACACTGTCTTTCAGAAGATAAATTAACCCAATTATTTGACTTCTAAATAAGAAATCGTACACTTAGTAAACAAAATATATTTAGGTATTGTTCCTAGCTGTATATGTCATAAATGGTCATTTCTGTTAAGGAAATGCTGGGTCATGTGGTATCCCTGAAAGGAGAGGAAAATCGTCATTCCCTGCTTTGAAATTTATGTATTTCAAGCAAAGAAATTTCTAGGAGTCCCAAGGCCTGGCAGTTAAAGGAGGGGAGTCGGATGTCTCAAGTTCAGTCAAATGCACTTGGCCAGATATCTGGCAAAAAGACGGAAGTCTCAGAAGATCTGAGAGCTTCCATACAAGCACAGTCTTCTGCAGGCACAGTCTTCTGCAGGCACAGTCTTCTGAGGACAGCAGATGGCCAGGCTTGGCTAACATTCCTCCTAGCCACCAGAGAAGCTTCTACAGGTTTATATAGAATTTAGAAAGCTGTTGAGCTGACTGAATAAAATCCTGGAAATAAAGGATCACCCCACAGAGAATCCTAGATTAAATCCCTTAACTCTCCTATAATCCATCAAGTTTTGATGAATCATTATATGAGAGGAGTAAGAACCAATCTTAACAACAGTGAACATCGTCCTATACTACACAAGGAATCATTTCCAAAGGTTTAAAATAACACATTTAAAACATTCTTTTTAAAAGTTTTGTATTTCATGTACATGAAACTTTGTCTGTAAGAGAGCAAGGCTTTTATTTTTGTGTGGACACCATCCAAGGCATTGCACGTATTTCTAAGATGTTGAAGGATAAAAAGAAAACAGTGTCTGTTTCATTTGCACCAAAAGGAATTTGATTTCAGAAGTTACATTAACAATATACAGTTAGACAAAAGCTACATATTTAGAAAAAAAAAATTTAAATGATGAAATGTTCAGGAGTTCTATATGCTCGTTTATTGGTTTGTTACTCTGTGAACTTTGACAATTCATTTAAGCTATGTCTTCATCAATCCAAAGATAGTGAAATGCTTCTGACCTCGTATGCTTAACTGAAATTCTTGTCTGCAGAATGCCTCTATACAGGGTTAAAATGTATACAGTAACTTATGTAATTTGTCAGAATAACATGTCTTTCTTCATTCTGAGATCTATGAAAAACTCTCTCTTTCATATTTACAATGAAATTCTGTTTCTTGCCAGAGACTGTCTTTTGGCTCAATTATATAAATATGAAACAGGGAGAATTTAATTTGATTTATTTTATGCCACCACAAAAAATAATTAGCATTTCTTTTTCTTCTTATACTTGTGAATGTTATGAAGGGGGTAAATTTTCCATTAACTCTTTATCCTTTAAAGTATATTTTGTCATCGTGCTACTTTTATAGCCAAATATTTATAGCAAAATAGATACAAAGTAAAATATATTTTTTCCTTTCCTAGCAAGGCTTTCATTTATATAGATTCAGAAATGGCACAATTGAACATCTGCAATTTTCCCTTAAGCTGGTTAATATAAATATTCTTTCTGAAAACAACTTGTTACAAATACTCAGCATTTGAGAAGATATTTGACTTGAAGTTTCTTCTACTGGGGGAAGCTCAGGGTCTTAGTAGTAAATTATTTGCCAGTTGAGAGGAACCCAGATGTTCAGAAATATTCTCTGCTGCTGGAGTATTTAAAAAATATTTTAGCTATGTACCAGAATTAGCAATTACTATTCAGTAAACTACTCTTCAAACACCAGTGGTATAAGCCTGTTTGCTTTAAAAATTATTCATATACAAGAGAGGTGGAAAAAATCATAAAATCCCTAGTGTTATAGGAAAAAACCTTAGTAAGACTCTAATTAGCGCTTAGCAGTTATTTAATGAATGTGTCCTCAAAGCCTAATCCATCAAACTGTAACTAGCATCATCACTGGTTTAAAAACTATGTATTAACAAAAAATTTTACACAAATTGTACAGAAGAGCACCAGGGAACTGGGGCTCTATGAATTCCAAGTCTGTGAGCTACATCTGATTCCCCTGGGGAACTGAATTCTGTGAATTTGGCTGGAGTCTGACTTATTGAAAGTAAGCTGGGGACTGGTGTAGTGCTTTTGATTCTTAGAAGTGTAAGATAATATCTTGGATTATCACAAATAGATTATAACAGTAAAATTAACTACCTGCTGAAGTTTATAGAGTAATTATGAAAATTACCTGTTAATTTTTAAAAATATTTCAATAATTGATAATTGGCAGTCACTGCCTTAGTAAAATCATAACACTGTAATCCAAGTACTGGAGTCACTGCTACTTTTGAGTGTAACTGCAATTAAACCATAAAACCATGAAATACATATATATAAGCTGGATTTTACAGGGGAAAAAACATGTTTTTCTGACCTATTAGGATAATTAGAAAAGTCTTTAAAGAGAAGCATTACAGAAAAATCTATACTGATCAGAATTTTAGGAAAAGAATTAGTGTATTTGGAAGAGAGGGCAGAGATAAAGTGTGTAAATTGTAGAGAATGCATTGATCTGTTGCACCCATGAACTAGAAACTTACTAAACATAATGTAATTAATATTACCTTGCCTTGGACATGAGCAACCTGGTCTAGTGAAAAGTATCCCTGTCCATGGCAAGGCAGTTGCAAATGGATGGCTTTAGGTCACCTCCAAACCAAACCATTGTATGATTCCTTGATTAAATAGTTAACTCCCAAAACAATAAACATAACCAAAACTGATGTAATTACCTGAAACATAGTAAAGATGACATAGGAAGAAATCTGTCATTTCTTTTTTATTACTAAATTAGTAATAGTCTACAGAGATTATTAGGGTTTAGTGAAATTTTTTTGTACATGATGCAGGCAAGCCCCTTGGATAGAGTCTGAAAGGCTAATACTAGAATCCTTCAAGGGCTGAGGAATGTGCTTGCCAGCCTGCATTAAGTCTTCCTTTCATACCTTTCTCCTGTGGTATTTTAACTTCACTGTACAGCCAAACATTATGACTTCAGAAGGATTTGTATTATTCTATGGGTTTAGCTGGTATGTTAGTGGCAAGATGTGGCATGTATTATAACAAGATTTGAGGCCATGCAAGTAACTATTTTCAAGAAATTGATTCATTATATATCAAGTTCAAGAAATAAGCCTCCAGCTTAGATCTCATTGATAAATGTTGATACAGTGCTTGCTCCTGATAGTTATCTTTTGCTACTTTCTTCTGCCTATGAGTGTGTCTTTTTTTCCTACACTTTTTCTTCTATTTCCTAGCAAATCCATATAATAATAATAATAATAATAATAGTATCCACAAATGAGCACTATTTATGTTTGTATAAACCAGCTATTGGTGCATGCTGGTAAAGCTCCACTATGGCTGATAGAATACTTAGGTTCAAGACATTTAAATTATTAACTGTATCATTCTGTCCATACTTCTCTTTTTATATAATAATGGATTCTGTTTTATCAAGACCTATGACACACAAATCCATGAAGACCAACAGATAAGTGTGGTGTTTGAACTGGAAGTGCTGAGAACTGACATGTGGAATAGTTGTAATGTAAAAGATTATATATACCTCCTTATGCGTTAGTTGTTATGTCAATCATCCTCAAAGAGAATCACAAGACTTTAAAACATAAAGCAAGAAAACAAAGGATGCTTGCACAGGTACTTGTGTCTGAGAAATCACTGGGAGTGTATAGTGTTTTTTAGATTTTTTAGAAAAAAATTAGGTGAAAAACATTTTCACATTGCCATTTTGTGCTGAGATATGCTTGAGACATACTATGTTACCTCTGAAAATTCATTGTTTGCAAATATTTGTCCACATAGTTCAGGAATTTGGGTATCACTTTTCTGTCCATGGCAAAATCTCCAGGAAGTGTTGCATAATATTGCTTTATAAGACATATAATTTGATTTTTTTTTTTAAACAAGAAACTTCATGGGAATATTCCTAGCTGTCCAGTAAAATCTACCACTCTGTTAATTACACATGCATGACTCCCATATTTATTAACTAAAATTAAAGCATATGAACCAGATTAGGCATAGTTTTAAAATATGGTATCTTTTTAATGCAGGATGCTCATGTTCAGTCACAACAGACTGCATTTCAGATGTTAAGTATTGCACTTCTAACAACACCGCTGCCACTTCAAGCTTCAGGTTGCAACCCTTATACATGATACCATAACGGGTTGACATTATACGAAATGGAATTTTAGAATGGAATTAGGGATGAAGAAGGGGGGGGAAACAAAACAAAACAAAAGAAGCCCAACACTTCAGATGTCAACTTAGATTGGAGTTGGCTATAAAGAAGTAGCAAAACATTTCTTAGCAGACTGTTAAGGAAAATGTGATGAAGCCAAAATATTATTCCTCTGGAAACTCTAACTTACAACTCTGCATTCAGGCACAGATTTCTGTAAAACTGAAAACAAACAAATTCTGATTGCAAGTCTGGTAGAATTAAAATGAATCTATTGTAGATTAAGTAACTGGGATGATGATGACACACTTAATAGATAATGACTTCTCCTGTGCCTGTCATTTTCTCCAAATTCTTATTAAGCAGATGGAAACTATACTTGTGAACCAAGAAAAGTATATCTCAGAGTTTCTGATCAAAGCTAATTGAAAATGAAACTATTTGTTGCACATGTGTGGCAGCTTTCTGTCTTTATAGCTGCTGACACACAAGATTGCTATTTGAAAGAGCTTGCTTCTCTATGAATTACAAGCAGAAAATCAATATTATCTAGGGCAGAAATTATGGTTGCAAAACCAGTTAAATTTGCTATCAATTAATTCCTTCTTTGTGCCTAGGTCAAATCAAAACTTGATAGAATCACAGACTGGCATTAACTGGAAAGGACTTTAAAGATTATGTACTTCCAGCACCTCTACCATGGACAGGGACACCTTTCACTACACCACGTTTTTCAGAGGCCATCCAACCTGGCTCTGAAAACTTCCATCGTAACGCATCCACAGTTACACTGGGCAACTCCTTCCGGTGCCTCATCACCCTCACAGCAAAGAATTTCTTCCTAATATCTAATCTAAACTGACACTCTTTAAGTTCAAAGCCATTTCCCCTTGTCATACGACCATATGCTTTTGTAAATAGTCTGTCTCCAGCTTTCTTGAAGGTCCTCTTCTGGAAACTGAAAGCTCCCACAAGGTCTCCTTGAAGCCTTCTCTTCTCCATGATGAAAAACTCCAACTCTTTCAGCCTGGCCTTATAAGAGAGGTGCTTCAGCCTTTTGATCATCTTTGTGGTCCTCCTTGGCATGCACTCCAAAAAGCCCACATCCTTCCTTTGTTGGGACCACCAGACTTCAATGCTGTATTCCAGGTGGGATCTTATGAGAGAATAGTAGAGGGGGAGAATCACCTTGCTTGACCTCCTGGTGACATTTCTTTTGACCAGCCCAGGATAGAGTTGGTTATTTTACATATGCCTGAGCATAATTTACAGGAGGGTCTGCTCCATTGCCTTACCAGGAAAAGAGATGAGACTTAAAAGCCCGTAGTTTCGTGGGTCTTTCTTCTTTCCCTTTTTAAAAACTGAGGTTTTTCTTTTCCACAAGGTGGGAACTTCAATCACCTGCCACAGCTTCTCAAATATGATGAATAGTAGCTTAACCAGTTTCTCCACTAGTTCCCTCAGGACCTGTGGGTACATCTCATGAGGTTCCATGGACTTGGGCATCTTCTGTTTCCTTAGAGGGTCCCGAAACTGATCTTCTACAGCAGGTGCTTCTTCATTCTCTCAGTCCCTGCCTTTGACTTCTGGGGCATGGCTGGAGCACTTGCCAAGGAAGACAGAGACAAATAAGTTCTTGATTACCTCAGACTTCTTCACATCTCAGGTAATCAAGCTTTCTACTTCCATCAGGAGAGGGATCACGTTTCCCTGGTCTTGTTATCACCAATATATCTATAGTTATTTATCATGTTGTCCTTGATGTCCCTGACCAGGTTTAATTCTAGCAGGGCTTCAGCTTTCCTAACAAGATCCTGGTTGTTCATATTCCTGCCAACCTACCTGTAGGCTTCCTTACTTCTGCCCTTGTAGGTTTTCCTCTTGAGAGTTTGTCTAGGAGCTCCTTACATATCCATGCAGGCCTCCTGGTGGCTTTGCTTGACTTCTTCATCATGAGCTTGGAGGAGGTGGTCCTTAAATATTAAATGCCTTTATTGTGCGTTTCTTCCCTCCAGGGTTCTATCCCATGGTACTCTGGCAAGCAGAGACCTGAAGAGGCCGCAGTCGACGCTCCTAAGTCCAGCATAATGCGCTTACTGTGAACCCTCCTTGTTGCCCTAAGGATATTAGTGCCATTCCATGGTCACTGCAGCCCTTGAGCTGTCCTTGAGCTTTGCATTCTCCACCAGTCTCTCCTTGTGTTCCAGCACCTCTCCTCATTGGTTTCTTTATCATCTGGAGAAGGAATTTATCCTCAACGCATTCCAGGAACATCCTGGATTGCTTAAGCCCTGCAGTATTGTGCCTCCAACAGATAATTTGGGTAGGGCAAGTCCCCCATGTGGACTAGAAGGACCACATGAACATAAGACTACTCTTATCACTCTATAGAGGGCTTCATCCACATAGCCATCCTGACAGGGAGCCTGTAGCACTTCCCCACCATAATGTCACCTGTCTCTGTTCTTGCTTTAATCCTGACCCATAAGATCTAGGCTGGCTCCTTATCTACATCCAAGCAAAGCTCCATGCATTCTGGCTGATCATTGATAGAGAGGGCAACACAATTTCCTCATCTTCCCTCCCCGTCCTTCCTGAAAAGCTGGTGTTCTTCCATTCCAACATTCCAGTAACAGGAACCACCAAACCACGTCTCTGTGAGGCCAGTAGGATCACAACCTTGTAGGTGTGTGCGCATCTCTAACTGGTTTTACTTGTACCTCATGCTGCAAGCTTTTGCGTAGAGGCCTTGAGTTGTGGCCCCAGTGAAGTGACTTTTCTGGATGAAACAACAGGAATTACTTTGTGTTGCAGACAAACACTAAGTGTTGGCTACTTGCTCTGAGAAATCAATGGTTGCAGGTAAATTTAAGGAAAGACTCCAGATCAACCTTAACATGCTTGTGCTGTCTGTAGGTTTTCAATTCTATGAGCAGAGCTGGTCAGGACAGCTGACAAATAAGGTGTAGCACAGTCATGAGAGAAACTTCACAATACACCATTGCATACAGTAATGGTACCTAGAATATTACTAATTCAACTCATAAATCACTAAGACTGGTCTTTGCAGGCATGATTAAATCAGAACTTCAGAAGAAAAGAAAAAGATAAAAATGGAAATGTGCAGACCAATATGTAATTATTCATTCCATAACGTACAACAGAAAAAATTACTTAGAATTGTTTAAATAATATTTAAATACTTTTGCCCAGCAGCAAAATCTTGCCATGCTGCAGGAAGAACAGCTACTTCTGATCCACTACATGCTCTGCCTAATCACCACTAATCACTGGCTGCTACTTGTGGTTACTTTTGGGTTTAGTAGCAGTAAACAGAATAGAAAACGTTGCCCATCATGTTTTGGATTGTTTTTTAATTGTCTTTTTTAATGACTCATCTCCTCTGCCCTCAAAATCATAGAATCAATGGCTTTAGCCTTGTTTTTGTAATAATTCCTATGATTTGGGTGCCTTTCAGGTCAGGCATGCTTAGATATATTTTCCCCAGTTTTGTGTACTTTCTGAGCCGGATATTGTTCTGTACTTTATGGCAGAACTACTTTTTAAATATAAATTTATGATGCATAATTACAAGCGTCCACTGTTAATTGAGCAGGTTTAAGGTCTACACTCTTGTTCACTTCTTTATTTCTCAGCCAGGTTTGAAAAACGTTCTTTCTTATCAGTCAAGGGATTAATTTTTAAAGACTTCACCACCAGGCATATTAATACCAAGCAAATATGCACTGTGAGTTTGCAGTGAGCATTCAAGTCAATAGTGCTAATTGTCTTGTGGTTATGGAGAACATGAAGCTGCTAATCAGATCTGAAGTATATTTATGTCCCTAGCCAACTTTGATTCTTTGAAGGGAAAATAAAAGAAATGAAAAAACAAAACCCACTGCCAAAAAAAATCCCAAACCAGACCGAAAAAAAAAAAACCCTAGAAAAAAAACCCCTATCAAAACCAACAAAAAACACCAAAAAAAAAACCAAAACCAAAACCAAACAAAAACAAAAACAAAAACAAATACGAAAACACAACAAGTAAAGATTTGGCTGTTTGTTTAGTAGAGAAAGCTTTTGAAAGTCTTCATTTCCTTGCATCTTGTGTCCTCTTTTGCTCCATATCACTGTAACTTATCTCTTAACATTGGGCATATTTTGAGAATTGTTTCATAAATACTGCAAATAAATTGAAGTGCAATGAAATGGGAGCAGTATAAATATCTTAAAGGATTAGAGACTAGTACAAACTCATTAATGAATCTTGTGCTTAAACTGGTAGTGCCTTGGTTTGTAGCCCATTACTGCCACAGCTTTAAGTAATAAAATAGTAGTGTATGTCTTAAAAATCAATGTCAAGTTACCAGAAGAAAGTAGGAGTGCCTTAAAATACTGCAGGGCAATCCTATTATGTACAAGATTGGCTTGGACAGTTCTGTGGGTTCAGGAACAGAGCCTGAAAGTGTCTTCCTCTGCTAAATGTCTTTAGCATTAGGCAGTGAGTGTGCAAAGCTGAATTATGTGTCATGGTAATTTTTCTCTAAAAAATTCAACCAGAGGAAGTGGATCTAGATATCTTGTAAGCAGTTCTCTTAAAAAAAACCTTTATCAAACTAGAGAAAATATATCTATTTACTGAAATACTTTTAAAATATTTTTCTGTTGTTTAAATAATTTGAATGCTAAAAATCTCAAGATAACTTATCTAAGCAAATGCATGATAAAACTAGAAACTCATGTACTAGAGCAGAGCTTACCTTAAACACTATTTTGTGTAATTCCAGTCTGAATGCAAGCAGGGCAGTTCAGGCCTATGTCTGATTTCACATATGAAGAAAAATCTTCTGTGTATACCCTTCTACTAGTTTTGTTGCTTTTCTATTTTTTTCCCTCCTTTACTATGAACAAAACCCCAGAGTTTATCTTCACCTGTTGCTGCTTTTTCACCCCTTTCTCAAGAATTTGACTTGGGCTTCTGGAATATCCATGTTGACCAAAAAAAAGAAAAAAAGTCTGATTGAGTCAAGAAAACTCTTGGGGAAGGTTTCTCATGGTAAACCTGAAATATATTCTGAAAATGTGAAAAAGGAACAATATATTAGTGATAAAATTTTCTTGGTATTAATTTAAAGCGTGTTAGATCTATCCTAATATATATGTATATATATATCTATATATATCCTATATATATATATTTATATATTACTCTCTTTAAAATTACTATGACTGCTTTATTTTTATTGTATGCACACTGAGGAGGGAGACACAAAGGCCACAAGGAATCAAGGACATATTGTGTTGCTACAAAAAAACCAAAGAAAACAAAGAATTTCTAATTAAAAAAAAAAGATAAATTACATTTTTTATCAGGAAACACAAGCAAAATCTATAAATATAAACTCTTTTCAGCTATTCCAGTTAGCTTATATTTGCCTTGTGAAATAATGCAAGACACTACAGGCAACAGCCACAAGGCACAAAGTAAAAGCCGAGACTATGAGAAAATAGCATTAAGAGATTTTGAAAATGACAGCTATCTGTCCTAAGAACAAAATGTGTGAATGTCCATTTATCATTTATAGAAACTGAAACACCTGAGAAATGAAATCCTACTTGAGATATGCGCAAATAGTTGCAGGCACTAAAATTATTTCTCAAAGTAACACAGTACAATGATCATCTTAAAGACTACAAAATTATCAGTATGCCAAAAATGTTGAAGGTAAATTTGAGGAGCAGTAGCTATTGGAAGCTGACAACAAATACAAGATTTATGTATAAGCAAACCTTATTTTGGAAGGTTATGTTATATGCCAGAATGGCAAAAATGACAAAACACGGATCTGAATTTGCTGAGAGCCTCCCATTTAATTTTAGGGAGTAAGATGATGGGGTATTGTGTTTTAACACTAACACTGTGGATCTATAGGGATTAATCTTAAAATCTGGTTTTGCATGGTTTTCCTTCTATAATGCCATTATCAGAATGCTGAAAAAAAAGCAGATTCATTTTTCTTTTTAGTAAAACATAAAGCTTTGAGGAACAAACATTTCCTTTTGCAACTTCTCTGCAGTGTGACGAGCACTTTAAATAAGCACTAAAAAGCAGACAGGGAAAAACATCCAGACACATCTGAAATTAAGCCTTGCATGAGTCATTATTATCTGCGAGAAAAAGAAAAAGAAGAAATAAAAATCAAGCCTGGAATATGAAGCATGCACCAATTGTTATTTTTGTTTATCAAAATCCAAGCTTTCCATAAATATAATTTTCCAAACTGATACCATTAAGAAAGACATATTCATAGGCTTTTAGGATCCTAATTTGAACTAAGAATATATTTTAGAAATTAAATGAAAAAAATTGTTGTTCCAATAAAAGTTAATATAGGCACATTCCCTCTCTTCATTACACAGGGAGTTTGAATTATGACTTTTGGCTTAGTCAAAAGAAATTAGTATTATGTTAGTAATCTTTTTACAAAGAAAAGAAGCACAAAATAATAATTAAAACATCATTCTAGCTTAGATTCTCTTGAAGAACTTTGAGAATGAGTCAGTAGTTACAGATGAAATTTTCTCTTGTTTTTGGATAGCAATGACCCTGCCAATATATTGAAGCAAAAAAAGTCTTCAATGAAAAATGCATTTGAAAATATGTAGATAAAGAAATTCACTGTCTTAACATTTCAGGAAAAATCAGAATTGATTCTAGAGGGAACACAATTGTTAAAAGACTAATATTTACTTATGAATGTGCTGACTTCAATGGAAGTTGATTTGAAACAGAAATTAACATTCTAAGTACAAGGAAGATAAGCAGGAGGTAGATGAAAATGCAATAAATTATCCAAATCAGGAAATGAATTAGAAAATGAGACATTAATGATTTCCCATCTAGTAGATAATCAGTTGTTGCAGTGACACCTGCAAAAATAAAGTCTGATGGGAACTGCATCTAGCAAACATGTATTCCACATAGTCCTAATATTTCATATTTGGTTTGAGAGACATGCTGATTATTTATTGCTCATGTGCATCTTTACTTAGTTCTACAGAAAATACATATTTTTACATCAGCAGCAAGGAGAACCTGTATCTAAACCTGTAATTAAAAATTAAAAATATTTAGTTTAACTATCAAAAGGTAAAGAGCAGAAAAGTGATGTCAACTACTTTCAGTTTTTGTCCTTTGTTCCTGACTCCGCTTAGAAGGCAAGTGAAAAAAAAAAATAGAGGACAAATCCCTCCTTGCACTGTACATACCTCTGAGAAAATTGATATCACTTGATATTATTTAGAATGCATTTCCCTTTTATTTTAAATTTTCTCAGTGTTTCTTTTGCTTTTAATTTTACTTTGGTATTTAATTAAGTTTTCTGTGCTCATGGTGTTTCAACATATCATCACAGAATATAAAGCAGTTGCCCCATAAAGCAAAGCCGAATGCAAACTTTTTATTTATTTATTTAGGCATTGTACCAAAGAAAAACACACAGCCTTTCATTTTAATAGTTGACTTTTAACATGTACTTTATCAGGTTGCCGTCACTAGTGAGTACCCAAGTGTAACAGCAGAATCAATTTCTTTTGATTGTTTAAATTTTAAAAAATATTGTGCGTAACATATCCATGCAAAGAAAGATAATGAAATTTCATAGATTTTGAGGCTGAATGCCCCTCCCTTTAGTGACTCAAGGCCAGCTGCAGAGCCGCTGTTCTTCCGGACTGCAAAGCTGAAGGTTCTCCCATATATCTTTACCTCAATAATATGTGGTGTCATTGAAATTTTTTCCCTATATTTTCTTACTGGAAATATTGATATCAGCTGAATACTGTAGGATACAAATAATCTGATAAGTTCCAATAAAATGAGGAATATGTCTAAAGTGTTGTGTAAACCATTATTGTTTTGAATACTTTATTTTGACCTGAAATAAGGTTATTAAATGCCATAAACGTGCATTTAAAATCCAGTAGCACACTGTATCTCTACTATAGGAATTTTACTTGGGAATAAAATTTAGAAGATTGCAGCACTCTTTGGAAACAGATGAAGTAACGAGTAATGCTCAGGACAACAAAGGATAATGCAGTGGCATTTCATAAGACAGATACTTCTGCAAAACATTGGAGAAATCTTGCCATCTTTTAAATTGTAGAGGCATTTGACATAGATTTTAATGCAGTTATGATTTCAGTTGATGCTCTTAAAACATGAAAAAAGACCATGTGTTCTTGAACTCAAAAGGCAGTATAAAAGATAAAGAATCAGAGGGTATGAAAACAGTTTTTATCTTGCCAATATTCAGTGTAAGGTAATTGGCATTCACCCATGGGAAACTAAATGGTAGGTAGAGAGAAAGAGATCTGTGGAGAGAAAAAGGAAATAAATTTAATGAGGTGTGCAACTAAAGAGAAGGCATTTTAATCCACTAACAGAAACATGACTTCCAAATAGCAGGCATAGAAAAGGAGCTGAAAACAAAGAACACTTGGACATACTTATCCTCCAAAACAAACCATGCAAAAGTGCGAGCATCATTTAATGGAACTTGTAAACATTTTGAGTCACTATTCTGCTGCATTAAGAACAGACTAATTGCAGTTCAAGAGGAAGAGAAACTAAAAGAGAAAACAAATATTTATATAATAAGTGATTATAGTAAGTTTTATACTGAATTTCCTGATGATACTAAATTTCTAATAATTACCTTGAGGGTGAAGAGATTATGCAGAGAGACCTGGACAGACTGGAGGGCTGAGCAATCGTCAACTATAGGAAGTTTATTAAAAACAAGTTCGGGGATGGTGCAACTCTGGATATACAGACAGACTGGGGAATGAGAGGCTGGGGAAATCTGTGCCATGGAAAGGGACCTGGGAGTCCTGGTCAATGGCAAGTTGAACATGAGCCAGCAGTGCCCTGGCAGCCAGGAGGGCCAACCCTGACCTGGGGTGCATCAGGCACAGCATCACCAGCCAGGCAAGGGAGGAGATTGTCCTGCTCTACTCGAGTGCCGTGGGCAGTTTTGGGTTGCACAATATAAAAACTACATTAAAGTACTGGAGAGTGTCCAAAGGAGGACAATGAGAAAGGTGGGAGGCCTTGAGGAGAAGCTGTATGAGGGGCAACTGAGGTCACTTGGTCTGTTGAACCTGGAGAAGAGGAGACTGACCGTAGACCTCATTGCAGTTACAATTTCCTTGTGAGGGGAAGAGAAAAGGCAGGTACAAATCTTTTCTCTGTGGTTACCAAGGGAAGAGCCTGAAGTTGTATCAGGGGAGGTTTAGGTCAGATATCAGGAAAAGGTTTTTCATCCAGAGAGTGACAGGGACCTGGAACATGCTTCCCAGGGAAGTGGTCGCAGCACCAGCCTGGCAGATACTCCTCTAGAGGTTGCTCAGCACACTGCTGGCTGCCTTCAACATAAGGAGAAAAATTTCTTAGTTTGTTGGCAAGAAGAGAACCTGAGTTTTGGAATAATCATGTGTTCAAGACTTTTTTCATGATGATGGTTGATAACAACAACAAAAAATTCTAATTCATCTACAATGAGATAACTCTGTGAACTTGAACACAGAGCATGATGCTACACTACATCACCAGAAATTTTAATCTATTGTTTGTTGAATTTGATGTCTTATGAATGTTTTCCACAAATAAATAAGATGGTGTTGTTCATCTCTCCTTTTAAATTTAGACAGTAATTTAATCCATCGCAATTTTTGTAGAAAAGGCTATTGACCAAAAATCACTGCTTGAAATTTCAAAATATAGTCCTTAAATCTGAAAGCATATTTTTAACTTTTTAGGGTGTCTTCCTCTGTCTAAAAAATTACTATAGAGTTTCAGATTGTAACTAGAAAATAAATGACGGTTGGTATTTTTTTCTCTCAGTTGAAAAAATTACTCATTTCCAATCATTTGATGCTCATCTTGTCTGGTAAAAAGTAAGTTAAAAAAAATTATATTTGTTACTAATTTTCTTCCAGATAAAATCTCCTATATTTATAGTCATACATTTGGAGGTACTCTTCATTTTGGTGATTTCTTTAAAATCGACTTGAAAGTTGTTTTTATTAATCACTCTGGTTATTTTGTTGATATTCTGATGTTCATTAAAATTCACAAAATCTTCATTCAATTACCAGAAACAGAGAAACACAGAGAGAAATTCACGTTGAATTTATGCTATCATTCAAACATATACTCACTGTTAATAAGAAAAAGTTTACATTGAGAAAGGTATTAAGAGTATTGAAGGATTCTAGTCTGAACTGGAAGTCTAAGAAAAGTAAATAATATACTTAGATTTGCATCACTATAGATAAATACTAAACTCAGATTTTTCAGGTTGTAAACTTAAAAGACCATTTGAATTTGACACACTCCTGCTTGGATCCACATTTTGTAACCGACCCCTCACAAGTTCCTTACAATAAATGTGACATTTTTTTTGGTCCCTTTTCCTCTTCAGGCCATGTCTTTTGCTGTCATACCATATTGGCAAGCAGATTATCAATAATATTTAAACTCAGTTCTGTCAAGAAGATGGAAAGAATAATCAGGAGTCATATCCATGCAACTAAATACCTTTTCTATTATTCCTAAAAGTCTTTAAGTTATCTGGATATATCTGGCATAGAGATGCCAAATTGCTGCAACTTTTTCTGATTAAAATGAAGAATTATGACTAATTTTAAAATTTTTTCACAATTCAATAAAACCCTCAAAAACAATTAAATAAAACCCCCTTTAAAACCTATTAGTATGAGTAATTTAGTCTTTTAGAAGGCCTCCTGCTGTACAAATTAATTGCTGTTTCAAATACATTTTCTTTAAAGTGCATACTACTCTGATTTGTGGGGTATAGCAATATGAAATCCAGAAAGTTAGAGAGGTAAGTAGTAAAAAATTAAAGTACTATTAATATACAGAAATTTTAATTTTCTACTTTTCTATTCTGGTCTTGTAAAAAACTCTGATAAATCTGCACCAATACTACAAGGTAACATAAAAAAGGAATTAATAATTATTTGAGAAAAAAACCCAAGTATGTATTTTTAATTGATGTCTTCTTGAAAGCATGTGTCTTTCCACTGTTCTATCAGAAATTTTTGTCACATAACAGATGAAGAGACTACACACGCTCACTCAGCAGATTTTTTTTTTATCAGGAAAAAGAGGTTCCAGGGCCATTCTTTCATTTCAGTGTTTGGGAATCCAGACAAAAGCAAATAGTCAAAAATACTAAATAGTACTAATGACTTAGTATACAAATATGAAAATAACACTTGTAATCAAAGTCAATGTTTTTCATTTGACAGGAAAAGAGCTTTTAGTTGTCTCAATGGGTTCTGATCATATTTTGTCTCAGGCGGATGTACTAATTATGCATTTTACCACCATTCATTTGAGCTAGAAAATAATTTATCTAAATTGCTGTATTTCCATCTCTGGCCTTCCAAATAACTTGCAAAGGCATGTGATGTTGCTAGACGTTCCTCTTTTGAACAGCTTCAAGGCAAAGGTTGTATTTGCCACATAAAATTTGCTGTCATCTTTGGAGCACTCATCAGTTTAGGCTTCACATGTGTTTGTTTCTACAGGCTCTGCAGTTGCTGCACTCCTCTCTGCAGTGCAGCAGCTGTACCCTGGGGTTCAGCCAGCATGGTGCTGCAGAACCGCTGCCTGGCTCCTTTCAAGGACAAATATGTTATGAATACTAAAACTTGTATTGCCCCCATTTTCTACCTCATATACCTTTCCTGCAACACTTGAACAAAGAATGTGAGAAACTGTTCCAGTGTCTGTTTATGAAAATAAATTACTGCTTCTCTCCTTAGCCCCACTGTTCTATCAATCAACATAAAAATATTTCTCAATACATTCTTGCGTCAGTACTGTTCCATCAAAGAACTGTGAGAAGTCTAGCCCAATTGAAATAAGCCAAGTAAAGGATACACTGTATCTAGAAAGTACACAATATATTTAAAAATCTTTGAAAATCTCTCTTTTTTGCCAAGCTCCTGAAACAAGTTCTATGAGAGTATGAAGTGAACGATGTTTCCTGCGTTCAGGGTCACTAAAAGAATTAATTTAAAAGTAAAAAGGTTCAACCACAACTGTAATTCAGAGAGAGATGGTCATTTCCACTGTCACATTAAAGCAATTTATACTGCATAGTTCACATAAGCCTACATTTAATATTACCCTCAGAACAGGTTGCACAGTGTTAATCAAATTTGTAAGTCAGATTTTTATTGGACGAGCTTTGCTGCACAACCTGTAACAAACTCACTTCTAAAACTGAGTTGGTTTTTGCTTGCTGAAAAAACATGATGAAGTAATGACTCCTAAATTTGTGGAGCCTACGACTTCCACAATTCAGTTACCTGGAGCAGCACTATGTATGGGTACCTAGGAGATCGATTGTGAAAGTGTGTTTTGTTTCTAACAGTTAGTATTTAATCTGATGGTCAAGAAGAGCTGGGCAATAAAAACTCATTCCAATGAAGACGTGATAGTTCAGGAAATGAAAGCCTAATATGCTCCAGAATAGATAAATTAAATAAACCCACCCTGTTAGGTGACTAAGAATTTATCTCACATTTTTCTGGGGAGTTATGACATTTGATTTTTTAGTGTTTCTGAGGAAGAATTTGAATTTAGCATAGAATCCAGAATCACCAGAAACACAGAGTGACCATATGGCAACAAAACAGTAAATGTGTTTATATGGTAATTCTTGCAAATATTCACTTTGAACTGAAAATTTGTACTTTTTTCCTTTATTCTTTTTTTCTTTTTTTTCTTTCTCTTGAAAGAATGAAGGGTGATTTCTCTATTCTTCCTCGATACAGAAGAATGCTCTTCTCAAATATCAAGTGCCTCTTCCTTTTCAGACTGGAATACATCAGCATTGCTCTACTGTTCATCTTTCTCTCAGAGAAGTCATTAGGAAAACTTCAACATGCTGAAGTTTTTCTTAAACAACAGCAACCACAACAAAAACAATTCACGTTCTTTTCTTAAAAACCTGTGAACACTTCTAACACTCCAGTTGTTGATCATGATGGTACTGTTACCTTTGAGGATATGTACAATTTCTACAGTGCCTGGTCCTTTGACAATTTACTCCAGTGAGGAAAGTCAGCAGCACTCTGCCTTCGATGTCTATTATTTTCAGAACAAATTCTTGATATCCTCAAGGTCTTTTCATTACAGTCTCTCTGCTGCTCCCTCTTCCTGCAGTAGATAATGCAAAAAATTGCCTGATAAAAACATGCAAACTATGACCGTCCAATAACTCCTCAAGAAACTTAAAAAAAACCTTAGAAATACTCGCTATCCTAACCACACCTTAGGGAGATTCAGAAAAATTTTTTCAATTCTCCGAGTATCTTTTACTGCTGTTCTTTTCCACCTTTCTTTCTTTCCTCAGACCACTCATGTAGACACATTTTTTCAAGAGTTCTTGTCAACATTTCCACATCACACATTTTTCAGAAGAAAAAAAGGATAGATTCCTATCACTACTTTTGTGCCATTTACCAGAGAAACACATTAAAATGCATTAACCATTTTTTCCATGAGAATAGAATTCTGTAGTTGAGTTTGTGCATTGCTACTGTCTCATCTCTGTCTCCTTTGAAAACTGGCACAATATTATTGCCTTATGTGTAAAGGACTTAGCAAACATTTAACAGGGCTCAAGTCTAAGACTGCTATTCTGATCCAATTTTAAGATGAACTCTCTACAGATTACTTTTTCTTCCTGAGAATACAGGAAATATAAAGTAATTTCAAAGGTACACAGTCACAGAAATAGTTCAAATATCCTTACAAGCATGTGTAATGGGTTGACGCTGGCACAAGGCCAAATGCCCCCCATGGAAAAAAACACTTTCTCTGGTGTCTGCTGTGAGATTTTGACCAGGAATAAACAAAGCAGATTCTCACTAAAAAAAAGTTTATTAACTAAACTACAAAAACAATTACTAAACTACACACAAAAGACAAAACAAACACAAGGAAAAT
>JAXCLO010000114.1:76375934-76399581 GCA_035583995.1 Arremon aurantiirostris
GGAAATCCCAAGAGAGCTCTAAGGGAAAAGAGCCCTGCTTTTAACTCCTTGGGTTTGTGGTCTCAGAGGCGGATCCACTACCCCATTGGTAACCGCAGCAAAACAACATATCCCAGATGTCCCACTTCAGGTCAAACCACGACAGCATGTTATTGTTTCTATCCTTCCCAATCTGAGCAACATGTGGTTCTTTCACATGGCACTAGAAGCACCATCTGCCTAACCATAATCAAATTATTGTAAACTATTATTAGTGCAATACTATACAAAATTCTCATCATCTCAACAGCAGAAACTTTTACTTTCTTTCTGATTATTTTTCCCATTCATTGTATAAATTGAAGACAGAGAATTCTTTTATTATTCTTAAATTAACTGCTCTCTCCCTCTTCCTCACTTAGTCTCTTGTTCCAGTAAAGAACTGGTATCTTCCTATTGTATGAAGGTTATTTTAGATTAAAAAAAAAATAATCTAATCTTTATTTCCAACAGGTTTTGATATTTTCAATAATCCTTGAAAGACAGTGTTCAAAGATAAAGTATTATTATTTTTCTAAGCAAAAATTAAATCAAAGGTTTTTCTCATCTCTTCCAATATATTTAGGCACTTTACACTTTTGTTGCTCTCTTTGATTTCAGAAATTGGATTTTTTTTAAACTGTTGACCGGAGAATATAAATTTTCTCATATGAAGTGTTTGCATATGTTTGCAAAATACAGATGGCAATGGCAACGCATGGAAAGATCCTGCAAAAAACCCTCTCATTTATTGTTTAAAATACACTGTACAGTAATTAAAACACAGCGGTAGGGCAGAGTAATGTTCATGAATGCAATGTAAAAATTAAATAAATAAAGAAACAACACTTGGAATGTTGTTATATGCATGCTTTATGTTGTCAGCAATATGACATGACTCTAAAGTAAATTACCCAAAGGGGAAAGCAATTGTTGCAGTAAAGAACAATAAGGAAGACAAGTTTTGACTAGCCTAAACTGAGCAGAGAAAATGCTGATCTAATGACACTGGCATAAAAATAGTTATATGAACACTGGAGCATGAAAGCCAGTGAAGAAGTTTCAACAGTGCTGTGCTGCTATTTTTGTCAAATGTTTAGAGAGATAGTACCATAATTTGTAAATATACAGTAAATACTCTTGTTTCCTCTTCATTTACGGTAAACAGCAGCAGAATCCTTTCCCTAAAAATCTTTTTCCAATGCATTTAAATAGTGGAAATACTTTGAGAAATTGTCTTGAAAGATACAGCTTTCTTTTAAGAGGTACACTCAAGAGAAATATTAGTGTAGATTTTACAATAGTGAAATTTTTGACCCTGGTCTTCACAGGTTCTCAAGTAAATAGGCATTTTCCTTAAGAGATTAAAATATTGCCATTTTTCCAATAATTCTCAGGATTCTGGAGGTAACTTTGAAAGTTAGAACACGCGCATATGGCATCTGATACTTAGACAAGAAGAAGCTGCAGGTAGAATTTCTTTATCTAAAGTATATCTTATATTAAAAGTGTATAAGAAAAACCAAAAAACAAACAAAAAAAAACCCGCAAAAACAAAAAAGCCAAAAACAAGAAGTCAGAATTACTTAAATATAAAAAAAGTGAAATTCATACGTCTTTCTCACTCAAACTCCAAGATGTAGCCTTGGTGGAAGGTCATGTCAGGGAACATTTAGGCAAATTTGGCATACATAAGTCCATGTGCCCTGATGGGGTGCAGCTATGAGTGCTGAGGAAGCTGGCTGGTGATATTGCAAGACCACTGTCACTCATCTGTGATGTCCACCAGCTTTCTCTGCAGTCGTGTATGCATCCCCTCAAGGCCTATGAACTTGTGGATGTCAGCTTTATCTAGGTGTTTGTTTTGGGATGATTTATGATGTTTAGTCTATTACCTGATCATCTGCTTTATGTCCAAAATTGCTTGCTGTATCTTTTAGGTGTGGCTGGGGAAAAGGAGAGATTTAAGCTCTTTGGCAGCTTTCCCAAAACCTCACTCACCAGGCTTCAGGGATGTGGTGCGATCTGAATTTCCCTTGGTTTTGTTAACCTAGTCCAGGTAAGAATTTTTTTTCCTTTCCTGTTTTTTTTTTTCTTTCCATCAGCAATTCTTCTGCAATTTTTTGAGGTGGCAGCTTGTTAGTCCAAGACCAGAGAAAGCAGGACCTGCAGGAGAAGGGTCGGTCAGGATCAGCAGGAGAGAGACTGCTCTGTTCCGCCCCCAAACCTCGAGAAAGCCAAGCCATGGAGCAAAAGCACACCCAGAGGTTCTAACCCAACTCCTTCATCTGCTGTGGAGAGGAGGTTGATGCCAGAGACTCACCAGATTTTCATCTGTTGCCCAAACTGCTGCATGAAACTCCTGTTTGGGTTTTTTTTTTTTTTCTCCCCTGAGATAGACACTGGTGCCATCTTCCAGCATATGTCATGAGCCAGTTATTTTCCCCTGGAATTCTGGGGTTTTGTTCTGGTGTACGTGGGGATAAGGTTTAATATCTGACAGTTTAATATCTAGTATTTAATTACTTTTTTGCCCCTTGCCTTGTAGGTGTTCTGTTCATAAACTTTGTTGGGGTTTTTTTTTTTCACTTTCACCATTAGTATTAATCTCCTATTGGTGGAAAGGGATTGTTGAAACCCTTTTAGAGGAGACAACTCCTTCTGGAGTGTCTTCTCCTAAATTTGTTTCTAAACTGAGACAGTGTTCTTTAATGTTGAGGTTCAGTATTATACGACCTGATACAACACAGGGAAACATTTGATAGAAATGGTCCAAGGAACAACAGGACACAATTAGAGAACAATACAGTGCTGCCATCAGGCATACTGTGACTGATAATTCTTTCACAGTGCTGACCTATTGCCAATTTTTACATGTCACAACTGTATCTGCATTAAACCATACTAGTCACTGCAGAGTATTGCCACTTTAGCTAAAAGAAGAAGCAAGTTAGTTTTGAAGTGTCTTGTTTTTTTTCTTTTGGTGATGTTTAATATTTTATTAAAATATTGTGAAGAAAGAAGTCCTTTACAAAACAAAAATGTACTGTCATGGACCTCAAATAGGAGACATTTTGTGTATCATCTTGAAATCTATGTAGAGAGCTGGGAGAAGGGGAAGAAATGTGTTGTTTGTTTCCTACAGTAAGACAAGAAAAAGGGAAATCATTAAGTTGTCATTGGCAATAAAGAAAAGGGACTGTTCTGTGAGATTGAGCATATATCAGATAAAGATGTGTCCTTTCCCTCCCTAACAGACCAGGTTATCAGTCAGAGTGACTTAACAGCCCTTTTCTATGCAGTCCTGCAGAATCACAATTTAGAAAAGATGTTCTTGCAAGTGAACCTCAAGCACTCTTTCTCCCATTCCCCCTGAAGCTTGCTAAGCCTTTTTTAATGTTAAGGCACTGACTTTTTATCTCTAAACTCCAGGCAAAGTACTAAATTCATGTTTTGCTCTATATCCTTCTCAATGAATTCCAAATAACTACATTGCTTCTTGCCCAGGGATCAACTGCCTCATCCTAGGATAAAATGCATTTCAGCACTGTCAAATGCCCCTCTCCTGTAAGTACTATCTCCATCAGAAGAGACATGAAAATTAAACACAAAACACAATTGGCAGGGCAAGATTTTACCTTCACAATCATATAAATTATACATCTATATGTACAAACAAGGGGATCTCAACAAAACACAAATGTAAAAATAGAGTGTACAAGAGATGGACGCAGGGACGCGAGTTAGGATAAATATGAAGACATTTTCAAAGCTTGCAGGGATTAGGTTAGAAGAGACAGTGTGGCTCAGGGACTAATAAAGGGGACAATAAGTTATAGATCTTTATTCATGACCTGGGTGATTATCAAGTCTGTGGATGATTCAAAACTTTAGGAAGCAGTAGATGCACCATAGATGTGCTGCCATTCAGATGGGCAATTCAGACCCTGCAGCAGTATGTGCTGGAGGACAACAGGCTGGAATTCAGCCTTGAGGAAAATCAGGATCCGGGAAGACTACAAATTTAACAAGTTCCAGTGATGTTTCCAGTAGCAAGAAGGTCAACAGCATTTGGAACTGTACTACAGGTGTACTGTCAGCTAGTCAAGGGGAGGTGACCGTTCCAGTTTACTGATAAGGTCACACCTAGAGTTCTGGGTCCATTCCTGGACTTCACAGCATGAAAAAAAACATGGAGACACTGGAGTGTGTCTGGTAGGGGACCATAAAAATTATTAAAGGGCTGCATGAGAGGCTGAAAGAGATGGGACTGCTCTGCCTGCAGAGGATGAACCTTGGAGAGCTGGAGAGGGAGAAGAAGGAAATAAAGAGATGATAAGGGTATTACAGTAATTTTATTCCTTGCTTTTCTGCTTTTCTCATTTTAGGAGTAAAATCTAAAACCCAAACCCAACAAACCAAAGTAACAAACCAAAAAAAACCTCACCAAGATGGAACTCTAATACCTTTAAAGTGATCTTGACTAGGAGAACAGAAAAAACTTCTGCCAGTCTCCATGAAGAAAAAGAAATAAAAAATCAGACAGCAAACAACATGCCCTTTGTAACTGTAAGGAGAGAAATAAAAAAAAATAAGATTTGGGGTAAAAAAGAAACTTAAAAATAATCTTAAACAAAGTATTTGTTTGCCACTGTCTCCAGTCAAAAGATGAGGTAACATACTGCCAGGTCCAGAAGTGCACTTTCCCCTTCAACAAGATTACCTTGCTGGACTCAGGGTCAGCTTGATGATTAAAGTTGTTGCAAAAAGCCAGAACAAACCTCAGTGGCTGCTCAGCTCTGCTGTTTTTAAGCTGATGTCTTTGTTCCTGTCTCCCACCTGAACTATCTGTTACAGAGAAATAAGAAGGGACTCATCTGCAAAGCAAAGTGAGACAGGCACAGAGAACCCCCTCACAACCAGCAGGACAGTGACCAACATGGACACAGTCCACAGTGCCTGAGCAAGGAAAATGGTTCTGAGACAATATGCAGATATGCAGGATCAGCAATTACTCAGAAAGATCAAAGTAAGAAGATCAGAATTTAAAAGTAAATCAAGCCTTCAGAATAGGATCAGGGACGTATAAAAGCATTTGAAGTGCCAGAGCAGGCGCAGTGTAGCTTACAGGAGATCTTGCAGCAGGTCCCAAGCAAAGGTGGTGGAAGGGAACATCTGCTGAGGCTTCTTCCAGTGCTCCACAGCAGCTCTTTCTACATGCCAACCTGGCAGTCAGCTAAATTCCTAGAAGGAGGGAAGTGAACTCCAGATCCTGACACATAACATAGGAATTCCCATTAAGGTAATGATTCTTCAGCCAAGGAGAGAATTCTCCAAGAAAACATATTCTAACCCTCTGAGGGCAAAATGTAGACAGCTGAGCAGAATTTAATGAGACAGACTCAAAACCAAATACAAGGAAGTTTAGTTGTTTATTTTGTCTCCAAGGAAGAAATAGAGAACTTGACATATTTTACGCTGCTCTTCCATTTTTATTTATTCCTTATTACTCATTTGGGGTTAATTGCTAGTCTGGCCTTCACTGTGCAAGAAGAATAATTTGTATCTCTCTTTATATCAAAATCTAAATCCATCATAACTGAGTAGGGTTAAGACCCTGATGAGACATCTAGGCAGCCAAGAAACTCCACCAAACTTCAATCAATTTTCTTGATGGGCAGTTGTTAATCTTGTACTGAATATTCCTGATTATGTAAAAATAGGTATTTTTGACAATAAATATACATGATGACTAATTAAGATTGAAAATTATTCTGTTAATCAAAATCCTGTTAACCTTATTCTCTTAATTGTATTTCAGGTTCAATGGCAGCAGTCACTGGATGTGGTTTAGCTGTATTTGCAACGTTACATTTGTAAGTTTCTCTGTATTAAGTACATTAAAATATGTATTTACAAATATATTGAAATATATTACCATCAGACTTCTTTAATATATTACCATCAGATCTCTTTGTTAGGTAATTTCTACTCTATTTGGCAGACAATTCTATTTTAAAGATGACCAGCATGTTACATTTTTTTGGGGCTATTTTTCCTTTTGTTTGATTTGTTTTGGTTATGGCTTTTTTATTTGTTTTAGTTTTTGGTGGTTTTTTTGCTAGTGAACTTCTGAGGAAAATTTAAACTGCCTTAAATCAGAAAGATTACGAATATGACTCCAAGAAGTAAAAAAGTCAGTGAGTACTTGCAATGAAGCATAACAGAGGATAGGTTAATCCTGTGTCATTTAGAGCCTTCTCTGCTAAACAGGACACATAATTTCCTGCATTAGGAAATACACTGAGACTCTGTGCACATTATCTTTTTGCTTCACTACTAGTGTGGCATTCACATGTAAAACCCTGACTTCAACAGTAGGCAATTCAGGGTCATGTTTCCCTGGGCTTTCTCTGTGCAAGCTAGAGAAATAAACTCAAAATCTGTTTTAAAGAATTAAATTGGTTTAAAGTTTCTATTTAGGTCCTCTAAATTTTATTTGACATACACTGGAAAAATAATATATCCTATTCAAACTGATGATATAATACGGAGCTCAGTTCTGAGTATTAGCTGTGTTTTGTCAGCTTCTCTTGCTCTTTGTGCCTGGAGCATTTTCTATTGTCTGCATTGTTCAATAGATAAATATTTGAATATTGTGAGTTTAAATATTGGATGACAGGAATATCACAGGCTAAAGTTAAATCTTTTTGATAGGCCTGTTTGCCAGAATTTGAAACCTCAACAAAAAAAAGTCTTTTAGGGTATCTGTTTTTTTGATGCACATAGGCAAAATTCTGCGGGCCTAATTCAGTGACAAATTGCAATAAATACTTCACAGAAGCATAGGGAGAGATATTATTTGTACTATAACACTAATTACATTTTGGTCCTCCTTGTGCAGTAAGTACATTTTCAACTTAAAATCATCATTTAGACTGTTCTATGAATTGTACTGTGCATAGCATTTTGACTACCATTACTGCAGTGCTACTAATGATAATACAAGATAAGGAAATTTAAATAATTTTCCTCCATAGAAATTTTCTTGTGAAATTTAATGTTTATACATTACCAAGAAGAAACTATGATATACATTTTAGAAACAGAAAAGGTTGAACACCGACAGCCGTGCAGTCTATAAACACATTGCTTCTAAGAATTTGTTGTGAAAAGGTATGAAAATGTACATAATACACTACTCAAAACAAAATAATAGTTCTTATCAAGCTCCAAATAACAAGAATTTAATCAAAATACATAATTCTTTGACAACACAGCCCATAATAGGGGACAATTGAGTGTGTGTAGGCAAATGTCATCAATGACTCAAGATGACATAGGACACAGTCCAAGAGGAAAAGCAGGAAAAGCAACATTCAAAATTCCTGGCAAACTCAACATTTGTACTATTGCATTTGTCCTTTCAAATTTTTCCCGGCTTGGTCCTTCTAAGACTTGCAGGACAATGTTACTTAGCAAAATGCTACTGATAGACCCTCCATCATTTGACCCTTAATGAAAATTAAGGATCAGAAGTTTACAATTTTCTGAGGTTGCTGCACGATGTTTTGTATTAGGCAAAGGTCTTTCAATGTGTGTCTCTAGCACTGGGGAGCTGGTCTTGTATATAATAACAGCACATTTAATTTGCCTATATTTTGCAAAACTTCAGTATCAAGAACAATAAAACTACAGAATACGGGTTGTGAGAAAAATTATGTAGCTGGCAGTCCCATCATAATCTGTGGCAACTGCTAGAGGCAGGTCTCAGATTTTATAACAACCTGTTGCTCTGCAGAACTTAGGTCTGTGTGACTTTGAACCTCATCTTTGTTTTAATTAGGTTAACTACTGTAGAATTTTTTTCTTCCCCAGATAATTTCTTTGACTTACCTTTTTATAGGGCAAGCTTAGTTTGTTTTATAAGCATAGTAGCCTCAATAGTTATTTTGTTTAGACTTAGGTATTTTTGATCACGCCAGGATGATGCAAGATAGCTCCAGAGAGCCTAGAGAATTGGGCACCTAGAAGGCTCCAAAATCTGGGCATGGGATACCAAGAGATGGGACAAAGACTGACACGAAGAGAGAGAATTTAATTCTTGCCCTTTAACAACATTCTGAACTTGAAAAAATAAAAAGTAACAAACAAACAAAATTCAGTTGTCATACTGGGAACTTCAGTCAGTAGCTGAAGGTCGTACTGGTAGATTAAATGTATCCTAGTAATGTATATAGGTAACTCTCTCTATATGTAAGTCACTTTCAGACTTCACTATTATCAGTGTTTTAGGGAAGAGAAACTACTTCCAATGAGAATTAGGTCTCCATGCAAATATTTAATTTCTGAAGCTACAGGCCCTACAGCAACTGTAAATTTTCATTAAGATCCTTTTATTTTTAAATACAGTATTTATTTTTTCTGTGTTTTACCAAAAAGCTCAGAGAAATTTAATTCTATTGTTCTGGGACTCAGGAATTTTTACATAGGTGAATTCAACAATTGCCTGCATTTTAAATGTCTATAAAAATCTTGACCTAGGCTACCTCTACCAAACAGTGTTTATGCAACATTCAGAAATTATTACAAACATTCCAAGAAGTAGATTAGATGTGGACATGATGTTCAGAGGAAGAAAAAAATGTAGGTGTTTGCTGAGGAAGAAAAACCCCTATGTGTTTGGTTATGAGCTTTTCCATTTCAGCAGGCTTTGAGAATAGCACAGCCCATTTCATTCGCTAACATCAGTGAGGCCTTTTGAAGGTTCTGAATTCTGTGAAAAAGATCAATTTCTGTTGTCTTAAATAGATCATAGAGAGACATAAATATAAAGTAGATCTGGTAAATTTCCAGAGAAGTGTTAAAAAATTTGGAGTGGATGACCTTTACACAGATGACCTTTACAAATATAGTCCTAGAAATGTTACATATTTAGTTTGCATCATATTTTAGTGAATCATTTGTCTGACCAAGAAAGCAATGATATTATAAATATTAACAGTGACAACAAAAAATTTCATTTAAATTGGTTTGCACTTTAATAACAATGCTCACCCTGAAGTTCACTAAAGCATTCAAATAGAAAATATGGTATATTGTGATTTATGGACGTGCATTATATTATATCATGTTCATATGCATAACTTTCATGGCTGAAGTCAAAGTCTTAAATAAATGGATATTTACCTTCTCTAATTCACCAGCACATTTACCAAAACTGAATTAAGTATCTCTAAAACTTAAATACTATTTTCTATATATTAAAATAGAAAAAAAAAAAAAAGAATCTAATTAAATTGTAACAGTTTCCTATTCTGTAAGGAAAAGGACCACAATGGGTCATGGGGTCCAACCTCCCGGCTCAGGCAAGGTCATCCTAGAGCATGTGGCACAGGATTGTGTCCAGAGAGTTCTTGAATATCTCCACTTTGAAAGACTCTACAACCTCTCAGGGCAACCTCTTCCAGTGCTCTATCATCTTCACAATAAAGAAGTTTTTCTTCATGTTCAGGTGCAACTTCCTGTTCATTAGGTTCGGCCCATTGTCTCTTGTCCTATTGCTTAGCATCACTGAGGAATAATGACAAATGCTATACAGAACACAAAGAATTAATTATCATTATCTTACTTATCTCTCAGTTCTTGTACCTTGGCTTCTTTCCTAAGCATGCCCTTCCAGATCTGAAAGAGAATATTTCCAAGGAAATATGAAATAAAATTAACAAAATGTATCCTCAGTATTCTTGTATTTACATTTGAGAATTTGAAACAAGTTTTTTTTCGCCTCATCTGTCAAAAAAAGACTTTTCTTAAGCATCAGTAAAAATGAATAATACTTTAGGTTTCTACATTGAATATTCAGTGCCTGATTTCCAGTCTGTGAGTGGCCTGAGAACTTTAAGCATGTGTTAAAGCTTGGCAGAACTTGAAACCTGAACGATGCACTCAGCAACAGTGCAATCAATAGAATCTGTGTTTATGTGCAGTGTAGAAAGCCCATTTAATTCTTTCCTGTGAAAGGTGTAAAATGTTGATTCCTGACTTTTTATTTTCTTTGAGGGAATTTATCAAAGGAATATCTATGAATAGGTAAATCTGCTACTCGTTATTAGATGTTCACAAGATGTAGTCTCATGAAGCTGCATATTCAATATTCTGACTTTCCTTTGATCATTGGATAGAGAAGAACTACCTTGATTATTTTTAGAATCATTCTGTAGGAACCACATATATTTCCTCTTGTTAGTTGAATCTGAAATAGTGAAAAAAAAATTTCTCATACAGAATTACACTTGGTAAGATGGTGATTGCAAATAGAAGTGTTCTATGACATAATTGCTTCTTACTTTTCCCCAGAACAAGCAAAAGAAAATGAAAACCAGATGGATGCCCAGTGCCTCTTAATAAAGTTTATAAATTGTGCCTTTTTTTCTAGGCTACTTTGACATTGTTTAGCTCAATGTTTCACACTCATCTCAACATTAATCCCTTCAGTATTAAACATATATTTAACTAGATAACAACCATTTCTTTTATCCACTGAAAATAAATAAGCACAGTTCTAAATCATCATGATGTGATATGTTGAGTCAATACATTCTTGAAACAATTTATCATACTTCACAACATACATGAATGCTAAGGGGATATTTCCACATACATTCAGTACAAATGAAAGTTCCACAGGACATATGTAGAATCTAAAGCTACCTTTGGGCAACTCTGTGATAACATTTGTATTCCCAAAATATAATTAATATTTCAGTAAATATTTTTTAAATAATTAATTTAGTATTTATATAAAAGTCCAGTTTCTGAGATTCACAGTCATCCTCTAAAAACGTGACCCTGACAATCCTGCCTTTGCCTGAAAACAAAAACTAGACACTAAAATATCAAACTGCACAATGCACAATTTTGCAATAGTACCTAGCTCCCATATAATTGCTGTTTGGTTTGCATGCATTAGATTTGATTAGCTGCAAAAAGCAGTCAGGAAGCAGAATATCATAGGGGTACTTGGAAAGTGAGCTCCTACTCCAGTACATGCAACAGTGCTCCTCCCATCTGTATTGGGAGCCCTGTGGATAACACTGCATTCTATACTGTGGCTCTGGATAATCCATGCCTGCTCTGTAGGGCCCCAGGCTTAGGGCTTGAGCAGCCCTAATGCTAATGTGAGCAGCTACTTTAAGGGAATGTCCACTGTTGGCATGTCCCCCATCAGTTTGTGCTGTGCAGGCGAGTGTTAGGACAGACAGAGATATCATTACAAAATATCAGAAGATGGTATGTGACTCTCTTTGCTATGCAAAATGAAGGGTTTACCAACATGGAAGGGAAAAAAGGACCTTTCCATGAATGGAATTGACACATGGTGCTGTAGGAAAGTCTGTCCTTGGTCTGTGCTGTGTGAAGGAAAGGTTGTCAGGAGACAAGGAATGCATGGATGTATAGTCTTCTTTACAATCTCTTATTTAAACAGCTATTTCATTACAACATGTGTTATTGGGCCTTTTTCTCTGAGAGCCACCAAAAACTTTGCACTGTCCTACACCTCCCTGCTTCCACCCTCCCTTCAAGGGCAGAACACCCTATTTGTCCCTTTTCCATCCTGCAGGCCTGTACAGACCTCTCACACTTTCACCACCACATCTACATTCAAAAAATTCTATTGATCTTCGCTTTTATTTTCTCATGTCAATCTTTTTCTCTATCCATGAAAATCACTTAGCTGATCCAGAGCACTCAAAACACTTGAGACAACTGTTAAATGTGTTTTGTAGGCTGCAATTAATGAGGTATTCCATATGCATCTGGGAAATCAGAGATTGTTAGTTGATATTGTGGTATTTCACATGAAGAATGGATGAGTTGAACTTGCTGTGAATAATATGAATTCATTGGTTGTTTCCTTTTTTTTTTGGTATATGCATTGAAGGAGTTTCAAGTGCATAAATGTATTGTTATTTTCTGCCATCGCATGACCTTACACACACTCTTGTGTAAACACTCAGAGTAAATGGAATTTTTTCCTGGTAGCTCTGTTTCTCTGAATGGGCTTAGAGATACCTCTTATTGTTTATGAGCACCATATATTTCCTTCTTGTATTGCAAACTCCAGTTGAATAGCTGGTCTCTTTCTTCTTGCTGTTTTTCCTCTTCAGTCTGACTAGAATTTTCAGGATAGTAATTCAAGATACTTACATAAAATTGATGACTTAGTAGCACCAGCTTTTGTTTATCAAACAAGTCTGGATAGTCTGCTAGGTAGGTTGTATAAGGCAGAAACTACCTGATACGAGTTCAGTGGGAGATTTTTGGATAAAGGGACTGGAAAGGAGAAACCCTTTTTGACCACTCCTGAGAGATTGCACAAGAAATCCCATGAGTTAAGTGGAAATGCCTTATGTGGAAATGCCAATCAACCAGGTTGTCACAAGAAAATTTTATTTAATTATGAGTACATTTACCTCCTTATGCTTATGCCAGATTCTGATGTTAGGCTACAGTGTTCATACTTTGGTAAAGGGTTTGACATATGCTAGCTCTCTAGGGAGGCAATTTTACCCATGGAATAACCATCTGGATTGCAAGTTTCTGCTCTCAGAACAAGACCTTAGTGACAAGGTCTTAATGCAATAAAACTATTGAGATCCTAAGACTGATGGATAGTCCAAACACTGAAAAGGTAAAAAATCAAAGCTGTCGTTTTGTTACCACATTCAGATGAATTTCTGCAAGAATCATATATGAGGGAACCAGCAAAGATGGGACACTATATTCTCTGGAAAATCACTGAATGCATTGAACTTATGTTTTTGTGACACAAAAGTGTCAATGTCCTGCCATGCAGAAACACCTGTGACTGGTGTAACCTACCTTCTGGACTTCAGAGGATGGTTGATACTCTCCCACAATTTGCTTAGACTTGAGATTTGGTTCATAATTTTCACCTGCAACTAGAGTGAGTGGGCCTTAAATCAATGTCCTTATGATTTAGTGTCCCTGAATTATGAAATAAAATTAAATTTTAAAAAATGGAAAAAGCATGCCAGTCTATTGCGTAAAAATACTTACTTTGCACAATATCCTTCCTGAAATTTTGTGATAGTCTATTTCTTGCATATGTGGGGACTGAAATGCAGAGTAAAATAAAGCATGCTTGTAGCATACTGCAGATATTTGCTGCTATCAGTTAATTCTGACCACTATTCAGCTGTCCCATGTGAATCTGCTGAATAGATACTGTATCTTCACCTCTTGTATCTGAATCTACGATGTTTCCATACAAATTCTTTAAAAAAAAGATGCTAAACAACAACAAACCTCCAAGCAAAGAAAGAAATAAACAGAATCCCCAAACAAACAAAGAACGAAACCCACATATCCTCCCACAAGGCACGCAAGGTGAGACACAGATAGTGTAGGGACGAAGTTAGTTCAAGCTGACAGGGGTTAGGAACACAGTCTGTGTAGCCCAATTCTCCTGATTCTTAGTTATGTTAAATTTCCGCAATTGTCATAAACAATTCCAGTTACAAAACACACTACTGGATTTTTCAGACCACAAAGCCTGAGGCTTGGCATACAGGTTCATTTCTAGACTGGACCATGGGGGGAGAGTGTGCGTGTGTGTTTATTTTCTTTCTTTTTAAATATACATTCTAAAACATGTAAAATGGGTAAAATTTTTTAAGTGTTCAGAATGCTACTGCAGTGCAATGTGCGTGTTTATATAACTATCACAAAAAACACAGAGAAAGATAGCTTTGAATCTGGGCTCTCCTAAACAATTTTTCTTTAACAGAGATAAAATAATGAAAAATACTTAGTTAAACTGCTGGCCAAACTCTTATTGTTTGTACTGCTTCTGGTAAAGACCCTGGGGAGCAGCAGCGGAATGTGTGCTATTGATTGGCTGGTTAAAGAGAGGCCTATTAGATTGAGACAGGCTGGATTGATTATACAGCAGCAGAAGGAGCTCAGATTCAGAGCTGAGTGAACGTCAGGGTGAGAGAGAGGGAGAGCAAGCGAGAGAAAGCGTGCAATAGAGGGAGACCGTACCCACTGTAGCATCAGTGTGTGACAGCTGGTGCCTGATAACACCGATATTGAGCTCCTTCAGTGGAGAACTTGCTGAGCTACCCTTTTTTCATTTGCAAGAGGATGCCAGCTCTGAGCCAGTGCAACTGATGACAGACTGGATCTTGGAATAGTTCGTTTCACTTACAATTACATCTCATGTTCTGCTTCTCTGAAGAAAGGCTTATTACGGACGACAAAAATTCATTCTCTCCCCTTACCTTACATATTATTGATGACATACAGAGTTTGATCTTCCAGGTAAGTAAATTATCATTTGCTTTTCTGAGCAGATAAGAAAGGAATTATTCTTTTAGTATCTTGCATGTTAAATACAAGCTTTGGCATTTATTCTCAGAATGCATTTTTGCACTTGTATTTCTTTCACTCGCAGACTGTATGTAACAATTGTTACATACCCCTAAAGACAATTCACAGGACACAGTTTGTGCATTGCATTTATTATGCTTAACCCTTAAGGTGGATGGAATGAAACAGAAAAGATAATTTCTAACTACTTGGATAGTGTTTTAATGTAACTTGTCCTATGCATGCTAAACAGTCTGGAGTAATAATGGCACACAAGCTCTCCCATGTTATTGATCCATTAGTGTACATATTGTGATGCCAGGTAGAGAGAGTATTTACCTGAAGGATTTCTCAGTGCCTGTCAGCAGTTTGAAATAGTATCTGTCTTTCCACTGCAAACATGCTACTGCTGAGCAAATATGGTCAGCCTTAAATAATTTATCATTAGACTGCCATTTTTTAGCTATGTTGTAGTTATTGCTAGCATTCTGCCTGCAAAGCAAAGATCAAGGCTTATGAGTTGAAATATGAAACCTAGGATGTTCTGTTACACTGTGCTGTGTGTTTGAAGCAGCCATCCCGTGGACTGATTGCCTGTTTTGCTATGACATTGACTCTACCGTCTCCTAACTGCAGAGCTCCACATAAAGTTTCTATGTATTTCCTTCAGCTGTGTTTTAAGTGGTTTTGCTGTCATAGGCGATAGGTTCTGATAGATTGCTGTGATTTTGAAGGTGATAGACTATATCTGAAATAACCCCGCTTTTGGATTTGAAGTATGTAGGTCAGGAAGTTGATTGACTGGGTGTTTACAGGCCAGGGGAGCATAACACTAAGACAGCTCCTTCATTAGCAGCACATTGCTTCCAGCTGCGACAACGTGCACCACCTTCCTCATCAGTTTGTGCACTCTGCTCCTTGCTCCATACTGCAGAGTTTTTCGTATGCCAGACATTGTGATTATTCCCTCTGGGTGAAGTAGAGGCATCAATCTATTAATGCAAGCATTTAGGTAAACTTTGACCCAGCCAAGTATAGTGTTCCAATACTTTGGCCAGTTAGGAAACTGCCTATAGCAAGGTCTTGCTACTAGGAGGTGGACCTACATGTAATCCAATTTATCCAATGACTAAAGAGTCACAACTACAGAAAAGTACTTTCTTCACTTCCTTTACCAAGAAATTTTTAATAAATTTCCATAAAACAGCATACTTAAATAATTAAAGACCTCTCAAAAGCCCAAATGAGAAGTGGAATTGTCAAAATGATTATTTATAATTTTTAAAAGACATATAGGAATTAAGGATCTTGGGTATATAAAGATTTTTTTACAAACTAACAATAATTTCAAGAGGGTATCTAAGTGACCACAAGGATAAAAATATGCAAAGCTTAAGAGAAAGTTTTGTCTGCTACAATGTATCATATGAATAAACATTGGCAAAACAAACTAAGCTGATGACCCCAAACTAAAATCTTACTTCAACTATAGCATCTGTGCTATTTTAATACCTTGTATCTTCTATATGAATAGGGTTTATATTATTTCTTATATACACAATTTTGATGTTTCCTTCTGACACTCTTTCCAGGTAGCCAGACCTTCTCTTGGGGGCACATTTTGCCACCATAGCTTTATTTTGTGGTATTTTACTCCATAAAATATTGCCAAAGATAAGCACTCCCCACGTTGACTATGGAGTCAGAGTGCAGAATCTGACCATAAATAATGGATATAATTATAAAAATATAATAAATAATTATATTTTAATTATCTGACTGAAAATTTTAACACTGAGACAAAGACATGGGTACTGAAAGCTAGATTTATCAAGCATAGACAGTATTTTATAAAGAGCTAAGATAATTGAATGTCTAATTCACTTTGTATTCTTACAGAGCTTAAGGCCTGCCTCAGTGTATATTTCATGTGCAATTTGACTAGCAAAAAAAGTCCTTTGTGTATGCTCAAAAGCTTTCCTACAGCTCTTATAATATCTCTCTTTTCTCTCTGAAAAGTCTTGTTCACTATACTGTGCTCTTTAAATGTACCTTATAATTTTCTGATTAGAAAAAAAATCATGGTAATTCTGTGATTTCAAAGACAGCAATTTTTTTTCCCTCGAGATTAATATCTGTTACTAGTCAGGTTACATCCAAGCCATGAAACTCCAAATAACACTAAAAAGCAGGGGTTTTTGCAATGGTAATATTTCATTTGAGCCTTAAATTTATGTATCTAAAGCTCAAAAGAGAATCAGAAACCAAACAATTAATTAAGCTGATATTCATATTTTTCTACTCATATGTTATTCATTTCCACATTAAATATTTTAATCATCTTCTTTTGTCAGATCCAGAAAAAACACATGAAAAATACACAAATGAGAAATAGTTAAGAGTTTGTATATTACAAACTGTGCATTTTCTTTCAGGTCTTTGATGTTGTTAATGTTAATCTGGACTTTTTGCAACACTTTAAACTGATTCAGTTATGTCATCTTTTTCTCAAAAGATTAGTTTGACCTTTTGGAAATTAATGCTGTATTCCTTTCCAGCTTGAAGTCACAGAAGGCAAAATTTGTTTTTATTTTCATAGCTAACTTAAAGCCATTAGGGGGCTCTTTCCTCCTATGCTATCGCACAGCAAGCTGCCACACAAAGATACAGCTAGCTCCTAGATTTTTTTACCAAAAGAAATTATTCTTGAATTAATTTATCTTGGATGTAGATTATTTTAATAATACAGAGCAGCTAACAATCTCTCTATTTTTTTGTTCAGTTGTTGGAGAGGGTTCTGTTTCTTTTGGGTATTTTTATTGCACATAATTGAAAACTTTTACTGTCAATTAATGGTTATGTGTAGAAGGTACTTTATGTCCCATAAAGGAGAAGCAGGAAACACATTCAGCAAAAATTTTGAAGTAATCCCTAGGAATTACTAATATGAATATGAAGCATCACTTATGTCCAAGAAGCTAAAGTCTATTTATCTGAATAACCGTGAATAATGGTGCAACTAGCTTTAAAAAAAAAATCCATTGCACACTTTTATATTGGACTGAAAAGAACCTAGAGCATCTAGAAGTGACATACGCTTCCCTTACACAGCTTGCTTTGTGATCAGGGTTTTTGGGTCACTCTTTATTTCACAAAATGAGAAAGTTTCAATTCTGAAAACATTTACTCATATGAGCAGCTACACTGAAGTTACCGTGGACCAAATTCAACACCTTTGTTCTGCCTATTACCCTTCAGTTTCTCTAAATTCATTGGACCACTGGACCTGAAACCATTTGTGAAGTTTTTTGCTATTTCTTGTGGGTTGTAAACTTTATACAATTACTTGTGATACTTGGGATTCTTCAGAAAGAACTCTAGAATAGTCTACTGCAGGCTAAGGAAAAGAATTTAATTTGTTCTAAAGCACAGCAAGGTAGCGGTAAACACTGCCACGTCATGCTGAGGTGAGGCCAGGAGAACCATGAATGTCAAAAGACAAACAAAATAATTGTCCCCCTGTTCCAGTTTTGAAGAATTTTTTTTATTCCTGCCATCCTTGAATGAAAAAAATCCCATGTTGGTAAATTATTTTACCCACACTAAACCAACTTACTACTTTAAATTGTATAGCCTGGGGAGATTCCAATACTACCAACTCCATTCAAGAAAAAAAATAAAAGAAAATAAAAAGGACTGACACATTTTGAGATGTTTGACATTGACAATGAAGAAGTATAATCCAGTCAAGTTGAAATGAAAAAAGAAAAGATAAAAAAAATATGTTATTTCTGGGTTTTACTGCACATCTGAATAATCTCTCTAGTTTTGCATCCTCTTATAGCAACTATCTTATCACATATCAATAAAGAATTTTGTTCCACTAAACAGCATCTAGAAATTCCAACCAGAACTTCAAGATACTTTGTTTATTGCTGTATATAGACAATTTATCTAATATAATGAAATTGCTAACAATATGGAATAAATCAAGTATTATTTCTTAGGTAGATAATTGATGCTTCAAACTCTAAGATGATCTCCAATAGATATATTATTAGCACATTGAAAATTCAGCATCATACAAATTATCTTTCTGTTTGTAGAAGAGGGCTTATTCATTACTAAAAGGTGGCTAAAGTTAACTATGATTTGCTTGCATTTCAAGTAATTAATTATGTACACATGAACAGTCATCAAAACTGAGATGGCATTATTATTATTAGTAATTCCTCAGGCACAGCATGACCAGTCAGTCAAAGGAGGTGATCGTTCCACTCTGTTCTGGACTGGGATGATCTTACCTGGAGTCTTGTGTGCATTTTTGGGTACCATAATATAAAAAAGGTATAAAGCCATTAGGGAGCATCCAAAGGAGCGCCACAAAGATGGTGAAAGGTGGATGGGTGGGGAGGGCACACAAAGAGTGGCTGAGGTCACTTGGTCTGTTCAGCCCAGAGAGGAGGAGACTGAGGGGCGACTTCACTGCAGATATAACTTCCTTTTGAGGGGAAGAGGAGAGGCAGATTCTGAACTCTTCTATGTGGTCACCAGTGACAGGACCTGAGGGAATGACATGAAGTCTTCTCAGGGGAGGTTTAGGTTGGATATAAGGAAAACTTTTTTGACCTAGATGGTGGTTGGGGACCAGAACATGCTCCCCAGGGAAGTGGTCATGGCACCAAGCCTGACAGAGATCAAGAAGCATTTGGACAATACTCTCAGACGCATGGTGTGATCCTTAGGTTGTCCTGTGCAGAGCCAGGAGTTGAACTTTGATGATTCTTTTGGTTCTCTTCCAACTCAAGATATTCTATGATCATGTGACTTTTTTTAAGGCTCAAATGAGACCAAACAAATTGCTGGAGAAATGACAAGAAGTGTGTAGCAGAAGCAAGGAGCAGAAACCACTTCTTGGTTGTAGTCAAGCACCCTAGTAGCAAGACTCTTTTCTCCTCTATAAAACACAGTTTAATTTAATTATATGTTTTGCTTCCTTGAAATCAGTGAAATTTTATGTAAAAGATAAAAAATTAAACCCATGTAAGAGTCTGGCACAAGGTTTCTGCAGAGCTTCACTCCAGAGGTAACTCTAATTTACTGGTTGGTTAATTTATCCCTTATATAAACACACTAAGCAAAGCACTTTGAAATACTTTTGAATGAAAGCTGTTATATAAATGTAAAATATTATCATGGCAAACAGAAGTCACTCAAAGTTGACAGAAGTCACTTCAGCTAATGAAAACTGCAAGTGTCTGGTGTGCTTTATTAAGCATGAACAAATAACTAATCTCTGACTAATGTTTAAAGACAGAAACAACAGTTCTTCAGACATGTAGTCAAATAAGAAATATTTTGGTGTTTTTCCTATTTTATGTTTTGTATAATATATGAAGGCAACAATTCAAATTACTAGATTTTAGAAGCAGAGAAATTTGCAAAAACAATTATTACATGTATGGTCAAAATATTTTAAAGAGAAGCAATAACAATGTAATTTAAAATACACTTCATAATACAATGAAAAGCAGAATCTTTTGTTTGTCTTTAATTTTTTTTTACTGGAAAAAAATGACAAAGCAAATGAAATTGCACGGAAACAACACCTGCATTCCTCAAATTTATATACAATCCTAGATACATATATTTATTTATATATAGATGATGGCATACCTGCCCATGGCAGAGGTGCTGGAACTAGATGATCTTTAGGGTCACTTCCAATCTAAGCCATTCAATTAAATGACTCTATTATATATGTGCATACATGTGTGCATGTACCTGTATTTAATCTTATCCTTTACTGTCTGTATTCCACACAGAAGTATATAGTTTATAAAAGTATATACAGAAGTATATGTTTTCCTTGTTAGAGAAAATTTGTAATTTTTAGGAATACAGCCATGTAAAACTCAAACATATTCCCTGAGTACCATAAAAGAAAAGGGTTTGTTGGATGGGAAGTCACTTGAAGGTACAAGTTATAAGACAGGTGTCGCCAAGAAATGCGATCATCAGATACCAGGATCCTAACAAAATACTATTTTCCCTGATATTGAAAACACTTTGTTCACATAATCTGCTTGAATGCTGTGATGTGATAACAGAATGGCTTTGCTGAGCAGCATGCAACAAACTACCATTAAAACACATGGTACAGTTTTGAGAAAAACTAAATTTTTCGGTTTGTTTGAATTTCAAAATAGTTTGAAGTGAACAAAAAGTGTTGCTACTTTGCACAACATGGATTACGTTTAGCTCTGGAAAAAGACATGGATAAATCCTGGTCTGATCAGTGACTGTTAACACTGGTCTGTGGAGTATCAAGTGAGTGAACAAAGTTCTGCAGAGCAGCTGATAGAGAGAAGTAATTCATTTTCCTCTGGTGGATCTGTAAGACTGAGAATTAATGTGCTTACAGCACATTACAGCAGTGACAAAGCTATGGCAACATCTTGAATATTTACACACCTTTTTTACCCTCAGAACATTTTGTGACTGATTTAGATATACAACTGAAGGTTTTGTTCCTTCCCTCCAATTATCAGATATTAAACAGAAAAACAAACCAAACCAACCAACCAAACAAACTAAACAACAACAACAAAAAACCACCAAAAACTATCCCACACCAAACTCCTGTCAAATTCACTTTTGGGCAAGTTGTTAAGGTAAACAAAATGAACTGTCAAAAATTATTAAATGATGATAATTTTTTTTTGTTGTTGTTGAACATAGTGAAACAATAGTTTTGTTGTTAATATTATGTAATGATCAGAAGGTGTAATACTATGTAATGTGGTAATGTTATAATATTTGTTCTTAATACTATGTAATGATCTTTGTGTCCCAGAATACTTAACAATGACAGTATAAACCTTTTGCAGCATACGGAAATTATGTTGACCAGAAAGTAAAAATATACAATATTCTTTAAATTCTGTCAATTTCAGTTCTAGAAGTCTACTTCATAGGGATACATGGACTTCACCAACTTCTAAAACCTTCTGAAAAGAAATTGTAGTGTTTTGCTCTTCCCAGCTTCTTAAGATGCATTAATAGTTCCTAATTCTATGCATCAGAGATGCACTGATGTGTAAGGGCAGTTCTGAAATTAATGTGTAAATAAGAACAAGCTCATCTGGAAAATCCTTCTGCTGGTGCACTTCATTGAGCAGGATTAAATAATATAAACATATCGGGGCTTTTTAAAATTAACTTATGACAGGTTATAACTTTTTAATACTGTGTGTGGAATTAGAATTTGAAGCTATCTTCTTAAATGAAATCATGAGTAACTTCTGAAGGGGAAACATACTTTCAAGTTCCCTGCCCTATTTGGAGACCCAGGAAATTTTATGCAGTTTCAGGTGAGCTTGGATGATATTCAAGGGACTCAGTCTTGGATGTTTGTCCATTAATTCTAGGCACTGTCATACTTCTGTATATTTGTACAGAATCTAACTAGCAAAATTACAGCAATGTCATTAGTACCTGCTCTTTATTACCTTATGCCAATAAAACAAATATCAATGCCTGAGATTACAGCTATTATGAGGTGGTTTATCACCAGCAAAGCTAGAGCAAAGTATGAAGCTCTACAGTGTCCATCAAAAATGGAAAACTATCCCTGAATTGTATGATTAGGAGCATGATCAAGCAGATGTGTCAGACATCTGAAATTATTTTGAAGATCAGGGAGAACACTTTGGGAAAAGATATTTCTTTTGCACCCTGTATCCATATCCTGTTTGGCTGCCACAACATCTCTAAGGCCTTGAGAAAAAGCTTACAGCTCTTTGGGATGGATGGGATCAGGAAGACAACATTATTGAATTGATGCAGATATACAATTATGCAATAGTTCCTGTCACAATTTTTGTACTGTTTAGAAAATCACACACTTTAGTGGGTTTCCTTCCAGGGGACCAACTAAATAAATATACATCCCTGCCTCCAATGTGAGGTGCAATCTCAACCTCACTCTAGCTCATCTTTTTAAATGTCTTGCCCAAGTGCAGCAAATGCTGCATGCCTGGGACATATCAAACTTCTTAATAACTTCAAAGAATGAAATGAAATTATGCTACACAGAGAGAAAAACATGCATAAAACCTTTCCAACAATATTACATATCAATCTAAACCAAAATCCTGTCTGATGATTCTACAATTCTCTTAGGCATCTAGATTTCTACTTTTTTTGTTGTTGTCCATGTATATATATATATATACATGCATCTGAAACTCATTAACTTCTTCACCTGTTTTTATAACTAATTATTCCTGCCTAAAAGTTTTGGAGAAGCCCTACTGCAAGAACTGCTGCCACTTTGTGTGGTTGATCTACACTAGAGCGTTGGAGGAGTGAATGCCAAGATTTACAGGATGTCAAGATTAATTCATCCACAAGATTTTATCATGCAAACCAGTTCAAATTCTTTTCATCAAGGAGAAATATCTTTCATTACTTTGTATAAATCTTGGCATAAGAGAATGCCAATAGATATTTACTAAGAAATAAACTATATACTGTGAATCTCCATTCTGGTTTACCATCATGTATTTTCTTTGATTCTGTCATAGATTAACATTCTCAAGAGGAACCAAAATTACTTTAGCCATCAACATTTTTCAGACAGTGATTCGTGGACCAATCTTACTATCTGTGCATATATCAGGAATATCAGTTTTTCCTACTTCTATAACTATTCATCATCTTCACTTCCATAAGATAGCTGCAGATGTTTTAGATTTATGCTAAAATCCAGAGAGAAATTCTGTACAGTATGTGAAAGTATTCCATGTAGAAAATGTGTATGTATCTGAAAGTAAAAAAAAAAAAACCCTACCTGACACTGAAAACACCAACTCTTTCAACCTGACCTCTTCCAACCCAGCTGTGGTGGGATGCGGTGCTGGGTCCATATAGGAGGGATGTGCCAGGGCTGCACCTTTGTATTTGGAGAGGTTATGGGTCCCTAATACTTTTCCCATTGATTTTACACAATTTTGCAAGTGGAGAACTTGTGCTAAAAAGAATTGGCATTTTCTTGGATGGCACAGTTTCAAGTGTTCCATGCCGAAGATGCCTATTGTAAAACTAAAACTTCTTTGCAAGTCTCCTGTATCCTGAACTAGAAAGCTGTGTAACATTCCCTTCCCTTCCCTTCCCTTCCCTTCCCTTCCCTTCCCTTCCCTTCCCTTCCCTTCCCTTCCCTTCCCTTCCC